>JAWNPG010000030.1:2175000-2627500 GCA_035045145.1 Drosophila meridionalis
ATCCACTCTTCCCAAGCAGCTCTCAAAGCTTAACTACCTGCAGCAGCGCATTTCTCGCAGTGTAGCTAACGCTGGCGAGCTCCACTCGAGGCACAACTAAAAGTCAGTCAAGTTGACCAGAAAGTGCAGGAGTTTATAAAATAAAATGATGACGACGGCGACGGTGTAGCTGTTGTGAAAAGTGGAAAGTGTGGAGGCGAACACAGGGTAAATTCTGCTAAAATGGCAACATAAAGAAAATAGCAGATAGAAATAATAACAACAACAACAAGAAGAGGAGCGGGAGCAACAGCAGCAGCCAGAATGAAAGCGGGAAAAGCGCCTGACGACCGCATTGAAAGTGAAATAAAAGACAGAAATACAAAGGGAAAGAAAGAGATAGCGAGAGAGAGAGAAAGAAAGAGAAAGAGAGAGAGAATAGGAATGAATGTCGGAGATGAAATACCCTTGAGGCAATGGAGTTATAAGTGAAGACGAATATACAATATATATAATAATATAGTAAAACGATTTCATATTGAGGGAAGGTGAAGCAGTTTTTGTAGACCCCGAACAATTTCCTCAATATAGAAGTAGATTAATTTTCCCCTTCTGACTTTCCAATTTTACTAAAAGACCATAAATACACTCAGCAAAAACTGAACGATAAACACTAATCGATATACACTGAACGCGTAATTTAATAGACTTAATTGGTATATAATCCTATATATAGTAAATTTTAGCTATGCCTGCATCTCACGTGCTATACCTCTCATTGGGTTTCAGTGTTCTATGTTAGCTCTAAATATATACCTATACATCCATTTTTCTCTAGACATCGATCTAACTCAGATCTGATCTCAGTCTTAGCCGTAGCAACCTATGTCCCGCCCACCTGTTGCACAAGTTCTCTCCACGTTATGCTCGCATAACTCACATAACTCACCTTATGAACAGGGTATCAAAAGTATCTCAACACACACACACACAGTCCTGACAGGTGAGTGTATGTGTGTGTGTGTGTACGGAAATCTGAAACCTGAAATCATCCACTTAAAAGCTAAGGGTCGATAAGTTACTGATGCCTGACAGTTTTGTGGGACGCCATCCAAAGTTTTTACTTTTGCTTTATTGACAAGAGCCTAACCCTAATCCAAAGGCAAGCACCTCCTCCTCCCTCCCTCCCTGTCTGCTCTCATCCACCCCCATCTGCTCCCACCTAGCATGCTTTATTTATGTGAATTGTTGTCGAAGGCCCTTTCATAGGTGTTGCCCCATCAAAATGTTTTGAAGCGCCATAACGCGACGCCTTTAAGAACTGCATTGGTCAACTACTTGGATTTCTACCTCCCTCCCTCCCTCTCCCTCTCCATCTCTCTCCCTTTTTGTCTTCCAGTCGGAGACTAGACGATGGGGCAACATTTATTGTGGCATAAACTTGCACTTTGTTGTGGTTAGGCGACAGACACAGCGAGCAAAGCCCCAATTGAGGTTAGCTTGAAGCATGGCCGTAAGGTTAGAGATTGGGCGAGACAGTCCGGGGAGATGGAGGAGCAGCGGGTGCTTTAGAATGACGTAGTTGGAACTCTTGGCTCTTGCGTATTGCTATTTAGCTGGCAAATTGTTTTATGCGTCTCAACTTGTCTGGCAATTTGCGGCGTTTAGCAGAGAAAAGTTGATGAGACACAAAAGCGACAGCGAGACGAGCTGAGAGAAGGTAGTGCGGTGGTTAGATGAGAGATGAAGGAGGGGAGCCAGAGTGGGTATAGGTATAGGTAAGATGGGAACTAGGTATGAAAAGAGTGAGGGAAGAGGAAAGGAGTGTGTGAGAAAAGAATGAATAGAAGAGATAAATAGGAGAGAGAGCGAGAGACAGAGAGAGAGAGAGAGAGAGAAAGAAAGAGAGAGAGAGAGAAAAAAGGGAAAGAGAGAGAGAAAAGTGAGAAAATTAGTTTTCATTAAAATTTATACAACGCAAGAGAGAAAGAAAAGATGAGAGAGAAAAATATAATACAGAGAGTAAGGGAAAGAAGTGTGCAATACCGAGAGAAAGAGAGACAGAAAAGAAGAGGAAGAGCATGACGCACAGAGGGAGAAAGAAAGACGGAGAGACGGGGAGAGAGAAAAAGGAAAGTGTAATACAGAGGTGAAAGATAGTAAGAGGGAAAAAAGATATCCCTCTCTCTCTCTTTCTCTCTCTCTTATATATAGTGATATCATAAAGAGAGGCAGAGTAAAATATGTTACATAGAGAGAAGGAGAGAGTTCATTTGAAGTACACAATTCTATCTCACCTCCCAACATTTGTCCTCCTTATGGATCATTCCTGAACTGAGACTAAACTTGAGCCTCTTCTCTTTACTAACTCAATTCCAATTCCCTTTTAGGGCTTTGCTTTTGCTGCTGTTATTCACTCGAATGTTCAGCACCTAATTAACGGTAAACATATAATTTCGCTACAAAACAAGAAGTTTTTCTCTTTATCCACTGACCAAACGAGTTACAGTGAGAGTCAGAAGTGTGTTGACTGGAACTAGGCATGTATACATATAGAGAGAGAATTAGAGGGAGGGAATGGGAGTTGAACAAATCGACAGACAAAACTTTTGTCATTTGCACATTGTTCGGGACGGTCATTTGATGGCCTCTCCCTTTCTCTCTCTCGCTCTTTCTCTCCCTCTCTCTGTCTGTCTGTCTGTCTCGCTCTCTGCCGCTGTCTCTAACTTCCCACTCAACTATGCATTACTCATTAGCAGAGCTCATTATTGTCAATAGTTGGATAATTTAGTCTTTTGTTTCGTTTGCTTTTTATTGTTTTATTTTCTCCCTTTTTTTGTTTTTGCTCCACTCTTCCACCTGGCTCGGTTGCTCTGCGGCTGCAGGACTCCTCCATATTATTTGCTTGTTTTATTTTCAAAGTCATTACAAAAGTTTGCCGCATCGATAAATGGATAACCAAAACAGCAGCAACAGCAGCAGCAGCAGCAGCAATAACAGGGCCAGCAAAGGTGCTCGGAAAACCCTCAGGCAACTTTGTCATCATCATCATTTTGTGCAGGCCCAAAAAAAGAGCGAAGCCTCAACTGAAATACCCTTGCAGAGGAAGACTAACTTCATTTGTAGATAGTTTATGATTCGAGTCAAACTTCCAACTCAATTCCTCAGTGAACTGCGAGCTTTAGAAGCGAGTGTCCTAGCTAGACAAGGAAAGAAAAGAAAGGATCTTTATTTGCTAGGAATTTTTAAAGTCTGTCTGTATTTGTGGAGTTTTTATTATAGTTGTAAAAAGACTTCATAATTCGAATCGAATTTTTCTATCAGTTTCTCAGTGAACTCCGAAGAAGGAACTACATAAGTCGTTGCTTTACCTCTTGCCCTTGCTCTACCTGTGGTAAGGCCCATGTAAAGATGATAACTCAGCTGCTGAATGTGAACAGAGGAAATACTACCATTGCACTTTAAGATCACCAGATTCACGATTCGAATCCCACTCGCCATACAAACAATAAGAAGCTTCAACAGCACTAGAAACACCTACACTTAAATCAGATAGAACGCGACTTTCCGGTTCGGCCCATGGACAATTGGATGGTATAAAAGCTGTTTCAGAGCTCGGAAAGATAGTGTATAGAGGGCAACAAAATAAACTTCAGACAACAATAACAAGGCGAGCGAAATGTTTTTGGACGCTGCGAAAGTTGTGGGCCACAGAAATTTCCAATTGACTGCGATGCTCTGCAAACTAATTGGCAACAAATGAGCACGAAGCAAAACTAAACGGAAAAGGTGGCAGCCCCGAGGACCAAAGGATGCGCGAGTTAAAGAATGCTAAAGTTGGGCGACAGACACGCAGAGAATGAGAGAGAGAGAGAGAGAGAGTTAGAGAGAGAAGGAGATAGAGCGAATGGAATGACTAAATGCATTCAGTGTGCACAGTGCAAGAGCCGAGCCAAGACAGCAGCGGGAAACTGTTAACGACCTAAAGAGCTAAGGGCCTTAGGTCCTAAGGACTTGAGCGCCGAAGCACCTTAAGCATACAAGGGTTACCTGTTGTTCGGCTTTTTTCTGTTTGCGAGGGCGCCGCAACTTGCAAATCAATTAGGCAATGCGCGTTCTTTTTTGACTCGTTCGCGAAGGGGAAAGAGAGTATATTGGTTCTTGATGCGTGTTGGGACTTGGAATTTAAAATATATCCATTCATATGACCAACTTTTGAATAGATATAGATGGATAGAGAAGATAGATAGACTTAAAGTATGAAAAGGTAAACAATACATATATGTAGATATAAACGAAAGATAAATGTATAATATAGATAGATATAGTAGATATAAAAATATACAAGATAGATAGATATAGAATAGGTAGATGGATATAGAAAATAAATAGATATATAATATAGATAGTTAAGAAAATATATGACATGGAAGATCAGTAGATATAAAAGATAGATATATATAGATAGATATATAGATATATAGATAGAATAGAAAACAGAAAGATATAGAGGATAGATAGATATAGTAGAAGAAAGATGGATATAGAAGATAGGTAGATATAGTAGAAGATAGAGAGATGTAGAATATAGTTAGATTGATGTTGAAGCTAATAGATATAATAGAAGATAGATAGATATAAAAGATAGACAGATATAAAAGATAGATATATGGAATATAGATGATATATCCAAAATCATAGCATACCGGAAAGAAACGAATCCACCTGAGTTCATCCACAGGTGGCGCTGTCTACCCTTTTAGCAGTCAAAGTGGGTGGCTTAAATCACCTTCCATCTGTTTACAGGGTAGCTGCGAGTCAGTCACTCAATTCCGCATCTGTCGAGAGTACGCTCTAAAATAGAAAGAAAAAGTTGTTAATTGAAAACGAGCAAGTGTTTGTTTATTGCTCTTGTTGCTGTTGTTGTTGTTGCTGTTGTTGTTGTTGTTGTTGTTGCTCCTGTTGGAAGTTGCAACACTCGTTTTCCACTTGGCTGCAGCTTTAAGTTGATAGAAGAACACAGTAGCTCAACTGCAGCCTGCCCCACATGCATCAGGCGCACGCCAGGTGCCTCGAGTCTGGCCCTTGCCTGTCGAGGCGGTTTGTTAATCCCTGACGCGCTGCCAGCGACACTGCCAAGAGAATTAACACATTAAAATTACTTTTTATAACAAGTCAAGGCACACACTCACACTCATACTCACACTTACACGCACACACACTCATATCGCCCAAGTTAAGCCATTTTGTGGCTGAGGCCAGCAGTCAAGACGCACAAACAGTAGCGCAAGGCAAGGCACAGTAGTCATTGGCTAACAACCCCAAGGAAGACCAAGAGCATTAGAAATTAAAGAAATAAAGCTTGAGAGTTGTTAGACTTAAATTGTCAATTAGCTTTTGTAGATGATAATCAGGATAAATCATAATATCATTCAAAGTTTTCAGAAACTTTTCAAGACTTTCGACTTCAGTTTTCAATTAGGCAGTAGACTCGTTAGGAGAGTTTTAAGTGACAGATAGCATAGTGTAAGATTGAAGGGAAGATAAAAAGATCATATAATTATATAAAAAGTGTGATATATCACCACAACAAAATATGCAATCTATTAGCTTTCAGAAAACTTAAGAAACTTATTAAATTATTTTTATGTATTTCATAATATAAGTAAAACTCATTGAATGAAAGAGAAGTATCCTAGACACAAATACTGAAAGTTGACTTTAAAGCTAAACTTAATAGGCATTAAAGCTTTAAAGAGCTTTAAAGTCGATGCATTTAAGCTAACAAACTAACTTTATAAAGGAAAACATATATTTTTTTCTCAACTTAAATTCGAGTTTAGCTTTTGAAAAGCTAAAAAAAAAATGAAGTTAGATTCAAATTCCTCATGGTCTATATCATTAAGTTTATTTGACAAAGGTATCAATTTTTTTATATAAAAGAAACCACTGATATATACATAATATGAAATCAGAGTCAGTGTTGCCATATTGTTAGAAAAATTGAAATCAAAGATTTGATGCAATAAAAATTCCTAAAAATTGTCAAGGACAAATGCATTCAGCAAGGATGTTCGCTGTATGTGTGTGAAAAGCTTTGCAGACCAACTGGCAACAGCTGGCACGTCTCTCTCTCTCTCTCTCTCTCTCTCTCTCTCTCTCTTTCTCTTTTTTTCTCTCTCTTTCTCTCTCTCTCTCTGTCACTCTCTGCCCCTTTTACACACGTTCTGCTTGGACAAAGAAAGCACACAGCACACACAAAAAAGGCTAAGGAAGCCAATGATTTTGGCACCCACATGCGTACGTGTGCCTGTATGTGTGCGTGTGTGTATGTGTGAAGTTGAGGTGTTGCGTGTCTGTGAAATGTTTTGTGCCATGTGCGTGACTGAATGCCTGACTAAGCCGCCAGCTTATGCACCCACAGAGAAATCTACTTCGACATCCATATATACATTCACATATGTATATATCCATATATATCTGAAGAGCACTCTAGATTCACTCGTCTAAACACTCTACACGTGGCTAAAGACTCGCAGTGAAATTAGAATTCGTAGCTCAAATCTCGGACCCAATCACTGTCTATAATCAGTGAGGCAAAATGAAATCGCTGAGATTTACAATATTCGCTGTCTTTCTTAGAGAGCTGCATTTGTATTGTATACAGTATAATATAATAATATAGTATATATGTCGTATAGCTATCATATCAAATCATATCATATCATATATATATCTATCTATCTATCTATCATTTGTTTTACATATATATCCAAATATATATATATTCTTATCAATTTCAGTCTATATCTCGTCATTCTGGGAATGAATATATTTTTTCATCTATATATGTCTTTTGTAAGCTATCGATTCATCAATCATAGATACGTCTCATCCATCTTTATATCATTCTATCTTCTCGTCTGCCTATCCATATTCTATCTATATGCTTATGTAGTCATCATTATCTGTCTCTCTTTCATTTTATCTACTTATCTATGCATACATCTATCTCCTCATCCATCTCTCCCCAACTTCGCATCTCATCTCTTCTCTCTAATTTGCTCCGTCATCTAGATATCCCGCTACTTTCTGCTTCGCCATCTATCCATCTATCTGATTTTCTCCTACACTTACATTCACGTAGAATTCGTCGATTTATAATTGAATATTATTAAAGCCGAACTGAACTCTCATTGAGGCGAGCGGCATTCAGAACAGCAGCCACAAAATGCAATTGCAGCAGCCAAACGAAAACGAGAAAAATGGGGCGTGGACGTGGACGTGGGCGTGGGGTGTGGAGTGTGGAATGTGAGGCGGTGGCAAAGGTGAAGGCGAAACCCAAAGTTGACTTCGATTGCAGACAGGTGGCATAAACAGAACTCGAGTCGAGAGCGAGAAGGTCAACAGCATCGATTCAATATTCAAAATGTAATTTAGCGTAATGTACACACTGCAGCAGCAGCAGCAGTAGCAGCAGCAGCAACTGCAGCCAACTAGTTAAAGCAGCTTTGTCAAGAGTGTTGCACTAGCAGATACCCTAGAAATATATTTAGCTAATACAGTATATAATAATTGATAGCTTTGGCTCTCTTCAGCACCAATTTAAAGATAATCTGTCTGGGCGACATATCGATAATGATCGATAAATATCGATATGTCGCAGTAATAGGTACCCTATAAACAGCTAATAGCTAATATATTATATAGCATTGGACTGTTATGGCTCTATTCAGTGCCCATTCAGCTGGGCGACATATCGATTTTTATCGAAAGTCCAAAATAAGAGCATATTTATTGTATTGTATATTGATTTCAAGCTCTCTCTTATAAGTGAGATCCTGGTACTCAAAAAAGTCAACGCTCTTAGTTAGTATTTATATAGCTCTAGAAATGTAACTTAACGATATTTATCGATATCTTTTAATTAGATAAAACCACCTTCTTTGTGCTTAATCTTATATAAATTACTACCTATAGACTTATATATATAGAAAAATCACCCAATGGTTTTTCAAATTACGATATATGAAAGTTATCGATAACTTCAAGTAAACTTGAATCGCTTCAATACTCAAACATTTGCTATACTTTTATGATATGTTTTGCTAATCTATCAAGTATATATCTCTCTGGCTGTTACAAACACTACTACAACTGCAATATACCCTTCTATAACAACATTTCGTACTAGGTATGGGGCATAAGTCATGTATGTAGCTGCTTGCAACACGAGACGCCTCAATTGCAGCGATAAAGTCCCGACTCACCGCACGGCGATTGCCACAGCTTCAGCTCTGAGGTCACTTCACAGTTGTGTTGTTGTTGTTGTTGTTGCTGCATTTCTTCTTCTTCTTCTTCATGTTGCTGCTCTTCGTCTTCCTCTTCTTGGTAGCAGCGATAAATTGCAGTTGTAATGCAGATAATGTTGACACCTGAAGGCCGCACGCACTCGGAGAACTGAAAACTGAAAGCTGAAAGCGCAAAAAAATGCTTTGCAACGGATAACGGATATTGAGCTTTAAGCTAAACCGGAAATCGAATGACGAATGCAGCAAGAGAGGCGACCAAGCACGACTACGAGATGCTCTGTAAAGTGTCAAAGGATTTATTCTATGATAAAAATAAAGGTAAGCTTTTCTTGACCCCAAAATATATCTAAAATTCAGCTAAAGAAGATATAAAAATCCGTTAGATCAGGTTTAACTCTCTTAGTTAGTTCCAGAGTTTGTATATTCTCTTTTATCTACTCTCAACTTTCCAGAGTATAAAAGGTAATTTTCTGCAACTGACTTTTAGATTTGATTTCCGCTGCAACTTGAGCCATTCCCTGGAACGGAACTAGTTAATGCAGCCGGGCTATGATAAATAAGCGGAAAAGTGAACTCTTGGTAAGGGTCTCGGGAAGTTACTGAATAGCTATATCGATTCAATTTAAGCAGTAAATAACAGTTGCGCCTTGGGCAAATAAAGTTGTTAAAAAGACGATGAAGTTGTGGAACGGAACTAGTTCATTAGAATAAATATTAGTACTAATTGTCTGAAGTAATTGCAGAATTAGATCTATTTGATCTTATATTTGGTATATTTCTCTCGAGAATCCAAAGAGAGAGAGAGAGAGTAGAACAGAAAGGAAGAGGCAGAGAGAGAGAGAGAAATGTTAAGAACAAGGATGATAGAGTTGTTACACTCAACTGAGCTGCCACTGTGATGATTAGTAGTTGAAACAGAGTTGCCAATTGGCAAAGAGCTGTTACATTTAATAGGGTTGCCACATAGAAAAGCGCCGCCACTTTCTGGGCTGCCACTTAAAAGTGAGCTCAACTTAAAATGTAATTGACACTTCAAAGAAAACGGATCTATAACAAAGAGTTGCCACTTAACAAAGAGTTGCCACTTAGGAGATACCTTACAGAGCTGTTACATACCTGAACGAATACACACTCGAAAGAGAGAAAGAGTTACCACTTAGCAAAAAAAGTAGCCATACAGCTGACAAACAATCATTTAGGAGGGGAAGAGAGTTGCCACATAAAAATAACTGATACTTTAAGCAGTATTGCATAAGAAACATTTGCCACTTAGAGACTGAGCGAGTTACAGTAATATTGCTACTCAAAAATAGTTGCCACTTAACAAAAATATTCTACTCCAAAGATTGCCACTTTTAAGGGCGTTGCCACCTCAAAAACCAAAAAATAAGTTAAATTTAAAGTAATTTCAACAAACATTTATAGTAAGCCAAAAAATAAAGCCCACGGCGCTGCCAGACTGTTTGGAAAACTCAACTGCAAATCAGTTTGCTTTGTGAACTTTTGCTTTTAAAGTGCTGTCAATCGCGCGAATCGATGCAAGTAATGAATTGGAACTAGTTCGTTCATTGGCGCATTAAGGGCCTTTTCAATGCTCCGCAGCTGGACAGCGATTGCCATTCAATCAAGGGTTAAAGCTAAACGCACTGTGCTTAATGTGTGAGTGTGTGTGTGTGTGTGAATCGGTGTGTGTGTGTGTGTGTGTGTCGGTGAGTGTTGTGAAACGTCAAAGAAAACCTGAAAGCAGGCCGCAGGCAAACGCGACTGCGTCTTCCTTTGCGTCTGCCTTCTATTTCTGTGTTATTTTTTTGGGCGCGTGGAAATCAATAAATAAAAAAGAAATAGTAAAAAAGAAGAGGGACAGTTGGGGGGGGGGGCTCTGTGTGTAGGGGCAGCTGGCAGTTAGTGTAAGTGAGTTCAGTTCGCTGTTGTGGTTGGGCCTTAAGCGAAACAAGCGTCAGTTACGCGCAGCGTGCAAAAACCTTTTAGTTATATTAATTTCAAATTCGCTGGCAACGCTTGCAACGCCAGCAGAGCCAGCCCCACAGGCCCCACTGCCGCACTATCCCCACTATTTCCAGCCTTTGCTGGCTTTAATGTGCGACCAAAAAGTCGTAAAGATGAGAGAAATTTGTTATGAGCCACACTTCAATTGAGCTGAGCTGGAGCAGGGGAGGAGAAGGGGGGCGTGGCGACTGGCTGCTGGACCTTGGCCCCCAAATTGTTGCTGTCGCATGATGCGCGGCGGCAAATTGCAACAGCGATTTATCTTGTTGCCAATTAGCCGCGGCCAATAACAATTGCCGTTGGCGTTTTTAATTAGAAAATGCAAGCAGACAGAAGGGGGCAGGCAAGAGGGGGGGGGTCAGAGTGGGGCACTGACTATACACTTCAAGGATTCAGCAGACTGCACACGCCCCCTGCCCCCTGCCCCACACGCCCACCTTGTGGCAGCAATCGTGTCTGTTTGGCAAGGTGTAAAAACTAATTACATTAAAACTGCCACGAATTCAATTCAATTGCATTCAATGCAGCGTCTCTACGTGTGAGTGAGTGTGAGTGAGTGAGAGTGAGTGTGAGTGAGTGTGCGTGAGTGTGTGTGAGTGTGTGTGAGTGTGTGTGAGTGTGTGTGGTAGGTGTAAGTTGGCAGCCACAACAAGCGTCAGACGCCAGTTGGAAGAGGGCAAACCAACATTTTTTCCTCTAGTGCAAAGCCTTAATCAATGCCAAATTGCTAAAGATTGCAATTGCAAGTGATCGACGAGTAGATGCCCTCTTAATGTAAGTACGATTCATATAGAGATCGTATAGAGATCACATAGATCACATAGATCATGTAGATCATATGCTTTACACAGATCATATATATCATAAAGATAGATCATATAGATCATATAGATCACATAGATCATATAGATCATATAGATCATATAGATCATATAGATCATATAGATCATATAGATCATATAGATCATATAGATCATATAGATCATATTGATCATATAGATTGTATAGATCATATAGATCATATAGATCATATAGATCATATAGATCATATAGATCATATAGATCATATAGATCATATAGATCATATAGATCATATAGATCATATAGATCAAATAGATCATTTAGATCATATAGATCATATAGATCATATAGATCATATAGATCATATAGATCATATAGATCATATAGATCATATAGATCATATAGATCATATAGATCATGTAGATCATAGAGATCATCTAGCCTTAGAGCTAGGAGTCTACTTCTATACATAAAATAATAAATCTACTTATCAATAAAATAATAAATTGATGCGAGATGAAAGATGATCTTAAGATTTTCGTAATCTCCGATTGAATAATCTTAATATAATATTAAGTATATTTATTAGTATATTTTTGGTTATAAAAAATAAAGCTAAAGAATTCACTCAACTATTCCCGATTCTTTTTTAACCATCTGGCAACCCTCTTAACAAAAGAATAGTTTAAATATTAAAGAGAACTAAAGTTGAACAAAACTCAGACCAAAACTAAATTGTGTTAAAATTCTCGATGAACTTCCATAACTCCCTAATCGTTTCGAAATAGAGCATTTCAAAGTTCATTCCGAGCGTTAAATTATATATGGAAATGTTTGTGGTTGTTGTTGTTGTTGTTGTATTGTTGCTGTTGACGTTGGGGCGCGTCTGACTTGGCTTTCAATTGTAATGTCAAGTGATTGGTTTTGGTTTCTGCGGACAGCGTTTTGGGGGCGTGGGGACGGTGGGCGGTGGGCGGTGGGCGTTAGGCGGATGGCGTTTGAGGTTTGAGCCATTTCAGGTGTGCGAGTGTCTGAATTTTGCGTTGCGGTCTTTGATTGAATTGCGGCGCGCATTTAATAATGCAGCGAGACGGCATTCAAATTGAACTGAGACATTTGAATTAAATTAGCAGCTCTCCGCTCTGATTGCGTCGATGTAGCTACACCATGAGCCCCAATAGAGAAATGTAAATGAATATATTTACATTTCTCTATTGGGGCTAATCCAATTTTTTAATGTTTCGATTTTGTATGATTGAATTGAAGTGTGATTCAATTAAACGGATTAAGTTTGAGTAATGCTAAAATAGAGTATCCAACTGGGGAATGGAGAGTGGCGAGGATAGAGATTAATTAGTGGAGAGTGACTAGTAACGAGTGGCGAGTCGGAGAGCAGAGAGTAACGAGTGGTGATTGGCGAGTGGAGAATTGCTGGCAGAGTTTAATTATTGGAGATTAATGAGTGGCTGGTATATAGCGACTGAGCGACGAGTAGATGGTAACGAGATAAAGATAACAAAGGGAAAATAACGAGAGAAAAGTAACGAATGAAGAGTAACGAGAGTAGATGGTAATGAGATAGGAGAAATGGCTAACAAATAGAGAATAACCAGTGGAAAGTAAATAGTGGTAAGTAATGACTGGAGAGTAACGAATAGAATGTAACGAGTGGAAACTTACGAGTAGAAGGTAACAAGTGGAAAGTAACGAGTGGGACGTAACAAGTGCAGAGTAACGACTAATAAGCTATAGACGACGAGCTAAATTAACGTGTGGAGTGTAACGAGTAAGATGCTAATGACGACAAGCTGAAAGCAACGAGTGCTAAGTATCAAGGAACGAAAAGCGAGCAACATTTCGTTAGAAATAGGAAAGGAATGAATCGTGACTTAACAGAACAAACAGGTAACCTCTGTTGAGTAACGAACAACGTGTAACTGAAACGAGTACATGTAACGAGTAGCCATACATGAGTAGAGGGAAAGAGGGAGAGACGAGTCAAGAACAGAGAGCGAACAGTGAGTGAGATATGTATATATTAAGAATAAAGAATTGATAGGTTTTCACTCGTTACTCCCTGAAAGTGAGGAACGAGTAAAAGGAATGATGGGTCGAGATGCTGTACTGTAATGTAAATTAAATGAAAACAGTTAAATATGAGATAAATAAAGGGGGTGGGGAGAAAGGACATGAGAGAACAGGCAATAAATGCCGAGAGAAACAAAAGCCGGTTGATTCGCGGCTAATTTATGAATCCCTGCAATTGGGCTTGCTCCACGGGCCTATGACGAGAGAACAATGAAATGTCAAAAGACAATGAAACCGTGTGTAGAACGCGAATCTTGACTTCATTTTTATTTATTTTTTTTCGCTTTGGTTCATTTGATTTTTGTGCTTGGCGTCATTTGTATGCAAATGAGGTGAAAATCTAATTACGTCAAAATATGCGCGAAATCTAATGACAAAACAAACAATAAGCGAGATGTTTGCCTCTGTGTGTGTGTGTGTGTGTGTGTGTGATTGAACATGTTTGCGTTATGTGAGTGATTACATTATATACACAAGCGCACACACATTTACACTCACACCTACACAGACAAACACGCACACATGCAGAGATGAAGACGACAATTTGTAATGCGCCAATAAGAATTTATATCAAAGCTTTTCTCGCAAGGCGCAAGGCACACTGCGAGCAGCGTGTGTCAGCAGAGCAGCCAGAGATAGCGGCAGTGGGAGCAGTGGGATCAAGGGTACGCAGCGTTGTTTTGCGCTGCCTACGACGACGCCCACTGATAAGCGGCAGCGACAGCGGCATAAAAGAAAACAGCAACAACAACAGCAGGAACAACAAACGGCAGGCAGCGAGGGCAGCAGCTACTACTACTACATTACACTGTGTTTAGCTAACGGCAGTTACCGACGCTGGCAGCGGCCGCACGTGGCTGCGAGCGCATCGTCAAGCGTTGTAATTCGTTGAAAAATTGCCGACACAAGTCGCGTTGGCGTCGGCAGCGCAGCCAGCGATTCGCGACGAGCGCCATTTCGAAGAGCTGTGGGCAGTATAAGAGTGCTGAGAACAGCCGGCATAAATACTGTTTCGAGAACAGTTTGTAAGCGAGCTGGGTACAGTTAGTGATGCGGGGCAACATTTTGATTTGCAATAAATTATAATAAGTTTATCAAACTATTTTAGTCAATTCACTGAAAATTGACAAGCACATATCACTCAAATATGACGTAATATATTTTATACATTTAAACTGCTCAAACTGTTCTCACACGCACACAGGGAAATATCGCCTTTATCAAATATCCCAAAACAAGCTTGACTTATACGCCGCCTGCCAGTATTTCACGAGCTGCTTCGGCAGCTTCGGCTTGCGTTGCCACGAACGGAAGAACGAAGACGAAACAGCTGCCGATTGCTTCTGCTGCTGGCGCTGTCGCTGTCGCTGCTTTCGCCGCTGCTGCTGCTGCTGCTGTTGCTGCTGCTATCAGCCGTTAGGCAACGACGAAACTCAGTTTCGATTCGGATGCAGATACAAACGGACGCGTGCGCCTGTCTCCGCATTGCAAGAAACAGTTAGACAACAGATAACGCGAGATTCGATCGCTAACAAAAGAGAGAAACTTTAGAAACAAATTGTAAGCTCAGAGTTAAATGTTTGAATTGAAAGAACTTGTTTAAATAATAAATAGATAAAAAATAAAAATAATAAAAATATGTAAATTAAAAGGAAAATTTTAAAATATTTAACAAAATTATTATTAGACATTCATTTTAATTTGAATAAATTAAATTCAAAGTAAATCGAAAAGAATAATAATAAATTATAAAAATTGAACTAGTTCGAAATGTATGAGAAAATAAATTTTCTAAATGAATTTTTTAATATAAAAAATTATAAAATAATAAATAAAATAAAATTCGATTTCAATTTAATTTACTAAATGCAATTTTAATATACAAAAAAAATAATAATAATAATAAATAAAATCTGTCTTTTTTTTAATTAAAAAAAAAAAAAAATAATAATTCAAATATTTTTTTTTAATTTTCAGTTTTCTGAAAAAAAAATTAGAAAATGAAGGGAAATGAAAGAAACTTGAGAAACATGAAGAAAACACAATTGAATTGAAACAAACAAGAAAAAAAGCGCGCATAGTAATTTTTTTTTTTTAGTAATTTTCTTTTTTTTTTTTTGGTTGAGTGAAAAATATTGAAAAAAGAAGAAGAAGAAGAAGCGAATTCGGCGAGAGAAAGTAAAAGAAAGTTTTGTGTGTGTTGCGGGACGGAAATGAAGGATGTCAGTTGTGTGCACATCGAAGAAAGCAACGGAAATTAAAATTTGCATGTGCAGCAGGACACAGGACACAGGACACGGCGAGTGGCAGCGGCAGAGGCAGCGGCAGAGGCAGAGGCAGCGGCGGGGGCAGAGAATGTGGCCAAAGGACTGCAGCGGCTGCAGCAGCTGCAGCTGCTGTTGTTCAGCTAGCCAAAGCTCGATGAAGCTGGCAAACGGATTCGACGCTCAAAAGCGCAGCTCGATGCCATTTTTTGACTAAGAACCCAAAACTATAGACAGTGAAAGAGACAGTGCTAGAGCGCGAGAGAGAGTGAGAGTGAGAGAGAGAGTGAGATCTCTTGTGCATTAGCTGACAACTAGATAAAACGCTCAACAACAAGCTACATTGACAACAGCTTCATCAACTGCTGCTGCTGCCCGACTTCAGTTTCTACACCCCACGACCCCCTCCTCGTCCGCCCCCCAACCCCCAGCTCCAATCATGGCACTGCATGGACAGACGTTCTGCTTCTCCGCAGCTGGATTTATCGCTTGCTCAGCAATCGTTCTGCTTTGCAGTTCCGGTAAGTGAAATATGCAATCACAGAATAAAAGCCAAAAAACACTGAGCCACTCAAGGTGCTCGACTAGCAGGTACCCTGTAACGCAAGTCAATTTTAGTTGAAGTGTGAGCATGTGATTTAATCAGATATCTGAAAGATTCGAAGCCCATGCGGAGATTTGATTGAGTCTAATAAACGAAGCAGTGCTCAACTAGCAGATACCCTGCATTATAAACAAATTCGATTTGAAGTGTGAACACGTAATTTGATCATCTATCAGAAAGATACCAGATACATATCCAGAGATTTGAACAAGTTTAAGAAATTAAGCATTTCGAATGGCGCTGAATGTGTTCAACTAGCAAATACCCTGCAAAAATGTGAAGTTTGATTTAAATTGTGAGCCTTATCACTTGATCACTCGAATTACTCTCAAGCAATCTTGAGATTTTGAACAAGTTTGAGAATCTAAGCATTCATACTAGACATTCAGTGCATATTCATATTCATATTCAGACAGATACCCTGCAATTAAACTAAATTTGAGTACAATTCTGAAGTAATAATGAGATTCTCAGAAATTTAGAGGTTAGACTTGTTTTCAATTTCAACTCTATATAATATATAATAATATATATAAGTGAAATAGTGATTGACTAGAAGATATCTTACCTTTTAAATATGTTTTGTAAAACATTTTGTTTTTTTTTTTTTTAATTTATTTTAGACTTGATCTACTATTTGAAAGACACTCTCTAGTGCTCTATCACTGCATCTGTTTAAATACTTAAACAATAACAACTCTGAGAGATAGTCAATCTATCACTTAGTCAGTCAGCCCAGCACTCAGTACATCAATCAATCAGTTAGCCCGTCAGCTACTCATTCTATTAGCTAGTCCATCAATCATTCGCTCACTCAGTCAGTCTGTCAATCAGTCAATCACTCAGTCAATTAGTCATTCAGTTGGTATATCAATCATTCAGTCCGTCAGTTAATGCGTCCGTCAGTTACTCAATCGCTTCCTTCTCCTTCACTCAGTCAGTCATTCAATCAACAAATCCCACACTCAGACAATCAATCATTTAGTCTGTTAGTCCATGATTCCGTCAGTCTACTACACATTCAACCGCTCACTCAATCAATCATTCAGTCAATCAGTCAGTAAGTAAGCCCAGTAACCCATCAATCATTTAATCCGTCAGTTAGTCAATGGCCTCCTTCTCCTTCACTCAGTCAATGAATCAATCGTGTAGTCAGTCCATCAGTCAATCAGTCTACCACACGGTCAATCACTAACTCAATCAATCAATCAGTCAGTCAGACAGTCACTCAATCACTCATTCACTCAGTCAGCCCTTGGGTCAGTCACTTAATCACTCATTCACTCAGTCAGTCACTCCATCAATCATTCAGTCTGTCCGTCCATCAATCAGTCAGTCAGTCAGTTAGTCAGTCTATCTGCTGCCGCCTGGTCAGCTATCCATGCGAACTGAAGCTGTTTTTCTACTTTATTCCATTTGCCATTTTCCATTTTCCATTTTCTGTTTCTATTTTCTGTTATTGTTGACGTTGCATCTGGCAATGAAAACGTCATCGAATGTAAAATGTTTTGCGAGGCAGTGAAACAGAGACAGAGAGAGAGATGGGTAGAGAGTGAGTGAGAGGGCAAGTTTCCAGCTGCAGCTTCAGCAATTGCAACAGTTGCAACTGTTTGAGTTAATGCATTTTGTTGCACAATAACAGACATTCCACTACTTCTGCTTCTTCTTCTTCTTCTTGTGTTAGTCCTCGCCACACACACACACACATACACACACACACACACACACACACACTTAGAGCTGCCACGCCCCCACAACTTAAAGCCTCAACTCATCTCATCCAATAATGTATAAATTATACAGTATAATAATGAAAGAAAATTTAGCTTAAAATTACCAATCGTCGCTTCTCTCTGCTCTCTCTTCAAATTTGGAAAAGTAATAGAATGGAATTTATTTATGTTATTAATTTATTTATTGATATTTATTGATACTAAGAACTTTCACTTAATTGAAGCAAATATTTGCCCTGAGGCAAAGAAAAAATTAAGTTTTTGCTTCTTTAATTAGATAAGTGCTAGGAAAAGGTGATTTCGGATAAACAAAATCAAAGTGAATGCCAGAGTAGAGACAGAGTAGGAGATATAGAGAAGAGGAAGAATATGTTGAAAATGTTGAATTTTTCACATTTTGAAATTTATTTATTTATATTTGTTTTATTTAACAAAATGTAATTTTTCCGGCTCGTCAACACTTGAAATTTACCTTTTCCCATATTTATTTACCAGAATTCAGAGAGAGAGAGAGAGAGAGAGAGAGTCAGAGTTGGTCAGACTTTATTAACCTCAAATCAATTTGAAATCGAGTTTCGGTTTGTAAATTAAATAAATAATTTGCTTAAAATAAAAAATTAAAACGACTTTTGATTAAATAAAGCAAAACACTTCCCATAAATAAATCAACGCAAATTAAAAACTCTCACAAATGTTTGACATCGCAGCAAAAAGAGGTTTGAATTTATGGAAAGTAGTCGATGAATGCTTTGAATGCTTTGAATGCTCTCATGTTTAATTGAGTGCCAATTGCGGGGCATCAACCGCTGCATCATACTCGTTCAGAGTGCAGAAATAGGTAAAAATCATTTCTCCAGTGGATAAACTATATGGATAATCCTGTGAAATAACTCAATGTAATTCAACTGACCAATTTAGCGATTTTAAAGCTAAAACTGTAATAGATATATATTTTTTAAGGTTTTATATATTTTAAGGTGAATCAATGGGGTAGGTCTAGTTAATTAGAGGTCAGTTGTCAAGCTGTGAGTCTGTAGGGCTTACCAAACTTTTCGGAGAATATAGACATACTTATAAACTATCTCATTATCTATTTTTACTGCCATTTAGTAAAGTTTTTACACACATTCAGGATTTCAAGTCTTCCAGAGATGTGTGGTGTTCAGCCTGAGGCTTATAATTTAGCAACCAATATGCTCTTTCTAACATCGTGAGTGACAAAATAGAAAAAGTTAAAAAGAAGTCAAAAATCCTAAATTTTAGGCTTCAGGAACTGTGCTCTGTGCTTAAGTGATCAAATCATATTGTAGAATCATGCTGAAAGTGATGAAATCATGTATATCAGATATAAGATTCCAGAGTCTTATGAAATTATATTGTTAAAAAATAAATATAATATTAGCTTGAGTTGAAGCAAAACTCGAAAATGAATACAAAGAAAAATCGAAAAATCTAATATCTAAATCTAAAAACTGTGCCAAAAAATAGTGAATGTAAGTAAAAAACATAAAGAGCGTAAACATAATAAACTCATTACAACGAAAAACATAATAAACTCTTTACAGGGTATTAAATGAGTTGAGTTCTTACAAGTTTCGAAGTTTCGAGCTGAAACTGTCGTATCTCAAGCAAAGCTGTTTACAAAGACTTTAACTACTTATAATATATGATTAATATTGTACATTGTTCCGTTACATACACACTCGCTGGTATCACAAGCCCAGCTGCTTGAAGATTTATAGGGTATCTAAGTGAAGAAATGCATCTTATATAAACTACAAAGAAACTTAGCTTATATATAAAAGAGTATTAACCAATTAGGCTTAAGCACACACCACATACATTCAATTATACACTGTCTGTATACCCCATGACTTCACACAGCTACAGGGTATATGATTTTTTATATGAAGTTAAAGGCGTGACGCCAAACTGCACGCAGCCCGATCAACTTGTCTGACTTTTTGACTAACTCTCTCTGAGTGTGTGTGTGTGTGTGTGTGTGTGTGTGTGTTAGACTGCCTGCTGTTGTGGTTTATGATACCATTTAGCCCGAGGGTTGTTTTGACAAATTGTGCAAATTATTGTGTTAAATTTGCCCTTGAGGTGAAAAATCACTTTGACATGGATTATATAGAGTTTTTTTCCTCTGTCTCGACTGGAGAGTGTGCGGGTGTGTGACTGCTTAGCTGATTGTGCTTTTGTCTGCGAGGCACACACACACACACTGACACTCACACTGACACACACACACACACAGCCGCAGACATTCGCATTAGAGTAGCTTTTCGCTGTGGGGCATAAATGACGACTGACAATCCACAAATCGACAAATGAGAAGCTTTAAGGCATTTATTCAAGTTGTTGTCGCCGTTGTTGTTGTTGTAGCTGGTACTTGAAAGACCAATGCCATAAACACATGAGTGTGTCATACACACACACACACACACACACCACATTCATAGCCAATAATTGAAACCGCTTTCGGTCAGCCTCGCAGTCGGCAAGCCAAAAGTGTTGTAAAACGCAGGCAAATGCAGCAGCTATACTGAGCGAAAATACATATAATATATGCAATAGAGTTAGATTAAAGTAAGCACAAATATAAACATGAAATGAATTGGGAAACATCGACTAATTAAAGCTCTGCTAGAAAAAAAAAACTAAAACCAGCTAAAAATGGCTCTAAAACTCTTATAAAGTTAGGGCTAAAAATAATCAACTCTTCAAACAAATAGCAAACTCTTATAGTATCTATAATGTACTAGTCTAGCCAACATACAGGGTATGTGCTAGTCTGTTACACTCCACCAAACTAATCATACACATATTAGACTGAAAATCAATCAAGAAGTCAAGAAATGCATGTCAGAGCATATGTACAGGGTACACTCTGTCGATAATAGTAACAAACCTGCCTACACATGTCTATTATTAGTAAGGCTTCACAAGCAACTCGTTTAAAGGCAATAAAATGCATTTCAAGACATGCCAACGACATTTACAGGGTATTCCTATATCTACTAATCTTCACCAAAAAAACACACATGTATCCACACAAACATACAGAAAACCTAAATAGGGTTTACATTGGACGAGAGATATACCATTTCATTTCATAGACACCTACTACCTTATAAAGATACAAACGTCGAAATATATGCATTCACAGTAAAGTCTAACATTTAAAGAGAACAGTTCAAGTTGGGGCCATTTCAAGGAACTATTTAACATTTACAGAGTATGACAACGCCTACTACTCCCGATCAAAAGTCAGTTGAAGATATGTTTGTAAGCACAGGTATGCCGAAAATCGTAGCAGAAAACAAATTTTGAAAAGAGACATATGCACGAATTTCAACTATACCATTTACAGGGTATACCCATGTCTACTACTAACACACATAGCTAAGTGCGTTTATACATATGAGTTAACAGTAAGGTGTTAAGCTGGACGACAACAGTTCAAGGTAATTTCGTACCGTGCAAAGGCACATTTTTTTAAACACTTACAGGGTATTCACACGTCTCCTACTCCCGATCAAAAGTCAGTTGATAATATACAAGCACAGACATGCAGAAAATCTAAGCAGAAACACATATGATATAAGATATATGTAACTATTTCAACAATAACATTTACAGGGTATTTCCCGTCTACTACTCACTCGTGAAGCTGGTGCTCACACATATGAGTAACCATCAAATTCTTAGACTTGAAGACAACGGTTCAAGCCAATTTAGCACCCTCCAAAGACACCTTTTTAACACTCACAGGGTATTTCCACGTCTACTATTCCACAGCACTTTCGTCTGCGCTCAGTGCATTTGTGCAGCAACTTGTGGCAACTTTGGGTTTCCCATGTTTTATTTTTCGTTTATTTTTATTTTATTTTATTTTATTTTTGGTAACTTTGAAACGATTTCGTATGCAGCGTTGACGTGACTCGCATTAGCATTGCACACGTGTGCCACGCCCACCCCGAGGCTCTACCTGTCACTTCCCACTCCCCACTCTCTCCACGCCTTCCCCGTTGCCGCACGTAATGCGCTCTGTTGCTTATTATCGAAATTGTATATGCCACAAAACAGTAGCGGCAACTTCCTGGCTTCAGCTCAATCCCACTTCTTGAATGCTTCTTTCGGCTTCTTGTTCCTTATTCTTCTTCTTGCTCCTCTTCTTCCTTTGCTTCGCCTTGGCTGGATTTTGTGTTTGCAAAGTTTTTGGCCGAGCAACTTATTAAGATAGTTGGTTAGTTGCTTAGTTGGCGCGTCTAGACGGTTTTTAGTCAAATTATGGTTTTCAAACGTTTTCGTTTTCCGGCATATTCACGCTCCCACTCTCTCTCTCTCTTACTGTATAGCTCTATCTCTGTCTATATATATCCACCTCTCCCTCTCTCACTCTCGGTACGTTCATGCACTCTTCCATTTAGTCCGTAACCCCGTTCTGTCGCTCGTTTTGAAACTTAACATGAGCTTTTTGTAACCACAATTATTTGCCTATGTGTGAGTGCGTGAGTGTGTATGTGTGTGTGTGTGTGTATGTGTGGTGTGGCATGTCAAGGAATTGGCCATTAGAGAGTCCGTCCACAACATGCGCCTGGGGGCCATGCAATTTGCCACTGTGAATTGTGCTGCTAGAAAAATGAAAAACAGGAAATTTGTGTATGGCAACTGGGCATGCCAGACTAGCAGATACCCTGGACTAAAGAACGCCTAACAAGTTGACCAGATTCAGTCATGCAATGGCTACAAAATATTAGCTTACTTCAGTAAACTCGGGTCATATCAGTCACATATGTATATGAGTAATTGATAACAATATTTATCGATTTTCTGTTGTAAAAACTAAGGGAACTATTCATATTTATCAAACACAAAGATAATCAGCGTAAATATATAAGATAACAAGAGATAGAGTCCGCTACTGCCCGTTACACACGCTCTCACATAGCTAATACGCCCATTTTCCCACACCTTTCAAGTGTGGCATGTTTTTAGTGAGTGCCTGGCTAAAACGGGCAGAGAGATGAGTGGGGTATACTTTGCGCTTTGTTTGTTTACGTTTCGCATTCTTTTTTTTCCTCTTTTTTTTTGACTCTCTCCAACGCCATCGGCTCCATCCCCCTTGGCCCCTTCGGCCCCCTTGGCCCCATGGTCTTCTTTCATTTGGCTTGTCGACCTTTGCAACCACAAATCTGGTCGGCTTTTAAATAATACCGAAAACTTCTGCACACATTTGTACGAATAGCCAAACGTATTTGCATAGAAAATATTAAGTTTTATTTAAAGTATACCCTGTTCGCATGGAAATGATGGACTATATTCGACTATAGAAATCCAACTATTTACTATACATAAATTATATATATAAGAGAGTTTTACTACAGGATATGTATAGCATGTATATATGCATGTATAATCTGTAATATGATCATGCATAGCATATACATGTATGTATACCCTGTAAATTGATTAAAAGGTGATCATGAACTGAAGCATATGGATTTTACGGCTAACAGAATTAGCTTAAATGAGTACTTATAGCACAAAACTTTAACAATCAGATTACAGGGTATTGAGTGAATGAAACATACATTTTATATTGTAATGAATAGTGTATTCAAACAATCGAAGAGTGTGTTTAAAGGGTACATTGTAGTCGATCAACGCTCTTATTATGTTTAAATTTTTAATAAGGCTGAAAAAGAAACCCCCCTTTGTAGCAGCTTCAGCAAGGGGGCACAGGGTATTCAGCTCATCTGTCAGTATGCATTAAAATTAAATCATATTTTCAGGTTTTTTGGCTGATTAAATCCTTTCCTTGACTTTTTCACACTTTACATAAATATTTAATTAGCTTTCAGGTTAAATTTAGACTTGAAGCAAATTTTTATTGTTGTTGGAATGTGAATAACTTTATTAAAGACAATAGTGAAGGTATTTTCATAGAGAACTTCTATCGGTGCCCTAGCATAGCTGTGCCGAGACCAAGTACAAATGATCTGTCAATCAATCATGCCTTGCAGTTAACTCTCTTAGTCAGGATAAATCATGCATTACAAATGATCTGTCAATCAATCATGCCTTGCAGTTAACTCTCTTAGTCAGGATCAATCATGCATTGCAGTTAGCTCTCTATAGATAGCACATCACATTTTAAAGAAGCATTTCTGTAAATCGAACCTAAATAAATTCTCTATTGCTCGTCAATCAATCCGATCAATCAATCAGCTGGCTATCCATGCAAAACCTTTTCAAGTCGAGTTGCTTTTCTTTTACATAACAACAAAATGATAATCGACACATCCAATATCGATATTTTGTTTATCGAAAAAATATTCGATTCGAGTTTAGAACTCGAATTCCACGGCAAAGAAAATAGATTGGATTCCAGCCCAAATATTGTCTGTGCGGGTTATGAAGGGACTGGCGGAGGCGATTCGTTGGGTTCGCGTATAAAAAATAAACTTTTGCTGTTAACTCATCGCGTGAATTGCAAATTCTCAGGGTTTTTTTTTTGGTTTTTTCGTTTTTTGGTAACCTCTATATTGTTTTGGTTTTCGCTCTAATTTTTTAGGCTGTTTTTGTTTTTGCTTGTTGACCTATTTTGTAATTTACTTTTCATGGGGCGCCCGACGCAAACTGAAATTGGAATTTGCAAGTGTTTCTCACTTTGTTTTCTCGTTCTTTTTTTTTTTTTAATTTTTTCTTTCTTTTTTTTGAGCATCGCACAAAATACGCCTCAACAATAGCAGCAAGAACATCAACAAATACTTTTGATATCATTGCCAAGAATTTTGGTAAAAATTCATTTATTTTCGCCCGCCAAAAAAACAAATTTGAAAAGAAATTCAGCAAAAAACAAATGTTTCGAAAAATATTTAGAGAGGTTGTCTAATGGTCCGACGATTGTGACTGTTGCTGTTCGTTCCTTTTCTTTGTAATTCAAACTCAAATTGAATGGAAAAATCAAATCAAATAAATAAAGCAGTAAGTCAATCATGCAGTTAATCGATCAAACACTCAATCAATCAATCAAAAAGTAAGTCAATCAGTCAAAAATGCACAAAGTTAATCAACACTCAATCATTCGATCAAGATGTAAGTCAACCAATCAGTCAAACATTCACACAGTCAATCAATACTTATTCATTCATTCAGTCAATCAATCAGTCCATCAATTAAATAGTCAATTATTACTCAATCAGTCATTCAGTCACACAGTCAGTCAATCAATCAGTTTTTAGTCAATCAGTAATTTGTCAACTGTCAATCCAACACTCACGCACTCAATCAGACAGATGGTCAGTCAATCAATCACTCACTCAATCAAAGATTTCACTCTATCTACATTCAATCACTATATTAACACTTAAATTCCTCTTTATTTCTGGCTATCTTAGGTCTAAATTAGTTCGAAACAAAACAAAAAATTAAAAAAGAAAAACATAATTTATATACTAAATTTCCGTTCTTAAATTTAAGTTAAAACAGTAAACTTTCGGCGCACTTAACCCTTAAGCAAAAGTTCATTAAGGCAAATTAACTCAATGCTAGGCCAAATCCACGCCAGCAAAAAAAAAAAAGAAAAAATACTAACAAAAGGCTGCTCAAGTGCCATGGGCACAGCCCGTAACCAGAAACCCAACCTCAGACACCAAAGTGCTGTGGGCGTGGCAGGGCAAAGGCACTCAGACCAAAGTTATGCCCGTCAATCTTCGCGACGAGGCGACAATTTGATAAACTGAGCCGCCGTCTGAGCTGAATCCTTCAGATACTCTCAGGATACTAATCAGCGAGCGCTTAACAGGAAGTCATAAATTTTGCCATGACATGTGTGTGTGTGTGTGTGTGTGTGTCGCGCCCTTGTCTAGAAATTTTAATTAAAAGCGATGACAGAGCGAGTAATTCGATATCAGAGAATGTCGCCTATTAATTTTAAGGACATTTCCTTTATTGATTCTTTGTCAATATTATATTGAACCCATAATTTACACATAAAAGGGCTCTCTGCGTGTGGCTCTGTGTGTGTGTGTGTGTGTTATTGCCTTTGCGGTTTCGTCCATTGTCTTTTCTATCTTGGATTCAACTTTTGTTTCTGGTCGCGTGTATTGCATTCATTTCAAATTACATAAAACGGAAGCGAAATGAACATTTGGGCCGCATTGGCTGGGGCGCTGTTAATGAGGGCAGAGTATGTTAGATAAGCAAGACATAAATATACATGCATAAATATATATATTAATCAATTTATTAAAGTTTGCTTAGATATACATACATATATACATACATATATACATACATATATACATACATATATAGGTCCATGTGGTACCTATATATGTTTATCTGATAGCTGAGCATTCAAATATATTTGATATATATTTAATATTCGATTCAATACAAGATATACAAATTGATCAACTTCTAAGAGTCCTCTTCTGCTTACACTTTGATCAAAGTTTCTAACAGACTCCCACAACACTTTCCAACTAACTCCAGCTTTAGACACTCTTCTAGCGGCCCCAGCTTTGGGCGCACTTCTGCACCGCAGTCCGCACCTGAACTAGAATTAGTTAGCTGGGCGTGTTGTCTTTTGTCTTTTGATGCGCAACGCCATTATAAGCACCCACACACACACACACTTATTGCAATTTCTATAGTGTGCGTGACTTTTGTTCTTGTTGTCCTTTCGTAGGTTCGCTGGCTTCACAAACAACAACAATAACAAGCAACACATATCAAGCAGCTCATAACAATGCTTCAGAGTTTGCCCTTTGCGTTGCGTCGCGCTTTATTTTGATTTTGATTTAACGTTCTTAATTACAACAACAACAACAACAACAATAGCAATAGCAATAGCAGCAACGACTTAATTTAGTCATCGCCCGTTATCGATAAGGAGTTGGGCGAACCTTTCGAAAATAATATACACCCACATACACCTATACATATATATAGATATATTTGAATATATGTGTGGCAGGCAATCCGAAAACTTTTGTTTATTGGCTTTGTTTTTGTAAGCTGATGCTCGCTCACGTTCAAGTGAGTAGAGGGTATATTAGTTGCTGAATGCAGAGCAAATGGAGACTTGAAAAAGGGAAGCTAATTAATCGGTCAGATGGTCAGATAGTTAATCAGTCTGTCCATCAGTTGGCCAATCACTTAATCAACAGCTAATCAATCAGTCAGATAGTCAACCAATCAGTCAATCAGTCGATGAATCCGTCAATCTGTAGCTAATCAATCAATCAGACAGTCAATTATTCAATCAATCTGTCAGTCTGTCTATCAGTAATCAATCATCCAATCAAGAAAGATTTAAGACACTCTGTATATGTGCTCTAAGTAGAGCGTGGCAAATCGAATAATACTCGAACTATCTGAAACGTAAAGGTGATGATTTAAGATGCTATAGAAGCTAGATATTTGGCATATGGAATAATATATATTCCTATAGACAAATCCCAACTAAAAATATATGATAGACAAAACGTATCTAAGACAAAACGGATCTTAGATCTCTCTAGCTAGAATAATATAATTTGTTTGTTGTCAAATTGAAAAGTTCGATCTTTTAAAATCGGTGTGGGCCTCTAACTCTGTGAAGGCCTAGCAAAATATAGTATAACTCTATATTTTTGTTAGGCCTATCAAACTCTTAAGTTTGATTATAAATTCTATACCTTCTGAGAATCATGAGCGAGCATTAGGCAGTCGGTCACACTCAGCCTTGAAATTTCCCTTTTTATTGCCTCCTGGGGTTGAAAGCCGCAGAAACAGATTTGGAATTATTAGAAAGTTTTTGCTTGTCCAACACAAACAAAGGATTTTGAACATGTTCCAAGCCGAAGGCGACACGGAAACAAGTATTTACTTAAGATATTAAATCTATACGGTTGGACAGACATCTGACATGAACTAAGCAAATGAAATCGAAATTTTAAATTACAATTCTTGGTATTTTAAAGAAAATTTCAAATATAGCGATAGAGTTGAGTAAGGATTTATGTAGAAATATAGCTAAGAGTTCAAGTCCATAGATGAAAGAGCGATGGAGCTTAGTGATAGTTTGAACTGAGTTTGAGAATTGTCTGATAAGAATTCATATAGTTAGTAAGGAAGGAATACATATAGAGAAAGCAATCCCAAAAAATATTAGGTCAAAAAAGAATTTACATCTTAATATATAAAGATAAAGATAGATAGATAGAAAGTTTCCATGGTTAAATAATATCTGACAAAAGCTAACGAAATCTAAAGTCAAGCGAATCAAACCCCGACAACACAACCCCAATACATACAAGTGGAATGCCTAAAGAGTGAACGAAATTGTGGCAAAAGCGATTTGAGTTTGGCAAAAGGCAAAAGTGTTAAAGCTAATGCGTAACCTCAATTAGGCAACGACAAGTCGAAGGCTTTAAAACTTGCGAGTTCCGAGCAGAGAGATAAAGGAAATGCGAACCCAAAGATTACCATTTGAATAGATAATGAAACTCTGGCAAATCTCTTCATAAAGCATTCACAACAGAATTGGCGACACGCGGTCCAGCCAGCGCATTGATAGATAGAAAAAAAAGGCAATGGGGAGAGACCCTCCACTAGACAGCACTACACCCGGCCAGCACCCGCCTGGAATGTGAGCCGACAAAACTGTTATAACAATAAATTAAGTTGCTGTTGCAGCATAAAAATCCAAATTGCCAAATGGCTTAATGGGGGGAAGTTGAAAGTCAGGGAAGCTGCCAGCTCTCTCTATCCAAGGAAAACAAGTTCGAGTGCTCGAAGGGTGGCACTGCTCGACTGGGAGATACCCTGTGCGGAGTAGGGGTATGTAAGATCTCAAGACTCTAGATGAGGTCAGATGGATGGAGGAAACGCAGCATGGATGGTCTCAAGAACTCTCAGCTCAATATAACTAGATCGACTCTATCAATATACCCCAAATTCACATTCTCACATTTTCTGCTAGGGTGTACAAACACCCGCTGAAAATGTGCAATCTGTTGACGAATCATCACGACAGATGAAACGAATTGGCTAGAGACTTGCAAAACTACAAATCGCTCCACAGCGAGGGGTGTCCATGCGGGGCTACCGAGGGGTGTTTGTTGCTAAAAAATCCAAAAATAAAAAAAAAAAGAAGAAACCAGCGACCCTTTGCCAAATGCCGTAAAACATTCTCAAATGGTTTTTATTGAAGGCTTTGTGCCATTTTTCGGTTTGACTTCGTTTGCCAGGCCAATTTAATAGCATACTTTACAGCGCTAAGCAGGCACTGAGGCAGGCGGCGCCAAGCTGAGGCAGAGGAAGCGGGTCGAGCTGCGAAACAACTATCCCACAAAATACACGACAAACAAACAAAATGAAGTGACGGCAAGTCGCGTCTCACGAATTCGCGTATTCAACCAAACGGACGTTCATTGTTATTTTAAGAAAAGCAACACGACAATACCCCCTCGCCCCCTTAGCCCTCCGTCAACTACGCCACTGAAGGCCTTTGCCACAGAGCCGCGGCGCTATCTGCGCCCACAATTCAAACAATCTTACTGTCTTATGGCTTTAAAGCGCAGATAGTAGATACTCTAACTGCAGATAGATCCCAACAATAATTTAAACACTTCTAGATTCTATCTCTAAAGCCGATCCTAGTTATAACTGTATATTAGTGAGTTCTTCCTTAGTCTATTGATTAAGTATCTCATCTATCCTTTAATCACTTCTAGATTATATCTTTGAATCTGAACTTAGTTGGATCTATATATGAGGGAGTTATGTCAACATTCTTTGTCTATCGGTTAAATATCACATCTATCTTTTAAACACTTCTAGATTATCTCTTTAAAGTTGATCCTAGCAAGATCTATATATGAGGGAGTTATGTTTGTCTATTGTTAAAGTATCTCATCTATCCTTTTAGTTAAATATCTCATCTATCTATGCCTCAATCGTTGCTTAAATAGAACAACTATATTCTAATATTCTTCAGACCCAAAGATCTTTATGTATAATACGATTAGAGAACTCTTTACAAGTTTTATCTGAAGTTATCTTATGGGTAATGACCTTTGGAATGTGTCCTATGAAAAAACGTATTGAAATGTCCAATGGGAAGTTCGTATGCTAGGGTTCTATGCAAGAATAGGAAAACTCCCATGAGAAGTGAACTTCCTCATTGGAAAGATTTTGATGGGAAAGGCATAATGAGATGAGACTTATCTTGTCAAGTGGCCTAAGGGAAAGTATAGCATATGGAAGTTTTCTATTCCAGTATTCTTAGCTGAAACCAAAATTGATCTACAATCGGATATTATCGATATGTTGACTCACAAGTCTTAGAGATTTAAGACTTGAATTTGAACTCAAGAAGCTAGGATAACTTCGCCTTAACTCCCTACCTCCATCTTCCTCTCCCCCCTTTCTCTCTCTTCAATTAGTTAAAGTGCCTAGACTGCGTTAGGGTATATTGAAAAGAAGACATAGCATAAAGCTGTAGTTGGTAGCTGCAGGAAGCAGCAGAAGCAGCAGCAGCAACAGCAGCAGCAGCAGCGATGCCAGCGACTCCCTTGCTCAACTTCCGTTTTGGCTTGCAGCAATTTCTTTTGGCTTTATTGCCCCCTTCCCCATACAGAGTGGTGCCCCTCGTCTCGCTCTCCCTCACCCTCGCTCTGTCTGTCTCGCTTCATCTTGGAGCAGACTTTACATCCTGCCCCACAGCCGTCGCATTGGCTCTGTGTGCGCTACCCGCTGCGGCACGACGCATATAGCATAAATTTTGAATACGCTCAGAGCGGCAGAGCGGCCGAGAGAGGGGTGGTGGAGATTGAGATTGGTTCTGGGGTTGGTCCGAAAGAAAAATAGCGAAAATTGTCTGTCGCTTGATAAAGCGGAAGCAGAACTTGCCCATAAACGAAATGTGGCAACTGAGTGTAAACTTTATTGGCGCCCGACCGACTGGCGACAACATTTGCCCGAATTGGAGGTAGACTGAAAGCTGGAGATGGCGCTGGCGATGGCGATGGCGCTGGAAGCCAGTATCCATATATAGATATGTATATATGTGCATATATATCCAGAAATAGCAGCATGTTGAACCATGTTGACTCATGCGACACGCATTTGGCGAAAGGAAGCCCCCAGACATGCCTGGGGTGCGCTGGCGTCTCGTTGGCTGCCAGTGAGAAGCGCTGAGAGAGGCGCCACTGCCACTGCGAGTGCCACTGCCACTGCCACTGCGACTGCTTTGTTTGTTTTGTCTGCCTCATTTCTTGCACTAACGTTCGGTTTGTCTACGCCATCAGGCATCAGTGGGAAGTCCTACATTAGTTGATTTCATGCGCTGTTTACATTGGCAGCGAATTATGCGCATTGAAAAGCCAAAGATTTGGCTGCCAACTGCCATCCATCTGGCCCACCCCCGCCCGAACGGGGTCTATGGCCTGACAGCCTAGTTACTACATCCGGGTGTCATCGACACAAGCATTAGGAGGGGAACGGGGACGGGGTCTTCCCGAAGGGTCCTCCTTATCTAGACAAATTCTGTCAAGGTACTTTTCCGATTGTTTCCCAGACCCAAAGCCCTGGCTTGGCACATTAATGCATTTTTCGTTCTGCTCTCGACTTATGTGCGTTTCGTTTCCTTTCCATTGCAGAGGTCCTGTCCAGCTGGGAGGAATGGTGGACATACGATGGCATCTCGGGTAAGTTGTGCATTTATGTATCTCAATTGAATTTAAACTTAAACACTTGCCAGACACAGCGCATCGATGTGAATAGCCCTCGATGCGTTCGCTCGTTAACAACTCGCTGCACTCAATCAGGCAAATAAATATCGAGTACAGATGAAGTTACGGCGTTTATATCAAATGTAAATGAATTCAATTGCGAAAGGGAGAGGGAAATTAACATATATTATATATGCTGGAAGATGAGGAAGTAGAGAAAGTGCGGCCAAAAGGCGGGTAAGCAGCAAGAGATGGGGAAGAAGGGAAAGCTCGGAACCTAAAGGAGTGAAAGATAGATCCAGTAAATGGAAATTGAAAGAGAACTAAATAAAATACATCAAAGAGTTAGTAAATTAGATCATTTACGAACACTATTCATATAAACAAAGAAAGAGAGCCGGAGAGAGAGAGAGAGAGAGAGAGAGAGAGAGAGAGAGAGGGAGTTAGAGGTAGAGTTACAGGTTGACTTAGAGGTAGAGTTAAAAGTGGAGTAAAAGATAGAGTTAGAGGTCGAGTGAGAAGTAGAGTTAGAGGTAGAGTTAGAGGTAGAGCTAGAGATAGAGTTAGAGATATAGTTAGAGGTAGAGTTAGAAGTGAAGTTAAAGTTAGAGGTGGAGTGAGAAGTAGAGTTAGAGGTAGAGGCAGAGGTAGAGTTAGACGTAGAGTTAGAGATAGAGTTAGAGGTAGAGTTAGAGGTAGAGTTAGAAGGTAGAATTAGAGGTAAAATTAGAGATAGTTAGAGGTAGAATTAGAGGTAGAATTAGAAGTGAAGTGAGAAGTAGAGTTAGAGGTAGAGTTACAAATAAAGTCAGAAGTAGAGTTACAAATAAAGTTAGGGGTAGAGTTAAATGCAGAGTTAAATCTAAAATTAGAGCTAGGAATACATGTCTAAAATTGTCATTTGACGCAATTAAATTGGGTGCGAGCGCGTTGCGCGCTGCAAGCTTCGAAATGAAAGTGAGCAAAATAAATAAAATAAGCGAAAACATATTTGGGGATAATACAGCTCTGTGTGGGGATGTGTGCAATTGTAGCTGGGCAGCGACCATTTTTGTTATTATGCCACACGGCTGCAGCTTGCAACAGGACGCAGTTTTATTTATGCAACAGCAGAGGCAGCGCCCCCAGGCTGCGGCAGAGACAGAGGTAGAGGCAGACAAAGCAACAGAAAAAAAAAAGAAACACAACAAAACACTGGCAACAAAAACGAATGAATAAGTGAATGAATGAATGAGTGAGTGTGTGTATGTGTTTGAATGAATGCAAACACAAAATGAGCAGCAGCTGCGTGTGGCATGAGAAGCTCTACCCACAAATGTTGCACTAACATTGAGGCACACCTAGAGAGAGGGTGTGCGTGCGTGTGTGTGTGTGTGTGTGCACATATATCACACAGACACACACTCACATTCTCTTCAGCTACTTAGCGCTCTGCACAGATTTCTGTTGCTCTGGAGCAATCAAGTACCCTTGACATTGTTGCTCTACCGGCGCTAGATAATCAACGTTTCATAGGTTAGCTTTCAGATTTGGTTTTCTGACATATAACACCACAATCCTATATAATATAATGATTTAGTGTGTTTTATTTCTAGTTACTCCAAATGAGCATCCGTAGAGAATAGAGACTTTTAATTGGCTTCATACATGCAAACGGTTGGAAGTAGCACAAAACCAATATACTCGCTGTTCTTTCTGTGTAGAAGTATAAAGGGTCTAGGTCATGCCCACATCTAATCTAATCAAGCATATCTAAACTTGATCTTACAATGGGAAGAGCTCCATGAGCTTTACTCTAACTTCTCTCTTTATATATAAGTAATTTGCTTTGACTATATCCAATATCATTCAGAACCCATAGTCTAGCAGAGTATTGAGTAAACGGCCTGGCCCACACATGGTCTACGGTCTGTCTATAAAAATATTTAATTTTTCCATATGGCTGCTGCACACGAATGGCCTGAGGCCCACAACGCCCCCAATGCGAGCTGCCCCAGCTACTCCTAGTTGCAATCATTCAGGGGGGTCTGGCGGGGTTTGTTTTGAAAAGTTTCGACAGTTTGTGCCTGTCACATCAAATTGAATGCAGGCGAGAGCCAACTACTCGTTTACCTAAACGCTGCAGGGCAGAGGGTGGGAAGGGCAGAAGGACGGGGGAGGAAGGGTCAAGTGTCGCTCCCCTTTTTATTTTCCTTTTTTTTTTTTTTTTGCTTTGTTGGACGCATTGGAACTCCCATTTGGGTTCATTTAATTGCTATTTAAACTGACGCGAGAGGCAGCGAGTGAAGCGAAGCTTATGAAATTTCATTTGGTGTTTGAATTGTCGACTCGTTGTTTACAATCGGACGAAGCGAGGGACGGACAGGCGAGCAGGACACATTTCCCATTCGAGCAACACGATTGACAGTTGGCCAAACAGTCAGTCAGTCAGTCAGTCAGCGTCCACTTCCTTCCATTTGTAATACCCATCAGCAATCAAGTAATGTTAGATGCGCTTTCAAAGTTGATATGCCAGATGCAGCTAACAATGGAGCAGATATTTTGTTATAGAGAGTGCAGCTGTCGGGCTATAACAGAGTAGAGTTTTTTTAGGAGAGGCAAAGTCAAACAATTCTTATCTCTTTTTTATCCCAAATACTGCAAGCAATCACATTAAAAACTCAAAGACTGTGACACATAGGGCTACAACATTTCTAAAATCTGCGAAGGGGTAAGGCTTTAGAGCTAAAGATTTTATATAGGTTTAGGCATTGCGCCAAGAAAACTAAATAAAGATATTGACACGGTTAAGGTGGTGAAAAGTGTTTATAACATACATATATAGACTGAGCTTGTCAAATAATTTCCTATCAATCAATTAGACCAAGCCCCAAACTAAGGGAACCCAGAGACTAAGAGAGGAAAAGCGGAAATACTTGAACTGTGACATAAGATATTTGCTATAAGTTCGATTCAAACGATAGAACGACAAGAACAAAAATGAAATACAGGATTTAAGTAAGAAACTAATGAACTAGATATATGATAAGACCAGTACAGACAGAGCATATTTCTTTCAGACTTTACCTCTATATCATATGCATTCTTATACGATAAAGAGACAAACTCTTGATCTATGATCTCTATTCAAGAGCTAAACTTCGATAAATGAACTTTAACCGAGAATTTTTTACCGAATTCCGAGAATTCGTGATCTCTGTCCAAGATAACGAACACACTCAAAGCAGAGTATTCTTTAGTCAAGCACACCTCACTTAATCAACAAATATTTATGATATTTGCATTTTGTTTTTAATCAGTTATTTGTGTATTTTGTAGGTCCCAGCTTCTGGGGTCTCATCAATCCGCAGTGGAACATGTGCAACAAAGGACATCGACAGTCGCCCATTGATGTGGTGCCCGACAAGCTGCTGTTCGATCCATACCTGCGCCCGCTGCACATTGACAAGCACAAGGTAAGAGTAGCCGCAGCAGCGTACCCCACAGACACACACCGGAAAGAACATTCACCGTCACCCTCACACTCTCTCTGTCTCGCTCTCGCTCTCACTCCCTCGCTTTCTCTCTCTCTCTCTCTCTCTCTCTCTCTCTCTCTCTCTCTCTCTCTCTCTCTCTCTCTCTCTCTCTCTCTCTCTGTTTGGCTGTCGTCGTCAACAGGTTTCCGGCACGCTGCACAACACGGGTCAATCACTCGTCTTTCGCGTGGACAAGGACACAAAGCAGCACGTGAACATATCCGGAGGTCCTTTGGCCTATCGCTACCAATTCGAAGAGATTTACATACACTACGGCACCGAGAACAGTCGCGGCTCCGAGCACTACATACAGGGCTACAGCTTTCCGGGCGAGGTAGGTCAATCAAGCGCCGGCAACAGGATGGCCAGACTAACCAGTCATATTAATATTGTAACATATCCATCCCATGCACATACACACACACACACACAGATACAAATCTATGGCTTCAACAAGGAGCTGTACCACAACATGTCCGAGGCGCAGCATAAATCGCAGGGCATTGTCGGACTCTCGTTGATGGTGCAAATTGGCGAAACGCCCAATCCCGAGCTGCGCATCATAACGAGCACATTCAACAAGGTTCTCTACAGAGGTGAGTTATGCGACACAAGTAACGATAGTATCGGCACGATTTACGGCCAACGAATATATTGACAGTCATTTATATGAAAGCTTCTTGGGAAGACTTGATTAGTTTCAAAGTAAACTATAGAAATATTATTTGTGTGTGTACTCGTGTGTGACGACTCACGCCCATCACTGTCTACATTCCTACAACGTGTCACGAGCAGACACTGACTCTTATCTTTAATCCAGCCTCTATATGCAGTCAAATGCTTTGCATGGCTCAAAAATCACTCGTGTCACGACACTTATCTCTAGTTCAAAATATAACGTATCACGAGAGGATTTAATTTTGATTAACTTCTCTAGTTCAGCTTACATTTGCAGTCTACTCGTTTTGCATTCTCTATTTGCTCACTCGTGTCACGATGGGATGAGGGACGACGGATATATCGTACATCATATCCACTTGCATTTGTAGATCATCCTATTACTCTTTGTCGTGTCACGACTGACTGTCTGACCGACTCACGACTCATCTCTAGCTACATTCACTACGAGCATATATCAAGTCCCTTCATATGCTGTTTCAATCGTGTCCCATCTTAATGACTCACGACTCACGACTCATCTCTAGCGCCGCCTCGCATGGCTTTCTGGCATTCTTCATCAATGGAATAGAGTCGAGTTCGTTTGATGAGTTCCTCTGTTAACTGACTTTCGACTGGCACTATCATCCAACCAAAAGGGGGCGCTTCTGGCCGAGGGGGCGTGCCAACATCATTTCCGCTACGCAAAATGCACCGGAAATGTTGCAACGTTTGCCCAACTCACAGTTCGCGGCTGATGGCTCGTGGCGCACGGCTCGAGGCGCACAGCTCATGGCTCGAGGCTCGGGGCTCCTGGCTCCTGGCTCACGGCTCACGGCTCATAGCTATGCGGCTAGCACTTTTATGATGTCATTCCGCAACAGCAACAACTTGCTAACTGCAAGTGGAACTGCAACAATTGTGTAGCTGCAACAACAAGCGGCATAATTATGTGCGGCAACGTCCTAAAGTGAGCCATAAAAATTGCTCGACAGCCGTTGGCCGCGAAATTGGCGCCGCGCCGCGCAACGCCGCGCAAAGTGACGAAAATGAAACCTCGAATTACACTAAACCGACACTTAATAATTCCCCCCCTCCCATCAACCCGACCGTCAGACCGACCCAGTTTAATAGCCTTTTTACAGGTCGTACAACTTTATGTAGCTCCATGAAAAGTGGAAAAAAGCAAAAAGTAAAAAGTAAAAAAAAAAAAATCAAAATAAATAAAGAAAAACCTGGAGTTTCCTTTGGCGCCCCCCTCGAGCTCAGAATGCAGAAAATATGCGGCCAATTTCTGCGAACCAACTGGCAAAACAACTTGAAAATTTAACTACTTAAAAGACGAGCTCGAAATAGTCCAAGCAACGAATACCGAATACACTGAGAAAGCACAAATTAAGCTTTATTGGAATTATCGATGATTCGATAAACACGAATACTAAATATACTTGGAAGAATCAAGAAATTATGGACACTGTCGATCATTTGTAATAGTAACTAATAGTATTGTATAATGCATATCAAATTTAAATCATGCTTATATTAAGATTTTGTGGAAGCTAAGCATTTAATTTAAAGAAAGTTATCGAATATAAAGTGAAAATCATAATCAAGGAAAGTTGCTTATATCAATATAAATCTCCTATTGATATAATTAAATTTGACAATAGTTATCGATAAATATAATTATATAAAAACTTCTCTGACATAAATTCTATATATTTAACACAGAAACATATGATATTTACTATCGATAACTTTTCATATTCACCAAGTGATGCAATGTATTTATGATTTTATTTGTCTTTTTCAATCTCACTTTCAATACTCTCGCTACAAGTCAATTAAATAGTTTATCGATAGTAATCGAACCATTGACTTTCATTTAAAAAGAGTATCCACTTGTCGTTGCACATTGCACATGAAGCTCATGTAAGAACTAACAATTCTGTTGCAAATAATTATTTGGAATGCCTTTGGACCCGACCCGAGCAGTTCTAACAGCTAACTTCCACTTCTCTTACCGCAAACCCAACGCTCTCGGCACTCGTTTTTTAGTACCATTTGCCGCCGTCTCATAAACCGCGAGGCGCTTCATTTCCGGCTTGGCATAATGATTTGTATGAATGAAGTCGAGCGCCGTCGTTCAAGTGACCAACGAGAAGGCAACCAACAAATCAGGCTCAGAACTCGCTCCCCTCGCTACCCCATTGACCCCTACGCCCCTCCCCCATGCCGTGCCACGCCCCATGTCGGCTGGTGCTATCATCCCCTTTTGCTAGCTAGTCTGAATTATTCATTAGGTTTTTTCGTATCGTCGACTTTTTGCCATTCATATTGCAAACGAAACATGGCGAAATGTGCGCTCCATTTAAATGTCCGATGCACCTTGAACTTTACTTTCGATACCCTGTAAATGTCAGAGTGCTTAAAATTGAAGTTTGATGAATATTTGCCTGTATATACACGGTATGCTTTCAAATGTTATTGTATGCCCAGGTAGAAGCTTAGCTGAACCTGAGCCTAATTAGACTCCTTTGAGCTATCGTGACTTTAACTAACTTTAGCTAACTAACCTAACCGAACCCAGCTTTATAGGATCTAATTTCGTCCTAAATAACTGAATATGAACCTGATCTAACCTAGTTCCACACAACCCAATATAAACCGTACCTTACCTACCCTGACATGACCTTACATAACCTAGCATTACCCAACATTAGCTAGAGTAGCCAACATCAACGTAAACCTCAGTGAGCCTAACTTACCATGGTCTGGAGTTTAAGAGTCCATAGCAAAATCAAATCAATAGGATCGGAATACTTAATATGCAGATATATATCAACTCAACCTAGACTTTGCCAAAACTTAAGCTATGCTTAATCTCAGCTTCGCCTTAGTTTAACATAAATATGTACCTTAACTCATCCGCTTCAACTACGCTTCAAACCGACGCATTAGCTGAAGATTTGAAGAATTCCAACTGAAGATTTGAATAACTAATGCAAATTTAGAGTTTGCGAACTATTTCTAGCTGTTTAAAGTTATCCCACACTCCAATTTATATTCCTTGCCAATTTACAATCCTCTTCATTATTCTTTTACAGGCTTCTCGACGCCCATACGGCACATATCGGTGCGATCGCTGCTACCGAATACGGATCATTATATTACGTACGAGGGATCCACCACGCATCCGGGCTGCTGGGAGAGCACGGTCTGGATACTAGTTAATAAACCCATCTATATCACCAAACAAGAGGTAAGATCTCATTTCCCGCCTACTCTACCACCCCTATTCCCACTCTACCCCCTGGTTCGGTTTCTGTTCTCTCTCCCATTCTGCCGCCAACAAGCGACCGCAAATAATGAATTGCATTTGCGTTTTGCAATTGCAATTAGAGACGAATTGTATGATTTCTTTTTTATTTTATTTTTTTTTGTAATTTGTTTTTTAATGCTTTCAATTGTTGCGAAATAAAAAAAATATTGCATAAATGCAATTATAAAATTTCTCATCAATTGGGCTACGGTCGCCGCGCGGTTTAGTTGCGGTCAGCGCGATGCTCTGCGCATAATTAAAAAACAATATTTGGTTAGTTTAATCAATTTGCATATGCATCGACAAAGGACGGACGACAGCGGGGCAAAGCCATGTAACTAGACAACAAACAGAAGGAAAACGGAATACAGAAAGGAAAAACATTAAAGAGAATTCTACACAAACACATAGAAAGTTAAATAGCTTTAGGATCTATCTGTGGAGAAGATCCCTCTGCTCAAGCTCCACTTCTGTCCGTCTTTGCTATCTCTTCATTCTCATTTCCTGATCTCGTCTTATCGTTCCACTTTCAGTTATATCAACTCCGTCGACTGATGCAAGGCTCCGAGAGTACACCGAAAGCTCCATTAGGTAATAATGCGCGACCCGTGCAAAGCTTACACCATAGAACCGTAAGGACGAACATAGATTTTAAGCGTCATAAGGTAAGTCAGGAAAGATACTAAATGCTATACATACTATTCATACTATGAGAAAACTGTCGTAAAAATTCAATCACAGAATCAATCAATCTATGATCAGAAATCAGAAATCAATCTATGATCATATAAATTGAATAGTGTATCGGACAACATTCTAATAGTCAATCATCAGTCAGATTGTCAACCATCAGTCAGACATTTAAATGCTTCAGTCAGTCAGTCAATCAATCAGTCAGTCAGTTGGCTGCCAATTAAGTTTTCACGTTCATCAATCAAATTTATGAAAATCATCATCATCAATCATCATCAATCACCAGGCAGTCAATCAATCTTATCAGCGTTTCAGTAAGTCATTTATCTATCACTATCAGTCAATCAATCATATCTATAAATCAGTCAAGCTGTTAGTCAATCAGTTGTCAGTTTATTAATCATTCAATTGCCTGTTAATCAGTCAGTCTTACTTCGACTCATCCATCTATCAGTCAATCAATCATTCAGTTAGTCTATCTTCTGCTAGTCAATATCAATATCATTCCGTCAGTAATTATTCGATCAATCAGTCAGTACGTCAGTCTCCCAAGCTATTATTCATATTATCATTCAGTTTAACAATCAATCAATCTATCATTAGTCCATCAATCAATCAGTCAGTTTAACTTCCACTCAATCAGTCATTTCAGCATATGATTAATCTTACATCTCCCAATCAATCCATCAGTCAGACATTCTGCCATTCAACTATCTATCTTTTTTTACTATATTTCCCACTTTATCAGTTAGTCTGTCAGCCATATTTCAATCAATCAGTCAGTCTTTCTCCCGATCAATTTTCTCATCAATCTAACTTTATTTATCATTTATCAACCTATGCGTTCACTCAGTCCATCTATATATTGTAGAATTAAATTAAATCCTCCAACTTTCTCTCTCCACTTCTCAAAAAAACAGAATCAAAATGCATGTCCTTCCATGTACAAGGATATGTACTATCGTGCGAATCGCTGGTCGCCTGATACGGGACTTCTGATACGTTGACAACAACAACCAGAACAACAACAACAACAACAACAACAACAACAACACCAACTGCATTTCGCATTTTCAATTTTTACACTCATTTTTTTGAACGTGAAAGAGATAAAAAACGAGCTCAGGATTCGTTTTGGCTTGCAACATTCCTAAAATGCAACAACGACTACGAATAGCATTTCGTAAATATATATACATATATAGTTTCATTCTTAAAAAGGTAAAAACTGCGCATAACCGAATCTTAAATACCCTGGCATAGACTTTAAATCCCTTTTTTCTCTCTTCTGCATGAAGTATAAAAATATACATATACATATATAAAACTATGAGTTGTCGAAGTTTTCAGTTATTTTATATTTGTTTGTTATGTAAAAACTAAGCTAACCTCTCTCTCTCGCTCTCTATGCCAGGGTATATTCGAATACTCACTAAAAAAAAAAGAATACAAAAATCTGCTTCTAACAAATAATAAACGAAATTCCATGAAAACTAACGAAAACTAAATCTAAACAGAGTTCTAAACACACACACACAACACAACACTCAAAGGCTGGACACGCCCACATGCTGTGCCCACAAATTAATTGCTGCCTTTTCATATTTGTGAAATAATAAAAATATTTTCAAGCCAAATATTAGTTTCCCACACACACACACACACACACACACAACACACACAGACATTTATTATTAAATTGCTGTTCGCGTTTTTGTTCATATTTATTTATGACCAATTATTGATTATTTAAATATTATTTGTGGTTTTCATTTTATTTATTTTGTACTTTTTCAATTCCACATTTCATTTTGGCGAACACCAAAACCTACTTAAAGCACTCAAATCGGTTAGCCGACTAGCAAAAACCCTTGCAGCTACAATAAAGATGCTGAAATATAAGCAGGAACCAGTCGCACTTGACTTCATAATACTTGTTGCAATCTCTAGAAAACTTCGATTACTCAAGCATCAATGGATGGTCTATCTAAGTTATGAATCTATCGTAGAAGGATCTAACAGTAGGTTAACGGACAGAAGCGAATATACTTTTATCTCTTTCCTCGAAATCATTTTAGCAGTAGTTATTGAGGTTTCGTTAGATCTGCTTGATCAATTAAGTATATATTAGATCTATCTAAACTAGTTTAAATTCATTTTCAATAACGAGTAAAACTTCAAAGAAACCTATTTATATCAGTAAGAGTTTTTTTTTTTTTAATTCCTGTTTCCTATTCTTATTACAATTCTTTCATTTGATATCTCGTACTTTTTTTACTTATTTAGATCTTTTCCCGTTGCCCAGTAGACATATCTCTATTATTTTATATGTATGCAAAATGAACTCCAACAACTAATATGCCCGTTTTAACGCAATTGCCAGTGAGTATTTCAAGTTCCCAGCATAAACTAGCTAGTTCCGCAATTCAGTGTGCAAAATGAACTGGTTCCATGCCTTAGCTGCAAGGGCTCAATACAAATATACAAAAAACAACAAATGAAATAAGAATTTCCATAAACTGGATGGGTGGACAATAACTAAAGCAAACGAAACCTATATAAATATACATATATAACTACATATATATATGTATGTATATATATACATACATATGTATATATAAAGAAATCAAAAGTCATATAAATATTCATATAAAATATACATTAAATTATATAGTTAATTATGATGCATACGATATACACGAAACAAAAATCCAATATATATATATATCTGTGGAAAACCCATTTGACAGACATGCATAAAACTTAGATGGAATACCCCTCTCTCCCGCCACCCAAAACTGAAAAAAAAAAACTATGAAGCAATGCAGCAGGCAGTTGAAGGCATAAAAAACTAACTATAAAAAAAAATATATATATACTTATATAATAAATATACATAAATAAAATTGTAGGCTAAGAGCTACACTAGACAACAAGTTAAGGGCCAGCCAGTAAGTGAGGAAAGGAAAACAACTATATAAAGTCTATTAAAGCATATACTACAAGCTATATACATATTAATATACATATATAACTAATTAGCAAAAATGTTATCGATAGCTAAACTATCGATAAATCGTACTCTAAACTCTAGATTAGCGTGTTGAAGGCAAAACTACCAAAACTTCTAGGCTTATACTATTAAGTAGACGCAAGAGCGAAAGTAAAACTATATAATCAGATTTTTTTTTTTTTTTTGGGTAAACATATATATATATATAAATGTATTGTTAAGTATTTTGCCGAAATATATACGAATATATATATGTATGCGTGTGTGTGTAAGTGTAAACAGTGCTGGACAGCGGACAAGTAAATGCATAGCGCTTAGTTTCATAGCAATTAGCTTTTGTGTTTGTAAGATATATGTTATTCTGTTGGAGCAATTTGTGCAATTACGTTAATGAGAAGGAATGGTATGGAATAAGGAACGGAACGGAACGGCATGGAAGAGCCACGAAATACTTGAATTAGGTGTAGTAGAAAAAATTGTCTATTTGTATAAAATGCGAAACTCGAAGAAAAAAAAACACATGCGACAACTGTAAGTTACTATTGTGTTTGCCATATACGACTAACTATATAATAAACCTATATATATATATGCATATACGATATATATATATAAAAGAACCTATACTACAATTATAACGCGCATACAAATGAAAATTAAAGAAACAATTGCATAAAATACATAAATAATAACAAAAGAAGGCAAAACAAAAATTGAAAAATAAAAAACAGCTGACAAAACTTCAGAATAAAAACAATTACAAATGCATCTATCTATCCCCCTGCTCCTACCCACTCTATATATATACATACATATATGTATTATTATTATTATTTTCCCATGCATAACGTAAAAGACAGCAACAAATATTATTATGAGTAACAAATTGGAAATGAAATGCAAATTAATACAAAATAAACATATACAAAAAAAAAAAAAGAAAAAGGCAAAAGCAAAAACAACAACAAAAGCAAACGCAAAAGCAAAAGCAAATAGTTCTATGTGACGAAAGAAAAATAAAGACGAAAATAAACAAATTCAATAAAATGCGCATTTTTTATTCATTCAACGGAGCAGAGGATCAACAATTTTTCAATTCGAATTGAAATTGAAATCGAAATTGAAATTGGCGTTGCTGGGATACATGTTTTCTTTTTTAAACTAGTTCAAATGAACTAACAGAGACCATTTGTTCATCTTTCCAAAGAACTAGTTCATGTTTTAGCTCACATTTTGTGTAGTTTAAGAAAGCTTTTGGTCTCTTTTATAAAAGGAATGTTTTTTATTTTGGAACTCTTTTACAATTGGGTTGTCAAAAACAACTGATCTCACATTGAATATGATTTAAATATATGTTTATTTTCCATTTAAAAAATATTGTTTTTGATTTTGAAACTAGCTCAAGCAAAGTTAAGTAGTCAAAAGATCTAGATCATTTAAAAGATTCAATTATAGTCTGTGTGAATCTAAGTTATTTCTTTCCAATAAATATTCAAATTTTAAATGAGAATAGTGGAACAGTGGAATTGGCTATACGTAACGAAACAAAAATAATTAGACATATTTTCAGTGTTATGTTGGGTTGAAAGAAACTGTTAGCGTATCATACCCATATTCATACATCGTATCAACTCTTTTGCCAAAGAAATGCATTCCGTAATGGAATGGTGGAATTGGAACAAAGTATCAAAGTATTGTTGGCATAGTCCTGTAACAGACTAGGTTATTTTAGTTTTTAGCCCTTGGCACTATGATGAAATGCTCCATAGGAACAATGGAATGGAACACATATTTCCACATATACACACACATATTTCATATTTCCACATTTAGCCTCTATCTCGTTTACTGTCTGACCGGAATTAAAGGCTTTAAAGCGGTAAAATACCCACAGGAATGTTGGAATGGAACACACTACACTCACATGAGGCATGACAGACAGGTCTTAGCATTCAGGTGCAATTAGCGTGGCTAACGAGCACAACTAGACTTCAGCGCCATCATATTTCAGCAAATGCCACAAGGCATTTCGGCTCACACAAAAGATTTGAATACGAATTCCGAACATTTCTCGAATAAACCACGAAACTGATGTTACAGTGCGCAACGAATGTTATGGGCCCAGTCAATATCCTGTTTGGCTAATCACCGAATCCTGTCGAAATACAAATGAAATTTGAAATTTGAAATTTGCGTGCAGCTAATCAGGCAACAGGCAGCCGACAGCCGACAGCCGACAGCCGACAACAGGCTGGCAGTGGGCAGAATTATGATATGCCCCCGGCACAGTGGGGCAAATGCACAAATGTTTGTTTTTTCTTGCTTTTTTGGCCATTTAAATATTCAATTTCAATTTCCGACAAAACACAGAGCGCTGCTCACTGAAATGAATGGCTAAGTAAGGGCCAAGAGGAGTGGGAGCCACAGGCCAGTGTTGGCTAACGACGAGTCGTAATCGGAAATGGGCAACCGCATGTTTAATTGGACGCAATTGAAACTAAACTAGCGTAAAATCGAAATAAAAACACGCACACACACACACACGCACACACGCACACACACACGGACGAGTCGCCATCGAAACCAAAAAAGAAGCTTTACTCAACTCTACGTCTCTGGCGCCGCAATATGGTAATAGAAATTCATTTCATTTGGCCGTTCCATTCCGTCTCGTCTCGTCGCGTTTTGTTGTTTAGATTTGCACGAAAAATTAATTACAAATTAATTTACCATAAATTGAAATTGCGCTCAATGGGCGACCAAAGGCGTCGACGGTCAGTCGAGTGGTTCAAACCAACCAAACCAAACCAAACCAAACGAAACACCCGCCCATCCGCCCTCCCTCCAGCAGCCGAAAAAGTTTGGATGAGGATGTGGCTGTGGCGGCGAGTGCGGGTGTTGTGCGGCGACCGGCGCTTGTTCATTAGCACCACAAATCGCAACAAGGCACAGTGATGCCTCGCAATAAGTGACTATTAGAAGTGCAGCAAATGGAAAATGAAAGATTAGGTGATATTCAGAGAGCTATTCTGAACTCTCTCTCTCTGCACACACCCCTCTATTCGAGTTTAAGGTATTATCTACTACTCTCTAACATCGATTCAAACATTTTAACATACCAGTTCATCATAGCGAGTGATGACTGTAAATAAATTGTAATTTTTGCATATTTTGAATAATTTTCTGCTGTTCTTGCTGAAATTGATGCGAAGAAGGCGGGGAGCACGGCCAGGCTCCTCGGTTATTGAATGCATTTTTTGGGCTAAGGCTTTAAGCTGAAACCGCAGTTCGCAAAACGCGGTCAAAAGGACTAATTATGCTAAACAGCGTAAAACCGCAACAACCACTTAGCCCTGGCCGGTAGGGCGAGTGGCCCGATGCTGCCCCCGACTGCCCAACTGCCCAACTGCCCGACTGGTCAATGGTCAATGATGTTTGCTATCGCTCAGCCCAGTGCCACGCCCATCGGCATTGATGTGAGAGACGCGGTGCGCTCAGCAGCTATTGATACCCTGTGGGTAATGAGTGTGACATGCATTTTTTAAGAAGCGATGCCATGAATAAATAATGAATCTACTTATTTGTATCGATAATTATCGAATTAAGAGAGACGAATGATACTGTGCTGAGTAGTGTAGGAGCAAACAATTGATATATCAGCTAATTGAAGACTTTTGATTTTATCGATATATACTCACTTATTTATTACTGCTTATCGATAATAAACATAGAACGTCTATTAGTGCAATGTATTTCAAGTGAACAATTGTATGGAGCAAGGAGGAATATTGCATCCTGGTGTGTGTGCATATGTTTCTACGACATACCCATTTTAATCGATATTTATCGAAGTTTTGTATGTGTTAAGGGGAAGGTTAATAATTTGTTTACGAGTGTAATCGATAACTATCGATGTTTTATAGATAATTTAGAGTAAAAGAGCTGTGTAAGCATTTTAAATTTAAATTTTAATAATTATGATTCCATTTCAAAAGACCATTGCTTTTTTTTTATATTTAAATGATGAATTTTTAAGCTCTTCAGCATATATCGATTATTTTTGTCAGCCAGTATAGATCTGATCTATAGTCTAGGCTATATCTTATCTTTCTTATCTTTCTAAATCTCTATATCGTTGATTACTATATAGCCGCTTGCCTATTATAGTGCATAAATTAGGGAATGTCTATAGAGCCAGGGTATTTCTATTGAGGTGTGATACAGATCTTCTTTTCTTTTTCCTCATTTTTTCCAATAAACCAAAAATTGTGAGCGCAATTTCAATTAAATGCACACACACACACACACACATACTCACATACAGTGTGCTTAATACAATATGATTTAATTTAATGGCGCAGTGTATGCCGCCTGCCACGCCTTGCCGCCGCCCCCCTCGCCGCCTTGCAGCGAAAGTTGAGCGACGCACAAAAAGCGTTGCCTACTTTGCAGCGCGCGGGCAAAAGGGCAAGCACACACACACACAGACACACACACATACGCATGCAGTTGATATATGTAACTAACAGCAAAAGTTTTAATTAAATTTTAAATACAAGTTAATTTTGTGTATTTTCACGCGACACATAACAACAAACGCCCCAAAATATATCCATTCGTATATGCGTCTGTGTGTGTGTGTGTGCGTCTGCAGTTTTTCTATTATTTATAGACATATGAGAGTGTGTGCGTATGCGTGTGTGTGTGTGTGTGTGTGTTTGTTGTGCACACACAAAATGAGTTATAAATATTTAGTTGTAATTCAGGTTTTAGTTTGCATTGTTGCGGCCGTCCCCTAAAAACCAAATTAATATTCATAGCACAATTTGAAGCTGACGCTGACGTCGACGCCGACGCCGAAGCCGACAAAAGCAGCGACAGCGACAGCGAAATGTGCGTCAACGTCAATGTCAGCACTTGCAGAAAATGTTTATAATTATTGATAAGCATCAGAAGCTTTGCAATTACCCAACAGCTGAGCCAACTTGTTGCTCTACATTCAACTGTCGCAGACTTTGTCCAACTAAGTAACGAGTAACGAGTGTCGAAGTACTCGCTTGTCTTTTAATCTAACGACAAGCGAGGCTACAAGTGAGCAAGCAAACGAATAGCAGAAACAAATCTAACCAAAGGCAAAGAGTATATCAACTACTCGCTTGTTAATGATATTAGCGAGTAACGACACACTTGATTAAAAACTGACGAGTAAAGAAAACCAACTTGTGTCTAATCTAATAAAAAACAGCTACAATGATTAGCAAAAGAAGAACTGCAAGTTTGTCAAACATAACAACGAGTGGCGAGTCTACAATTCTTATAATCTAACGAGTAACGAGAGCTTGTCTTATAATCTAAAGAGAAGCTAAAAGAAAGAAAGCTAAAAAATTTGACAGAAAGCAACTATTCTCAGTAACGAGTAGAACAACTACTCGCTTGTTAGAGACAGTAGCGAGTAACGACTCGCTTGACTAAAAACTGACGAGTAAAACAACTTTTCTCTTATATAACATGTAAGAAATACAATAAAATAATAATAACTACAACGAGTAGCAAAAGAAGAACTATAAATTTGTCAAGCATAATAACGAGTAACTAGGCTACTACTCATTTGTTGAGCAGCTAAAGTGCTAGCGAGTAGCAAACAACAATCTACTCGCTCATCATACAAAAAAGTAACTACATTGCTGCTCATCATTGCCATGATTTTCATCTTGCTACCCGTTTGCTCTACCCGTTTCAATCTCAGTTTCATTTTCATTTCAATTTACAAATTTATCCCCCACTCGCCCTTTCGATTATTTCGAACAATATTTTCTTTCTGTTATTTGGCTTCTGCAATGCAGAAAACTTCAGTTTGCTCAATTGCCAAAAATTCGATTTAGACTTTCGCATTTTGTGTTGCGAGACCAACGACACGTTCTCACATACCTACATACATATATCAATGCCATTGACTTCGACTTTAAAAAAAATTTGCATTATTATAGACGAAATCAACTGAAGCCAAGGCGAAACTGTGCCAAATGAATTCTATACTCCGATTGCACTGCTCTTAATTACATGCTGGGCGAAAGTCAAGTAAAAAGTAACAAAAACTATGGAAGCTCGAGTTGCAATAACAAACGGACTGCCTGGATACCCTGTAAACTATGAAATTAAGTGGGAAAGAGAAGAAATATAATGATGATATGTAGATGGAGAGATGTGTGCTAGTTGAGTTGGATATAAAGGCGATAATCGGCAGGAATGTTACCTTATAGTCCTTATCTTGTATTGACCTTATTTACATAGTATATCTACATGTCTATACTTATGTATATCTATATCTTTCTCTATATCTATTCACCTATATATCTCTATACATACATATATCTCTATATCTTTATATACAGGGATATCTCTGTATGTCTATATATCTACATATTTATAGATTCATATATCTATATCTCTTTATATATCTCTCTGTATTTCTATATTTCTGTATATCTAAATATCTATACATCTATACACATATATGTATATCTATACATCTATATATCTGCATAATCCTATATCAATATATCTAAATATCTATATAACTACATATCTATATATTTATATATCTTTATATCTATATCTTTGTATATATATATATTTGTGTATCTTTATCTCTACATCTATCTCTATCAATCTATCAAACACTTGTAGCATTCCAAAGTACAGGGTATTGCAGCATAAAAATCTAGAAATATAATGAAAAAGTAGGGAGCGTTACGCTGTGATGCATTTTTGAGCATGTCCAACAATTGCTGGAAGCAACAACAACCAAATATGGAACGCCCACAACAGCTGTGTATGAGTGTGTGTGGGTGTGTGTGTATCTCTGTCTGTGTGTGTGCAATAATCCCAATCACAATCACGTGATTTGCAAGTAATCATGTTGTACATTTGCAGCTCACACGTCGCATATTGATGAGCAAAGCATAGAGCAGGCACCAGGCCCAGGCCAGGCCAGGCCCAGGTTCTAGTCCAGCCCGACCCTCACCTAACCCAACCCTATAGCCGTAGCATATCCGGCATCCGTAACCGTAAGCCGTATGGCCAAGAGTACGGAATCGATGCCGTAACCAGTAATAAACGTGCGTAATCAAGCCATTGCCAGCGTCGGGCCACAACAAAAGAGCCAAAGAATTGCGAAATGCATATGGATGGATAGATGGATAGTTGGATAGTTGGATTTATGAATGTGTGCGTCTGTTGTCCAAGGTCGAATGCCACATGGCTGCATGGCTGTTGCTGTTGCTGTTGCTGCTGCTGTTGCTTGGCCATAACTCAGGAGCTGCAGCAGGTCCCATTGCCACGGCTTGTAATATTTGATTTTGATTGAAGTGCAGCCAGCCATGTGGCCAGAAAAATCGCACGAGACCTGAACTGAATTTATACGAGACAAAAGAAGCAGCAAAAAAACGCGTCAAGTCTGATGCCTGTTGCATTCCCTCGGACAAATAACCAAGAGCGAGCCAACCAGACGTTCCTCCATAATGAGTGCAACAAAAGGCCAAGAGATATTATGAAAGGCAGTAAGCGTGTTGCAGTGGGGAGAGAATAACGACTGCTTCATACTCGCTCAAGATTATAAAAGAAGAAACAAAATTAGTACTTTCACCTCACTTCAATGGAGGTATTATATGAGTCTAGCTGTGAAAGAGCTAGCGTATAGAACCTGAATATATGTATAGATATATCTAGATCTATAATAATTTAGTTAAGGAATTGATTAGATTTCTAGCTTTGTAAGAGCTTGAAGAAAAGAAAAAGTCTATAGAAGCTCTATATCAGCTCATTTGCTAAAAATTCCATGATTCTAACCTCTAAACCGGTGTAAGAATAGTTCTCAACCGATTTGCCACGCCTCCAATGACATGAACTATCTACTATATATTGTCAGTCGGAGATCATCTACAAAATCTCATTTATACAGACGAGTGGTCAATTGACAACTACACAAAGCGAATAAACTTGCTTTACTCCAACCCTAAACGAGCATAAAAATGAAAAAGAAATAGGCGAGAGTAGATGCATTATAACGCTGAGTACTCCAGAGAATCCATGGAAAGACTACGTGAGTTGCAGTCACAATTTGGCTGCACATGGCCCTAGAACAATGAAAACTTCACTAGAATCAACGAGAAATAAGCTAGAAAGTCAGTTTAACAGCAATAGCTGACTCTTTACATGTTCACAACTACATTCTGTTAACTAAATATGTTTATGTTACTTAACATAACACATAACAAAGAGTAGTCTATCTACTCAGAACAACACTCGAACAGCAGCAGCCTAATATTGTAGCTTAAAGCTTTAACTGGAACAGCTCTTTAACAGCGGCACTTTAAAGCTAACAGCAAAACCCATATCGCTCGGAAATGTTAGCTAAAGCGCACATAAACTCATTCCCAAAAAATTAGCCTTAAAGCGCTTCACTCAAAGCTCTTGAGTCGCATAAGCGAAAGTGCAATAGAGTTCAGTGCAAGCGCCATTTTTTTCGGTATGCCCTATAAATGGGTGAATGGGGTGTATTGGTTGTGGGTAAATGTAGGAGACAGAGCATAAGATATATATATATTGATTGATATATTGATATCTAATCATATTTGTCTGTATCATATCGATAAAAATCGATTAATTTGACTTGAAGGGTGAATGAGATATATCCGTTACAAGACACAGATTGTGCAGTGTAAAGATATATTAGTACACTCCAGCTGAATGAAGCACTCGATTGACCTAAGCAAATCTGTCTATAAGTCTGCTCGTATCTTTGAAAGTCTTTTCTTCATATCGAAAAAAATCGATTATTTGGACATGGTTTTTGAGGTATAACTGAAAGCGTTCAGAGCTATAGAAAGTATGGTGACTAGACTTTAATGACTATAATGAATTAAAAATTTAATACATTAAATATCTGTGAATATTTTGGATAGCCTTCCTTAGTCTCCGTAGCACTAAATCATTCCACATTGTACAGCTTAAGGTCTTAGTGCATTTATATATTTTGTAATACTTCACTATACTACTCATAAAGACCCTTCAAATAGAACCTAAGTTACTTGAGTTAGGAAATAACAAATTTGGTGTATGGCACCGTGTCTGACTTTGCCTCGGAAAATATAATACCAGTTAGGGTATTTGCTAGTCGAGCATCGCTTGCCAGAGCAGTCTTGCTTGTCTTATTTGGGCTGCCAACTCGTTTCGCTTTGACAGCGACGCGTCGCAACACGTTGAGCTGGCTGCCAGCGAAGGCTCAGCTAGCAAGAACTCAACTCTGGCTTTAGGTTGAGGCAGCTACCATTGGGGAGATAGTTGCACTTCTTCTTCTTCTTCTGCTTCTACTTGTGGCCAGCTTTTCTTTCTCTCTCTTGAGTCTCTTCTTTTGTCTTCTTGTTGGTTGTAAGCTTTAAGGCGATTCTTCGCCTGTTTTATGGCACTGCATAAATCAGAGGCCATGCTCTCACGCCCCCTCCCTAACACTTGCCAAGTAGGCGTGGCTTTTGGGGGCGCATTTATTGGCCAAATTTATTGGGCTCGAGCTGGAGATGATGACGGGATATTACGACTATTTCACATAGTTTGCTCAAGGGCTGCCCATGTAGGAGGCCCGCGAGGGTAACCCAGCTCCTCGCCAGAGCTCCTCCAAGCTCCGCTCTGTTCCTTTTATTTTGTTGGGGTCTCTGTAATTGCCGTGCTCGCAGTGCATGAAATTTTCAACGCAACAAATGAAAATATTTTTGTTTCAATTTTGTTGACTACGTAACTCCCTCTACGTAACACCTCTTGGCATTTCCCACTCTACCTCTTCCCCCTCTCTCTCTCTCTCTCTCTCTCTCTCTCTCTCTCTCTCTCTCTCTCTCTCTCTCTCTCTCTCTCTCTCTCTCTCTCTTGCTTTTTTTTTGGCATGTCTGGGACAGACGTTGCCTGGCGCAAAACATTTAGGCTGCTTGGCCCTTTGAAGGCTCGTGGTCATAAATTCCGTTCTCACCACATTTTCTCTCCTTCCGAGCTGGCCCCGCTTCACTTTTTGGCCATCTTTTTCGGCTCTGTGTCAGTGTGAGTGTGTCTCTGTGTGTGTGTGTGTGTTTTTTTGGCCAACAGCAAAAAGCATTTTTGACTCTACCAAAAGGTGCAAAAAAGCTTTGGGCAACCAAATGGCAACGCTTTGAATATCAATTGCCAAACAACGAATCCTTGAATACTCTAACAGAAAGTTATGAATGGAAGGGAGATTTCATTTATATAGCAATGATTGATTATAATATATCAATAGGATTCTGTACTGAGTGATAAGAGAGCACAAACCTAGATCAAATGCGTTCAAGTTGTGGAAGTCGTAAGCTTCACTTGTATGTACTCAATTATAGTCAGGATAGACAGGGAATATATATAACTATGTAGTAAAATATCTTCGAGCTAAGCCAGGATAATATAACTAGTTACTTTTTGAAGTGCTTGAAAATGAATCTTCATTTCGAATTATCTTAGACTATCCAATCTCTTAATGTGAAATACAATAGATGTAATTCAACAGTCAAAACTTATTTAGTTAGGGACACTTTATGTTATAAACCAAATAACCGATCAAATTTCTCTAAGAAAAAAAACATTTATAGCTCTTCACACTCATTGATCGGCACTTTCTCTTACATTTGTCCATCAGTTCCTCTTTTCGTCCGTCCGTTTGTCTGTCTATACGTTTCTTCGTCCAACCATCCGCGTAGTTCTATCCATAAGGGGATAAGTTACCATAGAAGCCGTTAAGATTGACTACAGCTATATACAATACATATACACATATTGCAAATCCTCCATAGGTTTGAAAGCATTATATTATATAGTCGAATTCCTAATCAAATCCTACACAGTTAGTGCTAAAAATCATAGAAACCGTTCTAGCCGATCAAGCCAGATCTATCTACCCCCTATCTCTTTATAACCCACATCAAAATCAGTTCTCCAACTGAATGTTCCACCGACTAGACCCTATGTGAAAGGGGAATGTTATTAGAGCACAGGGAAAGGAAAAAACAAAAAAAAAAAAAAAGCAAACGCAACACTCAACACTGCAAAGGCATATAAAGCATATTTTTGGACATGCTTTCGCCTTGAGTTTTTGGCTCGGCTACCCGGCCAAGGCAGTCAGCCAGTCAGCCAGTCAGCCAATGGCTAAGCCAGCATGAGGGCGGGGCGTGGCTGATGGAGGGGGGCAGCAGTTAGTAAGAGAAAGCAGCCCCAAGAAAGAAATACGGAATCTAAAATGATAATAAAATATTCATATTAATCTGCTTGGCTCATAAAATATTCAGCTGCGTAATTGTTGGCATTACGTAAAGTAAGAACAAGACGAGGAACAGCTAAAGCCACGCCCACAGTTATGAGGCAACGACAACCAGGAAAGAAGGAAGCTGGCAGAGAAGTGGCTGGGGCTGTGAAGCAAAGCGGATGGGGCGTGTTGCAGGAAATGCCAGGCCAAAAATCTTACAAGTTTGTAATTTACACCTGGCTGCGTTTTTTGTCTGCCTGCCTACCTGGCGAGCCTCTGCCCAGCCTCTGCCCAACCTCTGCCTGACAGTTAGACAGACAGCCTTAGCTCAGCTCAGCGCTTTAAACAAAAGCTTTGGCTTTAAGCCACACACAGACACTATATATATATATATATATATATATATATATATATATATATATATATATGTGTGTGTGTGTGTGTGTGTGTGTGTGTGTGTGTGTGTGTGTGTGTGTGTGTGTGTGTGTGTGTGTGTGTGTGTGTGTGTGTCTGCTTGTGGCTTGTGGCCAAATCCCATTAAGCTATTCATAATTGCTCATAATTTTGGTTGATTTCATTAGCATATGTAACAATTTAATTTGATGTGTGAAAAGCAAATGAAACTCTTCCCACACACACACAAAGATAGACACACACACATGCACACCCCCATATATACACACACACATACACAGATTCATATGCATAATCAATGATGGCTCATTAACCTGGCTGACAATTGTTGTTGTTGTTGTTGTTGTTGTTGCTGTTAATTACGCATCACATATGCGGTCTTAAAATATACTATAATATCATTCTCATCGCCCGCTTTTATATCAAAATGACGTCGATTAACACCTTTCGCCGTGTGTGCGTGTGCGTGTGTGTGTGTGGGTGTTTGCGGCATTAAATCTGATTAATTTGATTTATTGTAAAATATTTAAAGCGACATCGCAACTGCCCGCAGCGGAAGTTGGTGTTGCCCAAGCGGCGTATGCGTAATAGTCTTCAAACTTAGCTGCGCTTGAGCGCATAAGGAAGAGTGCTCAACGGCAAAATACCCTATAGTCCCATCAGTCGGATGATTTAGTTCGGATTGTAAATACTCTGGATACATATACAATACATACATGTATATATATACTAAATGATTCTGTATTCATATGAACTGGTTCATCACCAAGTGGTTCTAGTTATATGATATTGATCAAAGAACATATTATCAGAGTCTAATCGAATCAATAAATATAAAAAAACACCCGATATATAATACTGTATGTTTTATTTGTAGTTTTACAATTATTGGAACGTAGAAACACTTTAAGCTCAGGCTGTTAGCAGACGCGCAACCCTCGACTTGGTTCAACTGGTTTCCGTGCGAAAAATATGTTTACAGCTGGGTAGGGATTAAGTGAATAAAATATATATAGCGAAAACATATAGAGATATGGCTATAGCTTACCCGATGATCGATGATCAAGGTGTTTGCGTCTTTAGCTATCTGGAGGAATAACGTTTGCACTTATTTTCCTGAAAGTGAATAAAGCAAACTCTTCCTGATGTGCGACAACTAAATCACTCAAGTGGAGTCATACATATAGATGTTAATATATGTAAATATATACATAGTTATAGATATAGCTATAGATGTAAGTTAAGATCTATATCTATATATAAACCGCATCGCATCATAAAACTGAGAATTGGAAGAGGTTGATGTATTGTCCCGATGAATTATCGCCCTACGCCTTTTCCATAGTGTGCTTGAATTGGAATTGGAGAATGTATTGCTAAAAGTACCAGATATCCCTTAACGCCTTTCCTTGGTGTGCTTTAATTGGAGTTAAATATTGTATTTGTGACGTATTGTAGGCAGTATCAGATTGTTCCATTGCGCCCTTTCCATAGTGTTCTTGAATTGGAAATTGTAACTGTGCCATAAAACCTCTGTGTTTGTTGCTTGCTCTTTATGGGTATAATTGTATAATATTTTATATTTATATTATATATTTTATATTTATATTTTTTTATATATATATATATATTTTTTTTTTTTTTTTTTTGATGCGACTAATCCAACAGACTAAAAAGAAACGTAATTTATTCATTAAATATCTTATATAAAATATTATAATAAGTGAGTCTCTCCACCTCAGTCTCTCCATGTCATTCTTTCTACAAGTCAGTCTCTCTACACGTCCGCCTCTCCATAATTCAGCCTCCCACAAATCTGTTTCTCTCAAAGTCAGTCTCTCGACAAGTCAGTCTCTCTACACACCAGTCTCTCTACACACCATTCTCTCTACACACCAGTCTCTCTACACACCAGTCTCTCCACACACCAGTCTCTCCACACATCAGTCTCTCTACACATCAGTCTCTCTACACACCAGTCTCTCTACACACCAGTCTCTCTACACACCAGTCTCTCCATACATCAAACTCTCTATCGTCAATCTCTCCACACGTCAGTCTACACGTCAGCTAATCCGTGGACCACTTACCCAAGGGTATGGACTTTCTTGGATCTGTGGTACCATCGCATCAATGGAAAACTGTCAGCAAAGACGCAATACACCAAGCTCATCGCAAATTATCGGAGTTGAAAACAATATCTTATACTGTTCATATTTGTGGCGAATTCTGAAAAGCAAGAATTATAAACTAGAATTTTGAAAAAAAAAAAAAAAAAAAAAAATGGTGCTGAAGTTAATCACTCACATTGTAATACAATATAATTATTATTGTAAGTGTGCTTGTTATTATCCATCATTTTCATTTTTGCATTTTTTGGTACATCCTTCGGTTAAAAACTAAAAATTTTTTTTTATTACTCTCTCCTTTTCAGAGTCATAATCGAAACTATAGCAAAATTTTGTTTAATTTTCCACAATTTAAATTTTCACCAAATTTTTAAACGTTTTATTTTTTACATTTTCACAAAAAATTTGAAAAAAAATATATATAAGAGAACTGGTTTCTCTCAGAGCTCGAACTGAACTGAGGATATTCCGACTGTGGCGGAGGTGCCTTAACTTTTTCCGACGGCAAAGCCTACTACGATTTCCTCTAAGTTCGGCAGCCTACTTTGATTTGATGAAAATATGAATTCAGCTTTATTTGAAGCGCTATATATGGGTATATATAAGTATATGTATATCACCCTCCAGGCTTATCGACATATATAACTACTCTCAATAACGAATTCTCTATGTTACTAGACTTTCTTCAATTTAATTTCTTTCTCCATTTTTATATTGTATCCATTTTTATATTCTTCCACAACGCAATCAACCATGTGTGTACACACGGCTTTTCGACACGAGGCCAACATGCCATCTCCTTCTCTCTCAGCAATACCCGGTACCACGTTCAGCGGCAGCTATATGTGTCTCACTCGCACACCCATGGAGTGCCAATTTGAATATACTAAAAATCGTGCTGCCAACTCGAGCAGTACCTCCAACAGCATTGTATGCCGTGACTAACCAGGGACATTGACAGAGGCTATTATTAGCTAGGAATTGGTACAGCCAAATATAGTATATCAAATTGTCTATCTTAATTTAAAGCCATACATGTCATATATCAATTCACTCTATGATTTTTGAAGGGGATCACAATGATCTATACTTTTGAAGCCGCCGAACCCATATCATATCAAAAACCTTAGATACACTAAGCATCTATAGATTAGCAAAACCAAGTTAAAAGTATGATTCCCTGAATTTAAAGTCAACTATTTGTACAATCCTTAAAGCAAAATAAGATTCATTTGCATATATCAATTCACTCTATGATTTTTGAAGGGGATCATAAGTCACAATGATCTATACTTTTGAAGCCGCCAGAAGGTGGCCGAATCCATATAATATCAAAAACCTTAGATACACTAAGCATCTATAGATTAGCAAAACCAAGTTAAAAGTATGATTCCCTGAATTTAAAGTCAACTATTTGTACAATCCTTAAAGCAAAATAAGATTCATTTGCATAGATTTCCTTCAGAAATCAATTGCTCTTGGCTGTGCCTATAGATAGAGCTTCTTGATTTACCCACAGGGCATTTCGCTCAGTGTACGCTCGCGTGTTTTTAACTGTTATTCAAGAATCGTATTATCTACTTTTATAAACCCAAATCTTAATTTTTATGTTAAGCATTAAAGAAGAAGAAAGAAGAAGAAACTATTATGGGCTGTTCGAATTACACAGAATTTGCTTTAGGCTCAATTGGCTTTTCTTGCTGTTGCTGTTGCTGCTGTCTCTGCTGCTGCTGCTGCTGTTGCTGTTGCTGTTGCTGGTGGGGGTGGTGATGGTTGTCACCAACAGGTGGCGGAGCTACACCTTGGGCTTGACTGATGGCCGTCTCTAGTTGGCTTTGTAGCTCACGATCAATACGCTCCTTGGCGCGAAACACCTTCGACTGGATGTAAAGGGAGCCGCCAGTTGCCTTTTCGTTGACCCGAAACAGATGCGCATAGTTGCCACGGATCTCGTCCAGATTGCTGAGATCCTTGACATTGAGTATCTGTTGGGCCTCGTGCAGGGTCATTCCTTTCACAGCCAGATCTTGGCATTTCGCCTCGCCCAATTTGTTTGTTCGATGCCGCTGCGCCGCCGCACGAGATGCCTCGATTTCCTGACGCACCGCCTTGATGAAGGCCCGGGCCACCGACTGGGCGCCATACACTAGGATCTTAGCGAAATGCTTGGCCATTTTCTCCCACTCTGTCTCGCCCCCCTTCTGCCTGGGACTCTGTGTCTCGAAACGATCCAGAGAATTTTACAATTTTTTCTCAAACATTAACGTACAAGTGTACAGAATTTTCTAACTACTTCCCTACGTGTTTTTTTTGTTTTTTTTTTTTCTTATTTTTTCACCTTTTTTAGTTAATTGTTTTACGTGTTAGGTGTTGTGTGACATTTATGGAAAAGATTTTGTATTTGATTGGGTTACGAGACAATATCACTTCAATTCGAAATTTAAGCTTTCTTCTCATTGTGTTTAATGAGGTCACAGACTCCCGTCCGTTGTAAGAATTTTTGCTTGCAATAGTTCTCGAGATATTCACTTCCAAATATTCCAGATAGTCACTGTTCAAGCTTGTCTTTTTTTCTAATCTCACTCTTAGTATACATATCCCGTACATATCTCAGCAATGAGTCCGAGTGGGAGGGAGAAATGTGTCTGAGGGAGGGAGGGATAGGTACTGAGTCTGAGAAGACAGAGAGACAATGAGTTCCAGAGAAAGAAAGAGAAAGACTGATCGACAAAGAGATTGATAGACAAAGAAGCTAATAGAAGAAGAGAGAGAGAGAGAGAGAGAGAGAGAGAGAGAAAGAGAGAGAGATATTCACCGCGTCTTAGAGAGAGAAAGAGAAGTAAAAACAGAGCGCTAAAGATTCTGAAACGCAATGAAGAAACAGAATGAGATAAATATTACAATATATTTAATAGACACATAGAAGGAGAGAGAGAGGCAAATAAGTCTATAAGAAGAAAGAGACACACAGACAGAGTATCATAGAAGCTAAAACACAAAGAAGTATATATATAATGTTATATATACTAAATGTAAACAGTCACTTTTGTCCCATCTCTTGGGACATCTGAATGTGTGAATGTTTGGCTGTATGTGCGTAGAGGTCGTAAACAAATTATGCGCAAATTGCCTTAGTTCCGGAGAATGGGTGGCTCAGATGCCGGCGCTGGTCACGTCGACAAGCAGGCGGGAAGGAGACAGCTGAGCGTAAGCGAGCTGGACAACGATGTGATATGATGTGATGTGCGTCAGGTATTAACATAATTACAATAATGACTTGTTGCCGGTCAATGTCAGAATGCAGCCCACAAAATGCCAAATGCCAAATGCCAAATGGCAAATGGCAAATGGCAATTGTTAGTCTAGCTGCTGAGACTCCGGAATTTGTGGCCATAATTTTGAGAGTCAAGTTGTCAGCAGTTGTTGTTGTTGTTGTTGCTTTGCATTTGCATAAGCTCCATTTGGACCGGCATCTTTTTAAAGCACAGCCAACCGTATCGAATCGCATCGAATCTAACCTCACATTACGTAATGCCAACGAGTCTCAATTCCACGCCCTCGCCACGCCTCGCCTTGCCTTGGCTTGCGCTTTAGCATTGCGCCGCACGGCCACATTGGCAATTTACGGAGTGTGCCCAGCCTAGCCACAAATGCACAACAATTGCAATTGCTTTGTCGCACAGTGGGTCGCGACTAGGCGAAAAAGGAATCGGAAAAACAAGTGAGAATATTTATATGATTTGGGCAATCATAAAAGGGAATATCACTAATGTTACCAAGCTCTACAATTTGTAGGTCTCTAGCTCTGAAGCTGTAAAAGATATACCAGAAACAGTTAACCGAATATTAGACGCGAATGTTAGACTTCATGCCTAACAGTTTCTAGTTTTGACCTAATGAGACAAGATATTATCTATCCAATTATTATTACTTGATCGATATTTATCGATTTTGTAATTTTCATTAATTATCTTAGCATTTGCTTCTGGCCCACTGTGCGGCGCCTTTTCCATTTGCCGTTGAAATTCACAAACTGTAATTGATCACATTTGCGTTTGTCGTTTGATTTCATTGTCTTGTGCGTGCAGCGGCATGGGCCTGGACTCCGATGGAGTTCGGGGATTTGAGGTCGGCTGATGCGGGGCTGCGTACACGGCTCGGCCTCCTCCATTCGCCTCCAATTTCCAAAAAATGCCACATCTGATGGTTTCGGTTGTTATTGCTGCTGCTGCTGCTGCTGCTGCCGCTGTTGCTGCTACTTTCGCGTTAGTTCATTCATTATACAAACACCTCCACCTGACTATGGCCCACGGTGCGCCTACAGCATAGCCATTCTCACTCTCTCCTCTCTCGCTCTCTTTCTCTTCCACTCTCTCTGTCTTTCTGCTTTCATTTTGACTGCATTTTGCGATTAGTTGCCATTTAAACTGCTGTTACCCTTTTTATTCCCCTTGTTTTCGTCCACCCACACATCCATACTAGACCCAACTCTCTCTCTCTCTTTCTCTCTCTCTCTCTCTGTCTCTATCTCGACCTGCTCTGATCTGTCGCTGTTGGTTGCCAAAGCATTTTGATTTCCGCCCTGCATCCGGCAGTTTTAATCCCTGAACAGCAGAAGCCTACCAAAAAAAAGAGGAAAAAATTAAGCAAATAAGAGTAAATTAAAAAAAATTGCTCGAATAGCAGATACCCTAGCCATCATTTAAGCAACATTTAACTTGGTGAAGTAACTTCAATATCTAACAGAGACAGTTTTATATGGAAGGGCAAGCGATCAGAGCTCTGTTTCTAACTTTAACAGTCAGCTTAGTAGATCATGTTAGGCTTCACGTTAAAGTAACTGTTCACTTTAAGCTAAACTGAACTTGAGGTTAAAGTTAATGCCAAGCTGACAACATGTTAAAATCGTCTGTCAACATAAAAAGTCATTTTCTTTCTTCATATGAAAATGCAAACAACATGTTAAATATGACCGTTAAATTTGACAAGCGCTGATACAATTTGATTTTTATCTCACATTAAGAGTGAAAACAACATAAGAAATAGCAGGAAAAGCCTGTTGCTTAGCATTTACATATATAATTTGACATCATGTCAAACTAGCTGTCAACTTTGATAGTTCTCTTAGTGAACACTGATAGCCTTCTGGGTAGGGTATACGAATTGACAAATAGTGGCAAAGGCCATCAGCAGGGGGAGCGAGCTACGAATGTGAACGCAGTTCACTATTTACCACACATGAACGTGGGATCTGAACGAGAACGTCAACGTGAACGTGATTCTGAATGCGAATGCGAATGCGAATGTGAATGTGTACGTGGGTGATGCATGGCGTTGAAAATGTTTAGGCCTAGTGTCTGGTGTCGCATTCATTGCCATTCATTCGGTTGCAGCCGTTTCGTGGTTGCCTATTGCCAGTTGTTGTTGCAATTTGGCTTTGAAGGCCATGAAACAGGGTATGATGTTATCAAGCAACTGTTTGAAAGAAATTGATGGAAGCATTACTTCGAATATAAAGAATCATATCTATCATCTATAACTTTACTTAATTTGCCTATCAGGTTTTTAGCTCATGTCTCAAAGATATTCTCTGTTCTTCTTTAGTATATCTACTAAATAGATATCAATACATTATTTGAGTAGATAGTACAGTTAGTTCATATATAAGACTTAAGTTATGGCTTTAATAAACACTTGAATACTTTGGTCATTCATATCAAAATCGTTATCATTCATATCAAAATCGACTAAAAAGTATTCGAAACAGGGTGTCTGCTAGTCGTGCATACTTCTTGGTTGTTGTTGTTTGTGGCTAACATGCAAGCTTAGGATTTGGAAAACAATTTCACTGTTAGTGGAATGTCAACGTCAGGCCCGTGCCTGGCTCCAACTTTTAGCGAACTCCCAACTCACAGCTATTCAGCCTCTACCTCTACTTCTAACGCTCTCTTTCTCTCTCTCTCTCTCTCTCTCGCTCTCTCTCTCTTTCTCTTTCTCTCTCCAATCTATTCGTGCCGAAACGTAAAATTTAAGCGCGCGCGCAGCATTCACATCACTAATTAGTGATGTGCAATAATCGTGCGGCAACTGCATGATGCCCATCGAGGGGGCCGGGTCAGGATAGAAGTTCTGTTGCATTGTTCTCTTTGCGCCTGTTCTCCACTCAGTGTCCACGCCCCTTCCGTTTGGTGTTTCAGAGATTTGCGTCCCGAAACGCTGTTCGCTTCAAAAATTGCAACATTGTTAATCAACTGTGCGTGTCGCATAAGTTGCTTTTTGCGGGCTCGATACTTTATTTATTTTCGCAATGGGATGCGGAGGGGCGTGCTGGGAAGCCTTTCCATTTTTGTGCTGTTTTTGGCAATTCGTTTTTGGGCTAGCCTCTGTCAACTTAATGGGGCTTTAGCCTATTCGATTGCACATTTGACCAGACGCTTCAAAAATGGCCAATATTATTGTGGCTGCCATGGTCGGGCGCGCAACACCTCTATGAGCTGTTCAAATGAAATTCGAAAGTGAATTCATTCATATGGGAGCGTTGTTGAAGCTCGCTTGGGTCTTATCATATTTGGAAAGTTGTTTTAATTGGAGCTGGAAGCAATTAGTAATATGTGGAGATGACGAGTTTTCGGATTGACTGAATGATTGATGAATTGATTGATTGGCTGGCTGTTTGATCACCTGTCGAAATGATTAAGCCGATTGATTGATGATATAAAAATACATATATTATTGATTGATTGAAAAAGTGATTGATTGATTGACTCTGATTAGACTGATTAGAAAACTGATTGACTTGTTAACTGATTAGCAAAGTGATTGATTGACAAATAGGCTAGCGAAAAACTTACAGAGCAATTGACTGATTGATTGACTGATAGATAGCCTGATGATTCACTGATTGATTGACTAAAAGAACTTATTGAAAACTGAATATCTGATTTATAAATTTATTAGCAAGATGATTGATTAATTGATTGCGAGTCAAATTGGTTGAATGATTGACTGATTGACTGACGTTAGACTGATTGATTGATTAATTTAAATAGAATCAAACGGACAGTTGACTATTTTACGGATTGATTGACCGTCGAATGATTACTAAACGTCTTGATTGACTGTCTGATTGAAAGACTGATTGATTAACATACTTATATCTAAGTAAATGATTGACAATCAGTCTGATTGATCAACTGTCTGATTGAAACACTAATTAGCTCATTATTGGACATACTTATATCTAAGTAAATGATTGACAATCAGTCTGATTGATCAACTAATTAAATTCTTCACTCTGTTTGCTCACAAAGCATTTTGAGCACTTCAAAGAGTTTTGATTGCATAGCAAAGCAAAGCGAAAAAAGAATTCAAGTGCAGACTTTATACATACCCTATACATTTGGCAGTTTTTTCTGAGAGGCTTTGTCATTGGTTTTTACGTTTCATTTGCTGCAGCGTGTAAATAAAAAGAGCTACAATTGCAATTCATACACATTGGTAAAGCGTGCGTGTGTGTGTGAGTGTGTGTGTGTACTGTTGGCAATATGGTTGCATTTAATTGACCAGAAAAACAGCATAGAGTAGAGAGACGCCTAATTGAAATTTCATGTTCGGAAATAAGTGGCAAAATGGTGAGAAGAGACAACGGGTGCAAACGCGATGCGCTAAAACAGTGCGAAGTGCGAGGTGAGAAGCGAGTAGAGGGGCGGCTATTTGAGCGTTGTTTTGACTACAATCTATGGACAGGCAGCATGTGAAATAAATACAAATCGGATACATTGAAAACCAACTGAAATATCTAATTGTCTTTTAATGTCAAAAATCGAGTAATCGAGTTGAGAGTAAAAAGTGGAAGTGGGACAAAGAAGTTTAGAAATTCAAGAAAAACTTAAGTTTTTTATCAATCAACTTCAATCAGTGCACAGTTTCATAACTCTTACAAAATAGGCCTAGCGTAAAATGACAATTTTTGTTAACTTAGTTGAGAAGTGTGCTTAGGCAACTCACTCAGGCTGTTAACTTGCTTTTCAGTTAGTTCAAGTCCAACCAAGCAAATGTAATATATTTAAATTAAATTCGAATTTGAAGACAAAAAGATTGAAGAATTGACAATGCAGAAATACTGTGAGCTGGAGGAAAAGACTTCGTCGCAAGATGATCGCAATAATGATGAATTTGAGCCACGTCTTGATGGAGGCACGGCAGCTCCAGAGAATCTCCAGTTGGTGTTGGCCGTTACAGCTGATGATATGGATGCCGAACTGCAGCTGGAAGTTATGGAAGATGGGGCGGGCAAAGAGCGGGCCAAACCGAATGAGATCTGGCGCTTCATGCTGCGCATGAGCCTCGGCACACTGATGCACCCGTATGAGTACGCCAAGATATTGATGCAACTGGGCTACGAGCCGATGCCCGCCATCATCTCGACCAATTGGCTGGGCGGAACCACCCTGTTTCTGCCCAATGTGAATCAGTACTTGCGCTACATCAGACATATTGACGGGATTCCCGGCCTGTATCGAGGTGCCTTTTCCCGAGTTATGAGCTGCACGTGTTCCGCTTTCTTTTCGAGGAGTTTGGTGAACTTGCTCGGCTGGAGGCAGCTGGAGAAGCGCCACTCATTTCGCGGGTATCTCTCGAATATGCTGCGTGAGGCGCTTATCGTGACCACTGGATTGGCCATCTCCCATCCGTTCTATGTGATCGCGGTGCGCCAGATGGCTCAGTTCGTGGGCCGCGAGGCAATCTATTCGAGTGTGAAGGGCAGTGTCGAGCAGATACTCAGGGAGGCTGGACCGCTCGGCTTGTATGCGGGCTTTGTGCCACGCCTCCTTAGCGATCTGGGCGTAGTATTCTGTACGAGCACCCTGAGTGCCCTATGCAATCGCTTCGCTTTGTTCAACTCCAATCGTTGGGAGTACAATTCGGTTATCATTCAATTCGGAGCCGTCATACTGTTCTATCCCCTCCAAGTCGTGGGCGCCTGCATGGCCTGCTCTGGCTCAGTTGTGGCAGCGGGTGCCCCGCCCTATATGCCCATCTATGATCAGTGGATCGACTGCCTACTGGATTTGATAGCACGCGGCGACCATTTTCGTGGCGCCTTCATGTTCCGCCGCTCTCTGCCCAAACTGCAAGTGCAACGGGTCTACGATCCATTCACAGTTTCCCGCCTGACGTAATCCAATAAATTTGTGGGGAATAAACACATCTATTTTAGTTCTATTAGATTTCGTTTCGTTTAGTTTGTCAAAACATTAAAAATTTGCGTTAAAATAAATCTTTTATCTGTATCTTTTATCTGTATCTGTATCTGTATCTGTATCTGTATCTGTATCTGCGCATCTGTATCTGTATCTGAATCTGAATCTGCATCTGAATCTGCATCTGCATCTGCATCTGCATCTGCATCTGCATCTGCATCTGTATCTGTATCTGTATCTGTATCTGTATCTGTATCTGTATCTGTATCTGTATCTGTATCTGTATCTGTATCTGTATCTGTATCTGTATCTGTATCTGTATCTGTATCTGTATCTGTATCTGTATCTGTATCTGTATCTGTATCTGTATCTGTATCTGTATCTGTATCTGTATCTGTATCTGTATCTGTATCTGTATCTGTATCTGTATCTGTATCTGTATCTGTATCTGTATCTGTATCTGTATCTGTATCTGTATCTGTATCTGTATCTGTATCTGTATCTGTATCTGTATCTGTATCTGTATCTGTATCTGTATCTGTATCTGTATCTGTATCTGTATCTGTATCTGTATCTGTATCTGTATCTGTATCTGTATCTGTATCTGTATCTGTATCTGTATCTGTATCTGTATCTGTATCTGTATCTGTATCTGTATCTGTATCTGTATCTGTATCTGTATCTGTATCTGTATCTGTATCTGTATCTGTATCTGTATCTGTATCTGTATCTGTATCTGTATCTGTATCTGTATCTGTATCTGTATCTGTATCTGTATCTGTATCTGTATCTGTATCTGTATCTGTATCTGTATCTGTATCTGTATCTGTATCTGTATCTGTATCTGTATCTGTATCTGTATCTGTATCTGTATCTGTATCTGTATCTGTATCTGTATCTGTATCTGTATCTGTATCTGTATCTGTATCTGTATCTGTATCTGTATCTGTATCTGTATCTGTATCTGTATCTGTATCTGTATCTGTATCTGTATCTGTATCTGTATCTGTATCTGTCTCTGAATCTGTATTTGTATCTGTATTTGTATCTGTATCTGTATCTGTATCTGTATCTGAATCTGTATCTGTATCTGTATCTGTATCTGTATCTGTATCTGTATCTGTATCTGTATCTGTATCTGTATCTGTATCTGTCTCTGAATCCGTATTTGTATCTGTATCTGTATCTGTATCTGTATCTGTATCTGAATCTGCACCTGCATCTGTATCTGTATCTGTATCTGTGTCTGTATCTGTATCTGTATCTGTATCTGTATCTGTATCTGTCTCTGAATCCGTATTTGTATCTGTATCTGTATCTGTATCTGTATCTGTATCTGAATCTGCACCTGCATCTGTATCTGTATCTGTATCTGTGTCTGTATCTGTATCTGTGTCTGTATCTGTATCTGTATCTGCGCATCTGTATATGTATCTGTATATGTATCTGTATCTGTATCTGTATCTGTATCTGTATCTGTATCTGTATCTGCATCTGCACCTGCATCTGTATCTGTATCTGTATCTGTGTCTGTATCTGTATCTGTGTCTGTATCTGTATCTGTATCTGTATCTGTATCTGTATCTGTATCTGTATCTGTATCTGTATCTGTATCTGTATCTGTATCTGTATCTGTATCTGTATCTGTATATGTCTCTGTATCTGTATCTGTATCTGTATCTGTATCTGTATCTGTATCTGTATCTGTATCTGTATCTGTATCTGTATCTGTATCTGTATCTGTATCTGTATCTGTATCTGTATCTGTATCTGTATCTGTATCTGTATCTGTATCTGTATCTGTATCTGTATCTGTATCTGTATCTGTATCTGTATCTGTATCTGTATCTGTATCTGTATCTGTATCTGTATCTGTATCTGTATCTGTATCTGTATCTGTATCTGTATATGTATCTGTATCTGTATCTGTATCTGTATCTGTATCTGTATCTGTATCTGTATCTGTATCTGTATCTGTATCTGTATCTGTATCTGTATCTGTATCTGTATCTGTATCTGTATCTGTATCTGTATCTGTATCTGTATCTGTATCTGTATCTGTATCTGTATCTGTATCTGTATCTGTATCTGTATCTGTATCTGTATCTGTATCTGTATCTGTATCTGTATCTGTATCTGTATCTGTATCTGTATCTGTATCTGTATCTGTATCTGTATCTGTATCTGTATCTGTATCTGTATCTGTATCTGTATCTGTATCTGTATCTGTATCTGTATCTGTATCTGTATCTGTATCTGTATCTGTATCTGTATCTGTATCTGTATCTGTATCTGTATCTGTATCTGTATCTGTATATGTCTCTGTATCTGTATCTGTATCTGTATCTGTATCTGTACCTGTAACTGTATCTGTAACTGTATCTGTACCTGTATCTGTATCTGTATATATATCTGTATATGTATCTGTATATTTATCTGTATATGTCTCTGTATCTGTATCTGTATCTGTACCTGTATCTGTATCTGTATATGTATCTGTATATGTATCTGTATCTGTATATGTCTATGTATCTGTATCTGTACCTGTAACTGTATCTGTACCTGTATCTGTATCTGTATATGTATCTGTATATGTATCTGTATATGTATCTGTATATGTATCTGTATATGTATCTGTACATGTATCTGTATATATCTTTGTATCTGTAGCTGTACCTGTACCTGTATCTATTAATCTATATATATCTCAATCTTTAGCCGCATCCTCAACGATTGTTGTTCTTATCAAATTACGCCTAAAAATGGACAAAATTTCAGTAAAATTATTCAAGAGCTATTTTATTTCAAGCTTAGAATTTTATGAAAGCCTTAACTAGGCAGTGAAGTGGATGCCATTGTTTTCTGCAGCTCGGCCAGCTTGTTCTAATTTGAATTATATGGCCAGACACACGAAACACTGGAATCAAGGCACGCACACACAAACACACACACACACACACACGTTGTATTAATTCATAAGCTAAAATGCATGCCCAAATTTTGTGGTATGGTAAACGTTTCGGAATGGGTCGGAACGTGTGGGAAATGGGCTTGTTGTTGTAAGCGTTACGTTCGGTCTCGTTTTTCTTGGCTGCTACATAAAATGTCAGCAGAGATTAAGTGATAGAAATCTGTTCATGTACAAGATTTTATAAACCAACCAAAGAGCGACACACACACACACACATACACACACACACACACACTTACACACACACAATGATGCGTAACTGGCAGCTGCACGTAATGAAAATATCAAAAATCTTCAACGAATTTTGTCGACGCCTTTTGAAGGGTAAAGAATGGGAATAAGCACAGTTTAGCTGTTGTCTATGTGTGTGTGTGTGTGTGTGTGGGTGTGTGTGGATCTATGTATGTGCGTGCAGTTGTTGGTTAGGTTCATTTAGGCCAGAGAAATCAAAAGTCAAAAGTTAGTCCACAGCCCACAGAGACTTGAGTTCTTGAAATAAACGACTAGTTATTACATGTGCCTGTATGTGTGTGTGTGTGTGTGTGTGTGTGTGTGTATGTCTAGTGTGTGTGTGTGTGTATGTCTAGTGTGTGTGTGCGTGTTACGTGTGCCATGCACATGCACATGATGACAATGACAATGACAGTGCCTGGCCACACTGGCCAACCAAACAACTCAAATTGTTTGAGTGCAAAATTGTGAACGACCAAGGGATGACCTGTTAGCTGCATATAATGTTAGCTGTAAATTAAATTCACTCAGCTATCACTGATTCACAAGAAACTAAGCTCAATCAAAGTCAAAAAAGGTAAAAAGTTGACATCGATATTTATCGATTTGGTATAAGCGGGAGCTGAACGACTTCTGTGCAAGTCACCCTCTCTAGTTCAATATACCCCTTCCCACATACACAATGGGCATGGGATAGAGAGAAGGCGAGGCGTACTGACTTAATAACCAAAAAATGCAATCTGCAACTCTGTGGCCCAGACGCCAACGCAGAGCCGCCTGACCGAACTTGGGGAACCAGCAGTCTCAGTCAGGACGCTGCGGACAGCTCTGTGACATATACATACGTACTGCATGCACGCATGCACGCATGCAGCATGCCGCATGCAGCTCTGCTGCCCATATCCTTTCACCCCCACACCCCTCTGGCATTTCGTTCGGCTTTCTTGACTTGTCTTGTTGCTATTTCAGCCTGGAAAATGCAATTAGGCTAACGATGCAGCACAATTTTGTCTTTAACTACAACGAGTGGGCGAGCGAGAGGGCCTTAATGGTGTAGAAGGCGGAGGGCGGGGAGTGTTAGGGGTGAGGGGCTGAGGCTGAGGCTGAGGTTAAGTCCTAGGTCGTTGCGCAGCGAGAGGCGTTCCAACTGTTACGCTACGAAGCTGGAGTGACATTATCCCCCCAAGCTCACTTGATAAACAGGAAATTTAAATCTTTTTGTTATTTGATATTCAGACAATTCGGCTTCATTTGCGTGTTCTTTTATTTTTTTACTTTTTCAAACTTCAAACTTCTTCCCACGCTTAGCGTATACTTTTCAATATCTTGAAGTTATTCATAAAATTATTCTTGAGCTGTGATTGTCTAACATTCCAAACTCTAATCTCTGTATGCAATAGAAGTTTATTATATTTTTTTTCGATAATTTTCCCATTTCTTTTTATCGATATTTATCCGGAATTCAAGCAATCTCAACTAAAGCACTTTTCTTTTTCTTTTTTTTTTTGAAAACTCAGTTTTTTCTCTCATTTTTTTTCATTTTACTCTATTTTCTTTCTCTTACTCTATCAGATATCATTCTTTTCCCTTTTACTTTATCAGATATCATGCTTTTCTCTTTAGCTTAATAATTATATTAAATGAAATTTTGTATTGAAAACAAATTACAATTAAATTTTTATAAATTAATTATTAATAAATATAAAACTAATTTTGCATTTGTTAAACTTACCTCGTTCCAAATGGTTAAGGTCCAAGTATTTAACATAATGATTCAAACTTAAATGTTACTGTTTCTATAGGCATATCATGTGCTTAGGCATTATCCATGTGAGTGTGTGTGTGTGTGTGTGTGTATGACTATGTCTGTCCGTAGGAAATGTCGAACAAATGATGGACTTGCTGTCTATTGAATGCACAAGCAACTGTCTCGTGGCTAGTGGAGTCGAGTTGACCAACATTTTGTGTGCCCAACTTACATAATTATTATGCCTCACTTTCGTGTTGTGTCCGATATATATTTGGATATTAATATTGATCAGAGTATGAATTATTGTTGCAATTCAATTAAATGAAATGCCAAAACGCATCGCATACGTGCAAGCAGTTTGTGTTTGACCAAGAACAGGCGGTCCATATATCACAATTAACGGATGACTGCGTCTATCTCTCTGTCTTTCTCTCTCTCTCTCTCTCTCTCTCTCTCTCTGTCTCTGTGACCAGACCACTTTATCTTTCTATCCGTATGACTTCTCTGGGCCTATAAGAACTGAACACTAGAAAGTATATATGCGCTAATTAATTTGTCATCAAATAATCGATAAATTCGACCTTATTTATCGATTATTTGATGACAAATCAATCAAATTCGACCTTATTTATCGATTATTTGATGACAAATCAATCAAAGTCGACCTTATTTATCGATTATTTGATGACACGATGATTAAAACCCTTATCTAGCCTGAGCTATTTATGCATATATCCCATGTCTCTAGCTAGATCCACCAAACTTAAGACTTAGCTTTTGTATAGTTAAGACAATTTTAATTTTAATAACATTTTGCATGCTGTCTCTAACCATCAGAGAATCATTCAAATTGTAACTCAGCTGTAAATACAGCTAATATGTGAGAGAGTTATACTTGGCATTTGTTATACATATACATATATGTATATACAAGCTGCAAAGTGTTCTCGAAAAACTAATCAGTCGAGTCTCGGGGCATCTCCGAATCGAGCACCAGCTCCCATTTGTGAAGTAGGCTTTGAAATCGAACGAAAATCTGAAGCAGCTCAGCTCCGTCTGTAGGAAAATAGTTTCATTTCAGTTGAGGCTCTCCTCGAGTCAACATTTCCAAATTTCGGTTAGAAAATTGTAAAAATTCTTTTATTTTTTTTTTTTTTTTGTAAATATGAGTTTGTTATTTTATTTTCTTGATCCTTTTTTTTTTTTTTTTTTTTTGTAGAAACTCAAATCCAATCCAATCCAAAACGAGTGACAATTTTGAAATGTGTTTTAAACTTTAAGTTGAACGACAATTAATATGTTCACAATTGTGAATGGGTGTGTAAACACAATGGTGAGTTGTTCATAGAGAGTGCATACTGTATATGGCATAGAGAATCTGATTAATCAGTTGACCAATTGACAGGCGTCACAAATGCTCATTGTACATGGCTTGATCCATTTTAAGTTACTTAACAATCGTCCAGCACTGTGGTTTTAGGTGTTCATACTACTTTATCATAGCCAAGATTAATGTATTTTCTATTCGAAAGGTGAGTTTAGCACTCGGCGATGCCCTGTAAACACATATGCAGATTCTAGCATCTATTCTCTTCACTTTTCAGTATACACTTTCGTAATTTGTGTAAAGTTTTGACCTGACCAAAAGGTGACCAAAAGTCGGTAAGTAATGATATACATTGATCTCTGCTAGAAGCTCTTCTTAACAGTTCCCTTGACGCACAGGTATCATATAATCATTTAATATTACTATCTGTGGCATACTGAAATATTGATTAGAACAAAATGTACAAAATTATGCGAAATTACTAATAGTAATATCTATTCCAGAAAACGATAAATTACTTTGTGTGTGACTAAGAAGAGTAAGTTTTTTATAGTTATATAAACGTTATTATCTAACTCTTTCACTTTTTACAGAGCCTGAGGCACTACGATAAGAAATAATGCATTATATTTTCAATTTTGGCTAATTTCCGATTTAGGCGTTTTCCGGTGCAAAATTTAAAATTTTATGTCAATTTCAAAATTTATGTTTCCTTGAACCTCAAGGAAGAAATAAAAATAAAAATAAAAATAAGAAGAAAAGAGGAAATTGTTGTTCTTCTGTGGGGGTCTCATTGTTAGAGGTAAAGACCATAGCGAGTATATAAGGCGGTAAGAGCTGTAATGTGGAATGAAATCTTATCAAGATGATACCTTTATTGAACTGAAACATACATATATGGTTTATATGCATATACTATATAGTCGTATATAATATCGACTAAAAATATTTAAAATTTGTACAAAAATATATATGATCCTTAACTCGACTCTCGATTTATTAAAAACTAAATAGACGGCTTATCCTTCTATCATTTTGTAACTTAATTGGCCAAATAAATATAATTGCAAACAAAACTCAATGAAATTCTGTTTATTCTTTGCATTGGATAAGGGATAATAATTTTGTATTCTAGTCTCGTCGGGGCCCATAAAGGCAAACCGTGCAAACAGAAATACATTTTGAGCTTTTGTCAAAATTAATTTCAAGGTATTACAAACAGTTATAGAACTTTATAAATAATTAATTGCCGAGAGCATAGAAATATTCGTTTGAAATTTTTAATGCGTTTTAATTGTTGCTGCACTTGTTGTAGTTGTTGTTTTTATCCCTTTTTTTGTACCCTTGTAGGCCCCCCTTTTCATCCAGAGGCAACAACAATTTACATTCCAATTGTTGTGTTGCCTTTGCACACAAAAATGTTGCATATTTGAAATACCCTGCGGCGACAGTAGAAGTCGGGGTATTACAGACGGCTGAGTTGGGATTAAGACTATACTTTTTACATTATTGCTAACAGTTCATTGACAGACAGCAATAAAATTTACACAAATTTTATTTAAAAATTTTGTTTAAGTGAAAAATACAAACAAAGCAAATCTATTTGATTTACAAATTATATAATTGCATCTTGCCAATTTAATACTTTACTCTACAGGGTAGCTAGCAGTCGAGCATTTACTGCTTGCATAATTTATGCTTGTGTGTGTGTGTGTTGCCATTGATCTTTGTAATGAGCCACGCATGCACACACACACACACACACACACACACATATATATATATATATATATTGTGTTTGTGTATTTAAAATGCAATTTGCATAACCCACGTCATGCGGGGGCTATATAAAATTTTTTAAATGATTTATTTAAGCGCATTGTTGCCATTGAGCAATAAAAACAAGAACAAAAATTACCAAATTGCCAAATTGGCCGCAATTAAGACCCAACAAAAATGCGGCAAAGGCAGCTTTAAAGTTCAAAATGTTTTTCTGATAGGAATCAAAAAGGGGCAAAAATCGACGCTTAAGTGGGGGAAATGCAGACAACTTGCCAAAGTATCAATTGCATGTGCAATTTTCATATATTTATTGTATTTGAACAGCAGTATTTTGAATCGGGCATAATTTAGAGCTAGCATAAGCTGCAAATGCGGCTTTGGTATTTTTTAGTACTTAATGTATCATTTATGTATCAGACAAAGCGCAGCACTTAGTGGATTTTTTTGTTACAGTATTTCGTAGTTACGCACATTCCAATCAGAATTGTGATCAGACGCCATTTTGAGTACCGCCTGGCACACACACACACACACACACACGGGGAGAGTCTCATGCACATGCACTGCTGCAGCAACAAATGATAAGAAGGCGTCGTTTTCTGCACTTTTTTTTTTTTTTTTTGTATGGTATTGGAAAAACTATTCAAGTCTAATGGCACGAAAGAGAATAATGACGCACAATACACTTCGACAGTTTAAACGGATTCACATGATTACAAGACGCACACACGCACACATAGTAAATGATGTCTGTCTGTCGCCGTTTGCAGAAACTTGTTAACCATTTGAAGGCGACAAATGTCGTGCGCATTAGAGCCCAAGTTATAAGGATGCGACAGTTGGCAGTCGTTTCGAGTTGCTTTGCGCTTCTCTTCACACACTTTCGTATATTTCGCGCTGGCTTCTAGCATGCAAATTTGAGCGCGCTTTTGCCTTGTTGGCGTGCAAATGAATTGCACGATTTAAATTTCACAAATTAGACACACAAAAAAAAAAACGAAAAAAATTCAGCACTCTTAAAGCACTTTTTTTTGGCGTGGCGATCAGCTGATCGCTCGTAAAACTGACAGCGTCTGGCATCTAGTACATTAAAATGTGCTAATTTTGCCAGTTGGGTGTGGACTGGAAATTTAAAAATATTTATGTGCATAGCATGTTAGCACGCAACAAGGACTTGAGCGGCATAAAGCAGCAGCAGTAGCAACTGCAGAAGCATCAGCACTAGCAGGAGCTGCAGCAATATATGCACATGTAAATGCGCGTATGTGACAATAATTCGTTGGCGGTTTGTGGGCTTGAGGGTGCCGGCACGTTGCCACATTGATGATGATGGCGTCTGTTTGTTTGCGCCGCAGGCGGCAACAACTGAGTGGCGCATGTTGTAGGGCTTTGACTATGATTTTCTAATTCAATTATTATTCAAATCATATAATTTCATCTTTACAGCACGCGCACAACGGCGTGCAGAAGAGAAAATAAATTGCAAAAAATATATATGGCAACACTGGCAGCATGTAAATAATCACATTACGCACATGCGGCCGCTGCTTGATGAGTGCGCAACAGCGCAGACGATTTGGCTTTTTATTAGCCGTTACTGGCTTGTGCGTAGTGACAATGTGTTATGCGTGGGAAGTAGGAATGTAGATAATAATAATGAAAAATCAAATTGTATGTCTATTGTAAAAATTATATTATAAATACTGTGATTTATATCACATGTAGTGATAGTTTAGTTGAGAGCAACTTCTAGCCTTTTTTGTTGTTGTGAATATAGCTTTTTTTATTTCTGGCAGCACTATTAGCTTCAAGCACAACAATAAGACAGACGAACAGGCGAATTGAGAAACCGCTGTGCTGTCTGTCATCCAATCCAATTTGAGGCGCCGCCAACGAGGACGACTGCCTGCTGTCATCTGGCAACGCCGACGACAATGTTGCCATGTCACGCGCGAGCCGCCTACAATGAAATTTATTTGCTTTGCTTCGTCTTTCATTTCGCGCCTTTTGTCTTGCTGGTAGCCAGCCCCCTTTGCTTTAACTTATCCTTCATTTGTCCCGCTGTGTGTATATGTATGTATGCGCGCATGTACATACATATGTATATTGGTATAATATTGTGCATATTAATATTGTTAAAAGCGCGTGCCGTACGCGCGCGCCTCTCTACAAAATTAGCCAGCCATTCATTGAAGCGCATGCTGTGCGGTTACGTCTGGGCTGCCCACAAGGGAGTGCGAGTGAGAGAGGGGCGGGCGGGGTCAAGCGAGTCGCTGAACGGTTGAATAAATGAACGGGCGTATCAATTTACACACCGGAAAGCACACACACAGGTGCGCAGGTGTCTCTGTCTGTCTGTCTGCCTGTGTGTCTGTATGTGTGTGTGTGTGTGTGTATTTATAATTTTTTTGTGTGTGTACTTATTAATGCGTATTCATTGTCACATCCGGCGCAAGGAAATTATATTCGCCAAACGCAGCCGGACAGCCGCGCCCCGCCACGCCCCCTCCTCTCGCCCCCTCCCTCTCATCCACTTTCCGTTCAACCGCTTTTGCCTTGGGGCCGCGGCCAGACGTTTCTTTTGTAGATTTAATTGAAATAATTGCAAAAATGCAAATGGAACAGACAATAGTTGACACAGGATATTAAGCATGGCAATAATAATGATGGCGGCGATGATGATGACGTTGAACTCTTAAGCTATCCAGCTGCCATTTTGTTTTCTCCTGTTGCTCTTGTAATGAACTAATTAGTTTGAAGAACGCTCAGCTCTGGAGATCATGGCAGCTGGTTCCACTAACCAGTTACTCTACAGTGCTGGGTAGTGTCACTCCGTCATGTTGATGTGATTTCGATGAAAGAACTAGCTATTGCCAAATGAACTAGCTCAAGTGAACGGCTGCAATGCGATAGTCTCCACAATTGAAGTTATGTGTTGCAAAACGAAAGTGAAATGGGGTCGATTAACTTCAATTCCTGCCGCATCTGGCTGTGGCGTTGCTGCGGCGATCCAAGTGAAAGGCAGCTGAAAATATTTACTTATTTATCATTTATTTTTGTTTAATTAAACGAGCGGATGACGTCAATGACAATTGCGTCGCTTGCAATAATTATCGAGGATATCGAATACCAGGTGCAGGCCGATTGCAAAAAAAAAGTATGTGCAAAAAATATAGTATTTTGAATGTTGGTATTTATCGTATTTCGTTCGTTGTTTTGCAGCACTGAAAATTTGACAGCATGACTTAAACTTTTTGGTGCAAACAGTTTTCTACAGATTTTTGTGGAATTGTTGATAATAGTTTTGACTCTTTATAGCTTTTGAAAAGCTGTCAGTTTTCTGTAGGCAAAGCAACTGATTTTTTGTTCTCTGCTCTAACTTTCTTTGTCAACAATCGTTTCACAAAGTCAGAAATCAAGAAAAACGAATTCAAAATGAAAGACATTGGCGAAGCTAAGAAAGATTCTACTCAGGAGGAACCCAAACGTTTAGAAGTAATGAATGTAAGAAACCATCAAACCAACGAAAAAGATAAGAATTTTCGCTATATATATTTATTTTTCTTTCCTTCAATGCAGTGGAGTGCAAATGCTCTATGGGCTTGGGGTAAGTAGTGCGTAATAAGTTGGCATATTCTAGACGATTTTTCTCCACATAGATATCAAGGTTGATACTTGCGCCATTTGCCGCAATCTCATCAACGAGCCATGCATCGAATGCGAAGCGAACATGTGCACTGAATGCCCCAAGGCCTCCGGGGTTTGTCTTCACGTCTATCACTTCCACTGCATTTCGCGCTGGCTGACCAAACGCGAGATCTGCCCATTGGACTATCGCGCCTGGGAATATAAAAATTGATCCAAATTACCAAGTGAGAGATGAGGGTACATACAAATATGTGTATAGAGCATATATGTAGATGAATAGCCCTTCTTTGAATAAATTCATTGGATGAAACTGTGAAACTTGGGTAATTCTTTACATAAAATTATATTATGGTTTCCAAAAATGTTGACATAACCTGCAAATATAAGACCATATGTAAGTTCTTAGTTATGGAATATATTTTGAGGTTATGCAAACATTTTGGAAAGACATAAATAAGTTCTTACTAATTATGAAATATTTACTACATTGTACGGTTAGGTTAACGTTTTTGGAAGCTATATTTAAGTTCTTGTTGTATGTGGAATATATAATATTTTGAGGTTATGTCAAGGTTTATGGAAGCCCTATGTAAACTCTTATTATATATAGCATATATTGTATTTTGAGGTTATGTCATATATGGCATATATAATATTGTGAGGTTATGTCAACGTTTTTGAGAGCCATATGTAAGTTCTTATTACATATAGCATATATAATAATTTGAGAGTTAACATGGTGGTTACATATACTTATATGTACATATTGTATATATCTACATCGCCTTATCACTGGTATTACATTAGAGATTTCCTCCATCAAATACTACAATGTTTTCCCACTTTCAGCCGTCTCAAGTTCGCTCCGCGGCCGTTGCTAAATAGCTCATACGCCGCGTTGCTCACGTCGCGAGATGCAGCTGGAGCAGCAGCAGCAGCAGGAGCAGCAGCAGCAGCTGGAGCAGCTTCTGCCCGGCGGGCAGCATTTGTAACCCGGCGGATGTGAAGGATGAAGCTTGTTTGGCTGGAGTCTGTGGTCTCAGTGTGTCTGCTTAACTTCCGCTGCATTTGGCTTTTAGTTGTTCGCGATGTTCGTGTGGCTGTTGCTGTGGCTGTGGCTGCGGCTGTTCCTCTTCCTGATACGCGGAGTCCTGGTTCATGTCTGGCTCATAATTGTGTTGATTAGCTAATTAGCTGCAATTCCGCGGCCGGAAATTGCCCGTTTTGTGTGGCCCAAGCCCCAGCAGCTGATAAAATGGTTACCAGCGCCAAGCTCTTCCTATCCCTCTCCCACTCTCCCTCTCTCACTCCCTCTCCCTCCTCCATTGCCTATCCTCATCTAACTCTAATTTTTAAGTGCACTCGCTGTCGGCTTGCCACATAATCTTGTCATGAATATATTTGTTTTGTTTGCCTCGTCTCAGTCTCGCCCTCTCTCTCACTCTCTCTCTATCCTTCTCCCTCCCTCTTTAAGCGTTAAAGTCGCGCCATAAAAATTCATTGGCAAAAAATAGGAAAAAAAACAACGCGCCAAAGTATTACCAATCGCCGCGAGTGAGCAGTCCAGACGCGTCGCATCTCAGCTCTGCCTCTGGCTGTGGCCATAAAAGTTGAGCCACATCAACGAGTGCTGGGCGTGCCCAAGATTCAAACATCATTCACACGCAAAGAGGCTACTCTAGCCGTAGTTGTTCCGGTTTTTGAGAGCTCGTTGCTTAACATTTACTCGTTGAAGTCTTTACTTACCACTCTCTGTTTATTTAATCGTCTGATGATCATGTACATCTACTCGTTGTTTAACCTTTACTCGCTGATCTCTTCAGCTCTACTTAACATTTACTCGCTAAACTTTTCAGCTCTACTCGCTGACTATTTACTCCTCGAAAACTCATGTAGCTACTCGTTGCTTAATATTTACTCGCTAAAATTTTTAGCTCTACTTAACATTTACTCATTGCAGTTTTTACTCTCCACTCGCTGATTAGTAGCTTGTCTGATAACGCCGTTACTTTCGGTCACTCTGCGTCTCTCGTTGCTTTCCATTAACTGCTTTTATTCTATCCATCCATTCTATTTCCCTCCCTCCTCCATCTCTCTCTTTCTCTTCCTCACCCTTCCGCTTTCTCTCTTTTAGTACTCGTTACTCGCTGCTGTTTTCACTCGCTCGCAGCCCATTGTCTGGCTGTACATGATGCAGGCGCAGTAAAATAGCAGCAGAAAAATCAAAACATTTTATAAATGGAATTGCACAAAGTTTTCCTCAACATTAAAGAGAAGATGGGTTAGGGACGAATTTCTAGACAAGGAAAGGCTGCTCAAGTGAGAGTGAGTGCGCGAGAGAGAGAGAGAGAGAGATGGGGGATACGACGACAATGCAGGCAAAGGCAATGAGCTTAAGTTCAATACATTTACTTGAATTTTTAGCTACGATGACGACGTCGATGTCGTTGACTACTTGGCATTGGGAGTGGATATGCTGGAGGGTGGCTAGGCCGGGGGTTGGGGGTAACAATGTAACCCCCATGCCCCATTACAGCACATTTTGTGGCGCAAAAAGTATTCGGGAAAAGCGCAAATGTGCGAGGCGATAAGCAAAGCAGAAGCAGACGCAGAAGCTGCTCCACTCAAAGCTCGATTCTGGCGCCTTGGGAGGGACAATTTGGGTTGTATTTTTTTTTTTCGGGAAACTACATAGAGCTGAGCTCGGCGCGAGTCCTACACCAAGCCTATGCAATATGTGGCAAGCAATGCTGTTCATAGTGAAATATAAAGGTGAATATAATAGATAATATATAGTTATAGACGCTCAATCAGTCAGTCAGTCAATCAGCTAAAATCTCCATTACATATTCAATTTATCAGTCCATCAACCCCGACTTACATCACCTTACAAAGATTTAATGAACCTCTAATGAAGTCGAATGAAAGTTAAGTTTGAATGTCAAACATCAATCACAATTTGTCTGTCAATCAGTCAATCAAGTTCGTCAATCAATCCATACATACTTAGGTCTTACAGTATAAAGGTACACCAAAGACAAAAGATAATCAAATCTGCTGTTTCAGCTTTAGAAAGCATTTCAATCAGTCTTGCAGTCAATCAATCAATACATCACCAAAATCAGAGGCAATAGAATACTAGGCATCATAGCTGGAACACTGGCTGGAGCTTCAATAAGTCAATGAATCAGTTCATTAATCAGTTCATCAATCAATTAATAATCTATGAAAATAAAAATGTATGTGATTAGACGTGGTACAACAATCAACCAAACAGTCAGTCAATCAATCAGTCAATCAGTTAGTCGTTCAGTCAATTAAAATATGTTACAATACATGAGACAAAAATAATAGAAAATGGTTGTGGCTACACGTGGTCCATCAATCAATCAGATAGTCAGTCAATCAATAAATGAATCAAGCTATTATTAAGTCAAATAACCAGTTTCAAGCTCTTATAAAGCCTTAGCTTACATTAGTAGCAAGTTTAGCTGGAACTTTGGGTTTGAACTTACAATTATCTATCAGTCCCTCAGTCAGCCAATCAATCCATCAATCAGGCTATTACCAAGTCAATCAATCAGTTTTTAGCTCTAATCAGCTTATTGTAGTAGCAAGTTTAGATGGAACTTTGGGTTAGAACTTACAGTTATCACTCTATCATTCATTCAGTCAGTCAATCAATCAGTCAATCAAACATATTTCCTTATAATATTTCAGAATCAGTTCGATTGAAGCCTGGAAAGAGTGTAGGAATGTGAGCTTCGCACACAACACTGAGCAACGTTTTTTGGCACACACACACACCCATCCACACCCCATTCACACACACACACACACAGAGGGCGAGAAAATTGATGTCCATGTGGGTGGGTTATGTGTATCTGTGTCTGTGTCTGTGGCTGTGGCTCTGGCTGTGTCTGTGTGTGCGAGTGCTTTTTGTGGATTGAGATTTTGGTGGCGCGTTTGTAAGTTTTCCGTATTCTTTTTGCGCTCTTTTGCAAATTTATCGCTTTTAGATAAAACGTTTTGCGTTTTTACGATACGAGCAGCAAGCGCTGCGAACTATCAGCGGGCGATGCTGGAAGAGCTTTGTTTTTATACCCTGTACCGATTGGGCGAATGAAAGCGAAATGGATGTTACGACAGAGGGAAATCTTTACGGCTGCATAATGCTAATGTATAGCTGATAAGCAGATATCGATTATCGATAAATATCGATTTTAAAAAAAGACTTTATAGACATAGCTAAGAGCTTGGTGTATACAAAACTGGTATATAGCTACTTATATGGTATACATAGAATAGGATTATTGTATTTCTTCTTTGACTTATTCCAGAGATTAGAGAGATAAAATAGATCCGATAATTAGGGCATCCTGCAGTCGTATATTTTGCATGAGCTCAGCTGGATTATGATGTTATTTAATTAAAACGTTTTAGCACAAAATAAATTTGGAGCATTATTTATGCAGCAACAGTTCGAGGCCAAAGACGAGCGTGGAGCCGAGCAGGGCCCACAGCGTCAGCCAGAAGAGGGCGGCCAGCTCCTTGAAGGATAATACCAATAGTTTCGCCGGCAATGGCTCGTCCTCGCGCTGCTCGATTTCGCCCTCCGGCTGGTGGCCATTGAGCGTCTCGTAGGGCACGGCGGGAATGCGGGCGATGCTCTGCTCGGACTCATCCACCGCGCTCACATATTGGCGCGTCCAGTGCTCGAGGAAGCCATGGGAGTGGGCCTGCATAATCTGCTTGTTGAGCACGTTAACCAGGTGCGAGTGCCGGCGCACATTGAACGCCAGCTGCTGGGTGAAGATGCGCTCCCTGACCAGATGCAGCCGGCGACTCATCGCGTGCACCTTGCGGAAGTAGCCGAAGTACTCGTATGGCGTTATGATCGCCACGCGCTCATCGCTGCCGCTGAGTGCGGCCAGGCCGGCAAAGGACTGCAGCTCGCTGGCCTCCAGCTCTTGCGGCTGCGCCTGGTCCTGCAGCTCCGGCAAGCTCTCCAGCCAGCGTTGCGCATTGCCAGCGGCCAGCTGAATCGTGTATCTCTGCGCGACCACCTCGGCTATGGTCTGCGGCGGATTGCGTTGCCTGTCCTGGCGCAGCATCTGGTACATGCCCGACTGATAGGCGCTGCGTATGACCAGGGTGCACAGCAGCCACGTGACCAGCAGCAGGCGCAGTGAAATGCGCTGTGGCAATTGCCTGGACATCAGATTTCCGCCCATTGTGAGCACCAACAGCTGATAATACGGATGCTGGGGTAGAATAGGAAGGAAATTGTGTTTATTAGATTAGATAGGCATATAGTTTTCAACCTAACCTCAATTTAACTGTAACTTAACCTCAACTCATCAACCTAACCTCAATATTTAGAGATTTTTTCGTATATATTGCATATATATGTATTACCTGCGGCAACGTCTTCAAAAATCGCTTAATCAACCAAATTGCGATAAAGCCCAGCGTTAAAACCAGTCCAATGGCCCGCCACAGAGCGGGATGGAAGGGAAAGGCCAGTTTCTCGTAGGCCGAGTATGCGCTGGGCAGATTGGTGACCAGCATAATGTGGCTCATGAAGTAGTAAGTCGACTGCGAATAGGGCACCTCGTCCTGCTCGTGGGGCTTGTAGTGGAAGCCGCCCAAGGCATATTCCGCTTTACTAAAGATCTGTAAGCAAAAAAAAAAAAACAAACAAAAATCTACCTAACAATTCCAATTCATATTTAATTAATACCAAATAATATGGCAAATAATAGTAGCAAAAAAATGCCACAATAAATTAATATCAATAACTCGATCGATTCGTAAATACCGAATAAAATACCATAAACAAATATCGAATTTAATTATAATACCACATAAAACATGCCGAAAAGTTCATATACCAGGACACAAATTTAACAAGTAAGAGTGCTCTAGTCGAGACTGCTCGGCTAGTAGATACCCTGAGCCCTGTGAAGATTACATAATATCCTTATCATTACACGAAACTTCGCTATGTAAATAGCCTTTTATTATGTTTCCTAGTTAATGTATACAAATTATATAACTAAGTATTAATTACTAAAAACACAGCTATATTTAAACAACTCAGAGTTAGAGGAGAAGTCGAAGTGCTAGTCGGTCTTGCCTGACTATAAAATACCCTTAACACAGATATGGACTGCTAGAGTCCTTGATATTTGTACATATAATTAATGATCGTTATAATAATTAATATTTATATTTAAAATATATTATATTTACATTAAATAAACATTCAAAGTATAACTTTTACATTTTCGCTTAACATACTTAACAATTTGAATACTTACCAACAGTCAGAAGAAGAGGAGGAGGAGGAGGAGGAGAAGCACCGCGCTGCACTGGACGACTGACCACCAGAAGATGAAGAATGCGACTGAAGCTGCGCTGCAGCAGGCTTGCCTTTATATAGGGCAGCGACAGCGACAGCGACAGCGACAGCGACAGCTCCACTCATGTCAAGCACAACTCTTGAGCCTCTCTCTGAGTCAGTCTTCACACTCGATCATTAGGCGACCAATCAGAGCACTTTCTGCTGCTGATCTTCAGCTGCCTTTATATAGGGCAGCGACAGCTCCACTCAAGTCAAGCTCAACTCTGCAGCCTCTTTCTGAGTCAATCTTCACACTCGATCATTAGGCGACCATTCAGAGCACTTTCTGCTGCTGATCTTCGGCTGCCTTTATATAGGGCAGCGACAGCTCCACTCAAGTCAAGCTCAACTCTGCATCCTCTTTCTGAGTCAGTCTTCACACTCGATCATTGGGCGACCAATCAGAGCACTTTCTGCTGCTGCTGCTGTTGCAAGAAGCAGCTCTTCTGATCTTCGGCTGCCTTTATATAGGACAGTAAGACTGCCACTCGAAGTCGAGCTCAACTGTTAAGACTCTCTCTGAGTTAGCATAAGCTAAACTCTCTATCAGTTAGCGACCAATCAGAGTATGTTCTGCTGCCTCTGCTGCATACATATGCAAACTTACATCTCCTCTTCAGAACTATAACTCTTTTTCGGCTCTTCTCTAGCTTGCCTAGATGCTTCAATCGTTCAAACATATGGACGGACAGACGGACGGACGGACAGACGGACGGACAGGGCTAAATCGACTCAGCTCGGTGCCCTGATCAAGAATATATATACTGTGTGGGGTCTGCCACGCCTCCTTCTGCCTGTTACATACATTTAACAAAACCAGTATACCCTGATTTCCCATTTTCAATGGGATAATTAAAACCATCCAACACAGGCTTTCAGCTCTGTTGCGGAAATATCAACGAGGTAGAACTGCCTTCTAGTATATATTAATAATTATTACGTATACGCACCTGCTCGAACACCCAGCCGGACTCATCGAAGGTCTCGCGCACCTGCGACTCGTTCAGCCAGTTGAGACCCATGGTGAAGTTCAAATTGTTGGCCATGAACTGCAGCAGCTCGCCCTCGATGCCCAGGAAGGTGCCATCATCGCGTCGTACCAGGTACGGCATGTCCGGCCACGTGGCACAGGTCAAGGTGCAGCCATAGAAGTTGTCCAACTTTTCCGGGAAATAAACATTCTCATCCCAGGCGCCCAGCTTGCTGTCGAAGCGATTTACAACACTGGCCTGAACTTGCCGACAGCCGTAATCCGGACTGTACGGGAAATAGCTGAGCAGCAGCAGGTCCGGTCCGTCGAACACCAACAAGCCGACTTTCAGCACGCTACGGCGCCACAACAGCTTCATGGCTAGCTCCGGCTGCGGATCCAGCATATAGATGAGCGTGTAGGACAGATCGCTCGTGGCGCCCAACTTCTCGTAGAGTCGCTTCAGAGCACGCAGATCCTCGACCAGCAACAGCACAGCATGCCTGTACGGCCTGTACGTCAGGACTTTCTGCTGGAACAGGCAGCGCGGTTGCGGCGCTGCGGCTGGCAAGGCCAACAACACACCACCAAGCAGCTCCAGCAGCGGCGACCGAGCCATCAGCGAGCTGTACATCAAGTGAACGTAAAGGGTCTGGCTCTCCGACATCTCCGACTGCTGCAGCACCTGCGCCAGTGCAACAGACAGCGAGTCCAACCTTGAGGTTGCCTTCATCACCAGCGTCGCGTGACATTGCGGCGGCAGCAGCAACACCAAATTGGGCAGAAGACAAACAGTTAGCCGCATTTGCCGACTTGTGAGCTGCAACTGACAGGCGCGGAGCTCGCCTTGTTCAACTTCTTGTTCTTGTTCTTGATTCGCTGACTCCAGGGAAATCCATTTAATGGAAAGCTAATAAGCACGTGCACGTATAATAATTCGAAATGCTACCGCACGATGATTTGTGTTTATCTGATTGTCACAATTGGCGCTGACCGTTAAAAAAAAGGGTTTCATTTAATTGCAATCGACTATTAATTATCGAAACGACGATCTGCTCGCCATCGTATCAGCTTAGAAAAAATACCAAAGAGCGCATAGTAAAGGGATGAGCAAAGCGCGATAAGCAATAGCAGACGAAAAATTATATTTGATAAATTATAAATAAACATAATAAATATTTTAAGAGACATCCACATATATGTGACATGATTTTTACTGAAAAAATCAAAGCATTGTCAGGGAAAATATGCAACAAAAAATACCAAATCATAAGGGAAATTTAAAATACTTGAACAATAAGAACCAGTAGAACAAAATAACAATGCATAAAAAGAAAGATAAATAAAGCACTAAAATACCAACATTGAAATATATTGCCAACAAAACAAGCTTGAAATCGATTTCAGTTTAGTAATTGTGTAATTGAGCCAATCAGATGAGAATACGCCTCGAGGGCTTGTTAGATATGTACATTATTACACTGACACATGTTTATTAAATCAGCATTAAAAGAATTTCCCATGAGCCAACCAGGGCATTGTCTGTAAGCAACGCTATTAATGCAGGTGTTGCTGCTCTTAATGTAAACAACTTCAGTCTCTCCCTTTCTCTCTCTCTCTCTCTCTCTCTCGGCCATTGGCTCTTATTGCTTATCGATAGATTGCTTTATGCTGCTCTCTCAACACCTATCGATAATTAATTAAAAACTCACAGATTTTCATTTTCTACAATTTCTTAAAGTGCTTCTTTTAATTGGGTGTATATAATTCAAATAACTTTTAGCTAATCATCAAGTAAATCAGTATCGTTATCAGCATCATTATCGTTATCGTCATCGTCATCACCATCGTCATCCTCGAAATGGAAATAGTCCACCTCGTCATCCAGGTCGTCCTTCTTAGTGGTGCGTCGATTGGACTTGTTCTTCTCCGTGGTCGTTCGCATCGCACTGGCCTGCTCCTGCTCCTCCGGCTCCTGGTCCTCCGCCGTCTCGTCAAAGAGGCCACGTTCGGCGGCGCCAAGCTCATAGACAGGCTCGTCCTTCTCCTTCGTCCCGCTGCTAGACTGGCGCACCAAAAGCGGCGGCTTAACAACCACACGCGTCTGATTCGTATGGTGATTGAGCATGCCCTGATAGAGATGTGGAAAACGTCGCTGGAACTCCGCCTTGATGCGCAACAGGCGCTCCAGCATGCCGGGCGTGAGCAGCTGCTGCGTGCGCGCCATGATGTGCGTATCTCGTCGTGGCCTCAGATACGCCTCATAGCTGCCGCCGCCGCTGTAAAGCGGATAGTGTGGATCATATGGCTTCTGGTTCCACGGATCGTTCGGCTGAGCCACGGGCAGCAGACCCATATACGGACGTAGCAGGCCCTCATTGAAGCCAATTGTGGAGCCAACAGTTTCGTTGGCATTCGATGTGGATGTGGATGTTGATGTGGATGCTAATGCTGATGCTGATGTGGATGTTGATGTGGATGCTGATGTGGATGCTGTTGATGGACTGTTTGATGCAAATGAAAGTGAACGAAATGAAATTAAGCTAAATTAGTGAATGGTAATGGTAAAGTTAATGTTAAAGTTAATGTCAATGTTAATGTTAATGTTAATTAGCAGATGATGCTGAGATGTTGCTGCTGCTGCTGCTGCTGCTTGGACGCTGCTTGCGTCTGCGTCGCAGACGCTTTGAGTATTTGCTGGGACGACGCGTGGAGCTGGACGGGATGGCGCTGCTTGGGAGTCGATTGCCGCCGGCCATCTGGGCTAGCGCGTTCTCGCGCTGGAGCTGCAAACGAAGGAGTTCGTTTAGCACATCGATCAGCTGATCGAGCTTCGTACTGCGCTCGCGCAGCAGCGATAGCTCCTTGGACGCCTTGCCGCTGGCCTTCGTTACCTTCGCTTGACGCGTCGTGCGCAGTCCCAGTCGTGTGCTGCGCCTGCGCACAAATTTACCGCGCAGCGCATATGGATGGGGCGTGGTCGTGTCGGCCGCCTCACCTGAGCCATCCTCCGTCTCGGCGTCCCTGATGGCATTGCCATGCAGCGCCGCATTCAGCAGCTGCGCCTGATTCAGCGAACGCTCCGTGGTGCTGGTGGAGCCGGTGGCTCGCTTCGACTTGTTGTCCGGATCGTAGGGCTGCAGCTCCTGGTAGCTGTAGTCACCGGAGCCGTTGCTCTCCGGCTTGGACAGATCCAGCTGCCCGCCCTGGGCATACTGCTGCTCGTGCGTCTTGGACAAATAGTTGGTATCGTAGCCCTTGCTGGCCAGCAGACGCTCCCAGTGGTCGGCATTTGGCGGCTTCTCTGTGGTGGTGCTGGTGGTGGTGGTGCTGGTGGTAGTGCTAGTGGTGCTGCTGCTCGTGGTGGCTGCCTCCACTTGCCGGCAATCCTTGAGCCTCTGCTCCGCATTGGTCAGTTGCTCCTTGAGGCTTTCAATCAGGCCGTAGAGTTTCTTGAATTCCACTCGAGCCGCCGCCAGCTCTGCGCGCATTTGCGTCCGTTCGCTGCTCGCCGCATCCTGCTGCGTACGCTCCGTGACTGTGCTATCAGTGGGCGTGGGCGTGGGCGTGGCCGTGGTGGCTGACTCCGTGACATATTCCTCCTGCTGGACGCCGACCGTCTCGCCAGCTGCCAGCTGATCGCTGCTTATCTCCAGCGGCTCCTGGCTTGCCCGTTCCAGCGCCTCGCGTACTGAGGCCGCATTGTAACGCATCAACGCCTCCGCCGGATCCTCGTCCGGACTCAAGGTGATCTCCTTCAGGCCCAGCTTGTACTCCTTGCGCAGGGCATTCAGTGAACCCTCGTCGATCGTCTCCAGCGTGCCATATTCGGCATTCCGGCGGCGTCTGCTTCGCTGTGCACACGGACAGCCGCCGGAGTTGGACTTGAAGTTGGCTTGGCTGGCGCAGCGACAGCTGCTGCCGCAGGCGCAGTGAGCGCTGCCGCAGCCGCAGCTGCCGGCATGCGAAGCTGGCGAGGAATTGCTTAACATATTTGCTAACCTTTTCTCTATGCGATGATCGCCGTTCGGCAGGCCTGAGGGATGGGACAAGCTGGTGTCATTCGTGGTGGTGGTGGTGGTCATCTGCTCATCCTGCCGTTCCTTCTGCTCGTTGGGTTTTATTGCCTGAAATGCGTCGCCTGTTAATGACAATGAGGAACAGCGGGCGTGGAAGAAGATGGAGAAATGTGAATGAAATGAAGCCAACTACATGGGTGTCGGTGTGTGTGTATTGGTGTGTGTGTGTGTGAGTGTGTGTGTGGATGTGTGTTTGAGTGTGAGTGTGCTGTGCGCATGTGTGTGAGTGTGCGTGGCTTAGCTTAAAACAAATCCAACTCTATGAAGATTCTAGGACAAAAAAGATTTGCGGTTCGAGTCCCGGACATATCTATAGTCAATGCTGATCAGATATATATATACTCTTCCTAAGTGAAAGTTTTATCCTAGCTTTTCTTTGCGAAATGTGTCTCAGCATATGAAAAAACTAGATCTGCTCCAATCAGTTTTAACAAAATATTTGACATCGGTTCAAACATCTTTTTCTTTCTTTTTTTTTTTTTGTTAGACCATTTGAATTATAAGGGTTTCATTTCACTAAGAAACTTTAAAATATGAATTTGGAGTATATTGATAGGGTCGATCTAGTTATATTGAGCTAAGAATCACTACAACCGTCGGTGCTGGTTTTCCCCTTGTCCTTGTTCATCTCTATGCTGAATTTATAATCACTGAAAATGTATAGTCTATGAATTTTCATAGGGCTAGGACAATGTGAGTAATGCGATACGGAGTTCGAATACCGCACTTGACTCAGCTTGGGAAAGGCTTGAACTGCTCTAAATGAAATTCCAGTCAGTTTTGGCTAAATATTTATGGTTGGTTCAAACAACTCGAAACTGAAATTGTAGAATTACTACATGTTAGGAAGCTAGGATTACTGAAACAGAATTCCTGTTCGATCAACTCTCCCAGGATACAAATTCAAACTCTCAGTACTGAGCAATAAGGGACTAAAGGACCTCTCCCATATAGGTATTGTATCTCATTCACTTACGGCTATCTATTAGCCTAGAATTTCCGTAGTTCTCCGACTGTCCCTACTGGCAATTGCCGGGTCTTGGCCTAAACTTACCATCATGGTGTTATGCTGGCGCAGCATGGAATCGATCTCGTCGTTACCAACAGCCGCCCGATACCCACCATAACCATGGGAACCGCCACCGCCGTATCCGCCGCCGCCACCGCCGTATCCGCCACCGCCGTAGCCGCCGCCGCCGTAGCTTGTGCCGTAGCTGGGTCTATGCACATGTCCGTAGCTCTGGCCGTAGGCCGGTGCGTAGCCCGCTGCCGGCACATTATGATAGTAGTTGATGATGGTGGGCGCCGACTTTGACTTGGATTTCTTGCGATGATCGCCGCCCAGGCCAAGTATGTCCACTGTTTGTGGCGAGAGATTAGGATCGGTACTGCGGAATACGCCAAAGAGATTACCTTTGTGCCGTGCCTGGCCAGCGTTTTCGGGCATTTGCGGCTTCGCCTCTCCGAGCATGCCCTCGGCGTCGATTTGCGGCTGCTGCTGCTCCATCTGCTGCTGATCCATCTGCGGTTGCTGCTGTTGCTGCTGCATGGCCAGCATCTTCTCCGCCGCCCACTGACGCTCGGCTGCCTGATTCCTGGTCTTCTCGGAGATTTCCTTTTGCTGTGCCTTGGCCTGATCCTCCGACCACTGACGTTGCTGCATATTCTGTTGTGCCTTGGCCTGATCTTCCGACCACTGGCGCTGCTGTTGCTCCTGCTGTGCCTTGGCCTGATCCTCCGTCCACTGGCGCTGCTGTTGCTCCTGGTGTGCCTTGGCCTGATCTTCAGTCCATTGACGCGGTTGCTGCTGCTGTGCCTTGGCCTGATCCTCCGACCACTGGCGCTGCTGCTCCTGTTGTGCCTTGGCCTGATCCTCTGACCACTGGCGCTGCTGCTGCTCCTGCTGTGCCTTGGCCTGATCCTCGCTCCATTGCCGCATCATCTGTTGCTGGGCAAGCATGGGTGTCTGCATTGCTTGGTCCTGATCCTTTTGCGCCTTCGCCTGATCCTCCGACCACTGACGCTGCTGCTGCTGTGCCTTCGCCTGCTGCTCCATCCACTGGCGCTGCTGCTGTTCCTTGGCCTGGGCCTCTGTCCACTGTCGCATCATCATGGGCGCCTGCTGCTGCATCGTCATGGGCATTTGGAATTGAGTGAGAGTTCTCTGTGCGTCCATGAACTGACGCATCATTGGAGCATTCTGCTGCTGCATGACCATGGGAATCTGTTGGGGTGTGCTCTGGGCCTTCGCCTGCTCCTCGGTCCATTGACGCATCATGGGGGGATTCTGTTGTTGGGCCTTGGCCTGATCCTCGCTCCATTGGCGCTGCTGCTCCTTGGCCTGCTGAGCCTTGGCCTGATCCTCGCTCCATTGACGCTGCTGCTGCTGCGCCTGTTGCTGCGCCTGCTGTGCCTTGGCCTCCTCCTCCGTCCACTGTCGCATCATTTTGGAGTTTTCCTGCTGATTCATGGTCTGCTCCTGCATCCACTGGCGCTCCTTCGCCTTCTCCGTCTCGCCCTCCATCCACTGGCGCATCATCATGGGACTCTGCTGCTGCATCTGCTGAAGCATCTGCTGGGACTGCTGCTGCTCCTTGGCCTTGCGTTCGGCATTCTCGCTGGCCATGCGGTAGGCATAGGCCATCACCTTGACGATGTCCTCCTTGGACAAGGTCTGTTGCTGCTGTGCTGCCTGCACCTGGCGCTTGGCGTAGGTTCTGCGCTGCATCTCCCTGTGCAGCAGGCGGCGCACGTAGTCGTCGCGCAGAGCGCGCTCAATGTCCGCCCGGGTGATCTTGTGGACGGGCGTGCGGCTGAGGGGGTAGCGCAGCTTGTAGGCGGGGCCATTCCTGGGCGTCTCGCCCTGGGCATGGGCGCGCATCTCGCGCGCCATGCGCTCAATTTGCTGGAGCTGCTGCAGTTCCTCAATCACCTGGCGCTCGAAGGCCTCCAGCTTGGACTCGATCTGTGCACGGTCCGTGGTCTTGCCACTGCCCTGCTGCTCGTCGCTCTCCTGCTTGCTGGGCATGCGGAACCAGAGCAGCGGCACGCGCTGCTTCTCCTGCTCCATCTGCAGCGCCGACTTGATCTTCATCTGGGCCAGCTGCGCCTGCGTCTGCTGTGGCGCCCGATAGCCAATGTTGTCGTGATTCTCCGGCTTGACCCTCACCTCCGAGATGTCCGAGGCCTGGGCACTGCTGCCCGGCAGGAACTGGCGTAGTCCGGCCATGAAGGCATCCGGCGTCGGAGCTCCGGGTATGCCGCTCAGTGCGCTGCCCAGCAGATTGTTGCTGCCATCGAACAGCGCTCCGAATCCGGGAGGTGGTGCCTGGCCAAGTGTCGGAGTTGCTGGCGCCGGCGCCGCCGGCTCATCCGCGGCCTTGGCTGGAGGCGGTGCGGCTGTGGTCGTCGTAACGGGCGCCTGGCCGAGCAGCCCATCGAGCGTTGGTAATCCAAAGCTCTGCATAACGGGCGCCATCTGGCCCAGGTTGAAGGCATCCGGCATTGCCGGCATTGGTGGCATCTGGCCGAGATTGAAGTTGTCTGGCAGCGGGGGCATCTGGCCTAGGTTGAAGCCATCTGGCAGCCAGCCGGCGGGCGCTCGGGGCATCATCTGGGCAAGATTCGGCTGCGGCATCTGGCCGAGCATCTGCTGCATTTGCTGCAGCATGGCAGCTCCATTCAGTCCAGCTGGCGGTGCCGGGGCAGGTGGTGCAGCTGGTGCTGCATCCTGACGCGGAACACGTGACTTGTGGCCATTGGCATCATCGGCCAGGACCAGCACGACCTTGGACGGCGCTGCCTGCAAATTGTCCGGCACGGCGCCGAGCAGGGTCTGAGCCGGGAAGAGGCTGCCCCAGCGCAGAAGGCTGCTTAAGGCTGGGAACATGAAATAAAAAGCATCCACAGAGGGAATTCCACTGCGAGGGAGGGAGACGGGTGGCATCTGGGCGAGAATCTAGGGATGGGTGGAATGGTGAGGGAGAGTGGGGAGGGGATAGAAATTATTAAAGAGCAGGCATAAGGGAGAGGGGGAGAGAAAAGAGAGAGGGGGGGAGGGAGAGAGAGTGGGTGAGGAAGAGAGAAGGAAGCAAGAACGAAAAAATCAAGGAAAGTAAAAGAAGAGCAGATTAGAGATTTGAACTGAACGAGTTTTAGCTATAGATTTGATTGGAGTCTACCTTCAAATATACTTCCCGTAAAATTAGATATATCATAATTATAACAGTTTTTTTGTTTCCCATAAGTAAATATTCAACAGATTATTCTATCTAATAAGCTGTCTAGACACAAAGAGGAAAACTTAACCAAAAACTTCAATCTAAAATAGAGATAAGTCAAAAATTCAATGTGATTTTTTAGCTGTTTTCATATCTCGATCTATTCTAGACTAGACAAGAACAAAAAATAGATAATATAAGTAAATGTACATATAAACTCTTCTCTCTATATACATAAGTATATTCGCTCTGCTTTCACAACTGTTATGCGCCATCTTGCATAAGTTCAGTGTGCCCTTATATCCTGCAGCCAGTCCTGTTCTAGATTTATCGATGAACTATTTATCGGACATTTGCCTTCACTAACCTGTTCTTGGCTGGGTATCTGTAGCTTAGTCGGCGTAGTGGTTGCATTCGTCGCATCATTCTTGATGTCGCTCTGTGTCAAGCTATCGACGTCAGCCGCTGCCTCGGGGCCGCTGACAACGGTGGCGCTCGACTGTGCATCCTGGGCGGTGCACAAAGCGCCGCCTAGCAGCAGCAGCGTTAAAGACAGCAAACGCATCCTTAATACGTATATCCTATATTATATAATAATCTATATATATTGTCCACACTTCACACTCTCCACTTTCACTGTCACTTTCACTTTCTCCAGAGCACTTTCGCTTGAGCGTCGGACGGCAACTGACGTTCCAAACGCTCCAACGCTGGCCCATATAGAATACTTGCTCGTCGTCGGCGGCGGCGGCGGCGACAGCAGCAGCAGCAGCAGCAGCTGCAGCGGCAGCAGACGAAAATTGTCGACGTCGCCGAATCGTGCTAAAGAGCTGCACTGCACGCATCGCGAGGTAACAGGCCACGCCCCCCCCGGCTTTGACACCAAAAAATTTTTGCCATTGCATTTCAATTTTGTTTCCGTGTGCCACAAAAAGACAGCTAACAAGTAAAGTCTTCTAATTAAAAGTGAACAACGGGAGATACCCTGTAATGAAATGCATATATTGTAGAAAGCGTTGGAAATATCGAATAAATATCTAGGTCAAGGCCACAGAAAGCAAAAGTAATTAATAGATCCGCACAAACTATCGACTATGCTTATGAATCAATATACCAAATAAGCTACTTGTAGATATGTATATCGGTAAGGAGTGTCAAAGACAGGCTCCGATAACATATCGATAGCTAATCGTTTCATTTAAATATATACTAACTACCTGCATGCAGAAAGAATGTTCAATTGAGCTGATTCAAAAAATGACTAGCTTATGCTGAATATATCGATTTTTATTTGCAAATGAGTTATCGATACTTTAAGCTTGCAAATTGCACAGGGTATGGCTGACAAAACAAATTCAACAGAACCATACCACAGACTGCAGCTGTTGCTTTTGCAGCAGCCGGCGCAGCACAATAAATAAAAACAAAAAAACACAAAAACAGACTGAACAAAATATGAAGAAAAACCTTGGCTTAACAATTTGCTGATGAGCAACTTTTCATGGAATCAGCGCAAATTGTGATGCACTGAAAACAAATGCACAGTTCCACAAAGTTTCCAATTACTGTCTTATCTGTTATTTTGAAATTATTTTGGCTGCGATTTGCGTCAAGCCGGAAGCTGTGCGCAGCTTTTCTTTACCCGTTTTATCTCGCATGCTATGACCGTTGCAAAAAGTGTGACCCTACATACCAAGTGTTGCTCAACACTCGCCGGTACGTGCTCATATCAAATATACGATAGAGATGAGAGCACGCAAGATACGCGGAAAGAGCATCGGTTAATGCTGAAAGCTTGTTTGACATTTGCAAATGGTTTGATGCCTGTTTTAATGGGTTACAGAAATATCGATGATGTTAAGTTTAAATTTAGTACTAGAATTTATATATATATATATTTATATATGAAGTGAACTCAATTCCATGTGTGATCTCTTAATATTAAGATCAATTCTAATTCTAAAAGCTATTTGTAATAAAATATTAGCATAGAAAATATTTTTTGTTAACAATTTATATTCTGCCTGTATTACTGCGATTGCAATCTTTGTGCTTTGGTCCATCTCTAAGAAGTAGGCGCCTGCCATTTTTTGTGCTTAACGAATTGGCCAAAAAATTCTCACAGCGTAGACTGCCTTATCGCAAATGTGTGTCAGCGAGCTAAAAAGCCAACAAAATGCATCAATGCTGAGCTAAGCGTTGCAATGGACTTTTAACTCCATCGCCGTCTGTTGTACAAAATAAGAATAAAATGTGTATGAACAAGTATTATTTATTCATTTATTGTTTTTTTCTTGAGTTGCGGGCGTCTGCTTAGATCAGCACGAAACTGTAGTAATACAGTTTTATTGGAAACGAGCTCATAAAATACGGTCAGCGATCTGTAAAGTGTGTTGCGACACGAACAATTGTTGCATCTGCTGCAATTTCTTTGTTAATTAGTCATTGCAAGACAAAACAAACCAAAAGCAGCGAAACAAAACTAAATAAGAGCTAAAGGGCAAAAAAAGACAGAAATGCTTATTTGCTCTTTTTGAGTACTGCATTTGGGGTCACACTTGTGAATTTAGTTAAATAAGGAGAACTGCTGATGGTCACACTGACAGCAGCAGATTTTAGCTGAATCAACATAATTTATGATATAAACTGTTCATTTGGTTTTATTTGGTATTTACTTCAATACAATAATATGAACAAATTCATATTGCTCATATTATGGTCACTCTGATTAGGAAAGTTGGTAAATAAAAGGCTACAAGTGCATTGGTCACACTGCTCAATTCAAAGCTAACGATCAGCTTGAAAAGTAAAAAGGAAAAATCTCGTTTTGTAACATGAACTGTTTAAATATAGATATTTGTTTTTTCAGATGTGGCATGTGGTCTGCGTGGCAGGCAATTTGGCCAAAGACTTGTTAACTGATGGCACATCCATTTAAATACAATTTGCCAGATAATGCGCTGCGATAACGTGCACATGCAACGACTAAAAGCTTCGGCAGTGGCCATCGTGGACAGTTAACTGACGACACTTCGCTGGCTCATTTGCGCTTGAACATGTTGTCGAGCGAGTCGGTGCAGTCGATTCATAACATAACGCTGATTTACGCCGTGGTGTGGACGATTAACAGCCACTATGCCAGCGACTCCAGCAAGGCGCTGTCCATCATGAGTTTCGCCAGGCGGGAATCGAGCCGTGCGCAGCACAATGATCTCATTGACGACGTGTTGCGCCTGGCGTCAGCTGCCGGCCGCATTAAGTTTTTACTGGAGAACGAGGGCATCGTTACCGACGAGTCGCTGGCCGAAGACGCGCCACAGGCGCCCGCTAGTGGAGTTATGGGCAGGGACACGGGACTCTTTCTGCTCGACAGCTGGGCCACCTACTTGCGTCTGGAGCGGCATCTGATGCAGCCGGGCAGCTTCTTCAAGCGCAACGGTTTCTATTGCATTGTGTACACGGGCGAAGAGCCCAGACGCCTCGGCGTCATCTACAAAATGTTTCGACGTCTCCTTGCCATCTACGTGATCAACGTGAATGTGCTGCTGGCCAATCGGCAGAACGGCACCATCCAGGTCTACAACTACTATCCATACCGTCCGCATCGCTGCCAGTCATCGGAGCCCGTGCACTATGCCACCTTCCAGGGCAGCATGGGTGCTCCTCCGATCATACACTTGGAGAACAGCGTTCACTTCTTTGACAGCAAGCTGGATGACATGCACGGCTGCAAGCTGGTCACCGTCACCTTTCAGCACCGTCCGTTCGTCATCATCGACGACAATAGCACTCTGCCTGATAGCCAGCGTCTCCTAGGCATCGAGGGCAGGATTTATCAACTGTTGGCTGAGCGCATGAACTTTGCAGTTAAATTGGTGGAGGAGCCCAATGGAGATCGTGGCGTTGCCTATCCCAATGGCACTCTGACGGGCGCCATGAAGATGGTGAGTGGAAAGGTCGACCGATAACATTTATCGCCGATATAAACTTGGTTGATATACAGCTGTTATCGATAAACGACATTCATCTCCGATATCAACTTATTTTATATGAAAAAAGGCTTGCAGCTGTTTACGATAAACGACATTTATCGCCGATATCAATTTAGTTTATATGAAAAAGCTTGCAGATATCGATAAACGATAAACGGGAAATTATTTCAAGAGAAATTGATATAAATTATAATTTATTAGCATTCACCGTAACCCAAATCGATAAACGACAGACAATTTGTGCAGTTAAAATTGTATTTCGATAACTATAGATAACGACCAAAACACAGTTAAAGCTGATATAACCTAAAATCAAACTTCCATACACGATAAGTTGTCCATAACAAAATTATTTCAATGCAATTCGATAAAAATCGATAGACGATAACTATACATATCCCACATTTGCAGATCGTCGATGGCCTGGCAAACGTTACCTTCGTCTCGTACATGTATAACAGGGAGCGCGCCATGTATATGCTGCCGAGCATCTCGTACACGAGCTTTCCCATTGTGCTCTGTGTGCCCGGGGGCCATCAGCTGACGCCGCTGGAGCGGCTGACCAAGCCGCTTGGATACATCACCTGGACATGCCTGTTGACCTGCATTATTTTCGGCCTGACACTGACAACGATGCTCCAGTTGTTGAGTGTGCCGCGACTGCGTCGCTTTGTGCTCGGCGAGAACAATCGATTGCCTGGCACGGAGCTGTGGAGCACGCTATTGGGCGGCATTCACATGCATCCGCCACGTCGGAATTTCGCCCGCTTCCTGCTAGCCCTGTGGCTGCTCCAGACGCTGGTGTTGCGTGCCGCCTACACGGGCGAGCTCTACATACTGCTGCAGGATGGGCGGGTGCGAACACCGTTGCGCACGCTAGCCGAAGTGCTGGACAAGAAGTACGAGTTCCACATGCTACCCGCACTGCAGCCAGTGTTCCGAGAGCTGGTCAGCAATCAACGAGTGATTATCATATCCAGACTGGAGGCTTCGCTCACCAAGCTACGCGACAATACCGAGGCACAGTTTGTGGTGCCACTGCTGCGACCAACCGCATCCCGCTTCGACATGGACTCCGGGCCCGAGAAGCCGCGTCTAACCGTGCTCCACTATCCCCTGCTAACCGCCCCGATGACCCTTTACATGCGCCCGCATTCGTATCTCAAGCAACGCATCAACAAGCTGCTGATCAACATGATGTCCTCGGGCCTGGTGGATCGCTTTCGTCGCATGTACCTGGACAGGATCGAGCATTTGGCCAACCAACGCAACCGTGAGCCCACCCCGCTCAGCCTCTGGCTGCTAGGCGGTCTCTTTGCCTGCTTTGGGCTGATGCACCTATTCGCCATTGGCGTCTTTCTGCTCGAGCTGCGCGCCGCTCAGCCACACCGACCGCGTTTGCGTCGACTCATGAATGCGGCCAATCGTTATATGGTCTAAAACTAGAGGAGTTGAAGGAAATTCAAGCCATAATTTGACTAGATTGCAACTTAGCTGGCATGTAACTGCTTATCTATAATTGAACTTATCTACATCGTAATTAACTGGGATAAAACAGCTTATCTATAATGTAACCTATCTACTACATAATTTAACTGTATGTAAACTTATCTACAGTGTAACTACCTCTATTGTACCTCCACTATAATGTAACTCTCCACATAGTAGATTCTGTTTCGTTTAATTTGTCTATATTGTTACTCACTCAGCCCTGACAGATCAATCAGTTGTATATATGTATATAACTTTAAAGCTATAAGAACTGATCTGCTATATATTATCAGAGATCACATACATCTATTCAGCTGCTCTAAAGTAAAGTTCTAGTTTTCACATCCGCTCCAAGATCCTAGATAGCCAGCGCATGCGCCCACTTCGACTGCATAGCTCCAGGACGAAGATGGCCAGCGCCAGGCAGTGGGCGAAGAGCAGACAGTTCAGGGCAGCATAAACGAAGCGCATGCATTCGTTGAACTGGGCCACATAGTCGGCGCAGTTCTTCAGGGGACTCAGTCGAGAGGCTGTTGTGGTAGCCAGATAGGACGACTTGAGCCGATTGACAATGTGCTGTCCGATGCCGGAGCTACGCATGAGGAACAGCATATGGTTGACGGTGGCGGTCAGGTAGGAGCCCATTGGAAAGTGCACGCAGATCATGTTGTCCATGATCTTGTTGGTGGCGAGCACAAATCTGTGATGCTGGTTCCGCTCCGTTCCCAGGTAGTCGGCCACGAAGCTGAACGTGCTGATGGTGGCCACTCGGTGCTGTTCCGGCTGGGCTAGCAGCTGCTCCAGCATGTCCACTGGCTGGCCGGGCAGGACGCGTGTGCGTGCCCTCAGGGCGGGCAGCGACGCGGTCATGCGGTACGTGGCATGATCCGTAATGAAATTGTAGTTCTGCTCCAACGCCTGCTCCAGGCTGTGCGGCAGCGGGCGACTCGGGGCATTGTGCACGAACATAAATACGGAGCTCTCGTAGCACATGCGCAGCATAAAGATCGCAAGGATCCAGGCCAAGTCCAGGAGCGCAACGCGACGCCAGCCGGCCACCCAGCACAGCTGACGCAGTGCAGCCAGCAGGATCAGCAGCAGCCAGACGTGCGAGTCGAAAGGAAACAGCATGATCTCATAGACGCTGTACGGACGAGCGGTGCGCATTACCAGCACATACTCCACCTGGCTGTACGGCAGCGTGCTGGACAGATGCTTGTAGCGCGCCGGCATGCAGGCGGCAAATCCAAGCGTGAGATTCGCCCGCCGCTCCTGGAGTATGTGGAAGGCGCCGGTCATGGTGCCGTTCATGTAGCTGGCGCCGCCAATCAAATCCGCTGGCTCATTGGTCACCAGGGCCAGGCTAAAGTTCAGCTTGCTCGCCAGCACCTTCAGTATGTCCGCATCAATGCCAGAGATTCGATCGCGAGGCCGCATCTGGTTCAGGTGAAGTCGCATGTATGGCAATATCTGCCAGACGACCACGTGCAACGGACAGCCCTGCAGATTGTGCAGCTTGCGCGGATAGATCTGATTGAGGCGTGCCTGGCGCATCGGCAAGGCTATCGCCCGCGTATCCTGGCAGCTGCAGGCACCAGAGTACGGATAGTAGGTGTAGCTGCTGACTGTGCCCACCTGGAGCTCGGCCAGCAGCAGCAGCACGTGCACATTATAGCGGTGGTGCAGAAAGTACGCAAAGATCTCGCTCATCTGCGCCTGCTGCCAGGCGGCATCCTCTCGCTCGGCAATCATTACAATTAGGTACTTGTATTTGTGGGCCATATTCATGAGCGGATTGCGCTTGCTGGCCGCAATCAGCTGCTGGGCATTCTGCACAAGGAACATCAGCAGTTGTGTACGCAGACCCAGTGGCTCGTCGAGCCGCTCGTCCAGCACACGCGGCACAGTCGCAGCGATGCAGCGCGTCAGGACGCGCTCCACCACACGCTGTTCCCGCAGTGGCAGCTGCTCCTTGTAGCTGCTGCTGATGAAGATGCTCATGTTGTTTGCCTCGCAGGTCTGTCGAAATATCATTTGCAGCCTTTCAGACAAACTGTCCACCAATTGTTCATCCTCCAGCTCTAGGCCTGGCAGGCAGGAGAAGCTTAGCCCCAGCAGCAGCAGCAGCAGCAAACGTGCAACGTTCTGTTCCATATCCACGGAATAACTAAAATTTGATCATAATGTAATATTCTGTTTATATATGACTTCGATTGCAGTCCAAACACCCTGGAGAAATCATCTATGAAAGCCGTTTAAGTGCAAACTTGAACAAAATTCAATCAGTGTTGAAAAATATTCAAAGTGCACAGTGCAAGGCCAACGTATTTTTAATACGTTATTTTGTAATTATGGTATGTTTTATTGTTTCTTAAATTAAAAATTAAAAATAACAAATTCTGAGCTATGCGAAAATGTATGCATCATATTTTTATATTTTATATACAAATTGCCTTATCTTTATATATATATTATATATTTTTTGCATGTGCATATTTTTTTGGTATTTTTAAGTGTCTTTTTCCTCTGCATATTTATCAATATTCCGATTAAATTAATAATACTCTTAAGCTAATGCCAGTGGTAAGTACAAATACTTGTGCTCCCTTGAGAATACTTGATAAAATGTCATTTACATTGTGTAATGCATTAAAAAAAATCAGTGTAAATTACTCAAAACACACTCAAACACAGTCCGACATGTTTTATTCCCAGGGCAACCAGAGCATGTCAAACTGTAAATGCACTTGCCATATTTTACAATCAAATCTATTCGGTATTGAAGTATACTGAGCTATCAGAGCTCAACTTTCATCATACTGCATCTGTCTTAGAGAGAGTCTTAACAGTTGAGCTCGACTTCGAGTGGAAGTCTCACTGCCCTATATAAAGGCAGCTGAAGATCAGAAGAGCTGCAGCAGCAGAAAATGCTCTGATTGGTCGCTAACTGATAGAGAGTTTAGCTTATGCTAACTCAGAGAGAGTCTTAACAGTTCAGCTCGACTTCGAGTGGAAGTCTCACTGCCCTATATAAAGGCAGCTGAAGATCAGAAGAGCTGCAGCAGCAGAAAATGCTCTGATTGGTCGCTAACTGATAGAGAGTTTAGCTTATGCTAACTCAGAGAGAGTCTTAACAGTTGAGCTCGACTTCGAGTGGAAGTCTCACTGCCCTATATAAAGGCAGCTGAAGATCAGAAGAGCTGCAGCAGCAGAAAATGCTCTGATTGGTCGCTAACTGATAGAGAGTTTAGCTTATGCTAACTCAGAGAGAGTCTTAACAGTTGAGCTCGACTTCGAGTGGAAGTCTCACTGCCCTATATAAAGGCAGCTGAAGATCAGAAGAGCTGCAGCAGCAGAAAATGCTCTGATTGGTCGCTAACTGATAGAGAGTTTAGCTTATGCTAACTCAGAGAGAGTCTTAACAGTTCAGCTCGACTTCGAGTGGCAGTCTCACTGCCCTATATAAAGGCAGCTGAAGATCAGAAGAGCTGCTTCTTGCAGCAGCAGAAAGTGCTCTGATTGGTCGCCTTATGAACGAGTGTGAAGACTGACTCAGAGAGAGGCCCAAGAGTTGAGCTCGACATGAGTAGAGCTGTCGCTGTCGCTGTCGCTGTCGCTGCCATATATAAAGGCAAGTCTGCTGCAGCGCAGCTTCAGTCGCATTCTTCATCTCTTGGTGGTCAGTCGTCCAGTGCAGCGCGGTGCTTCTCCTCCTCCTCTTCTTCTGGCTGTTGGTAAGTGTTAAAATTGTTAAGTATGTTAAGCGAAAATGTAAAAGTTATACTTTGAATGTTTATTTAATGTAAATATAATATATTTTAAATATAAATATTAATTATTACAACGATCATTAATCATATGTACAAATATCAAAGACTTTAACAGTCCATATCTGTGTTAAGGGTATTTTTTAGTCAGGCAAGCCCGACTAGCGCTTCGACTTCCCCTCTAACTCTGAGTTGTTTAAATATAGCTGTGTTTTTAGTAATTAATACTTAGTTATATAATTTGTACACATTAACTAGGAAACATAATAAAAGGCTATTTACATAGCGAAGTTTCGTGTAATGCATACGTAAGATTACGTAAGCTTTAGATTTTGGATGCCACGCCCCATTCGCTTCACAGGGCTCAGGGTGTCTCCTAGTCGAGCAGTCTCGACTAGAGCACTCTTACTTGTTGTATTCTATATCACCCTTTACACATACATACTCTAAGAATCACAATTGCGATTGATCTTCTTTAACTTCTTTAGTTTTGTTTTTGTCAAATGTGGCCCTTGTAGTGAAATACTTTGGGATTTGCCAACAGGCGACGCAATACTGGTGTGGCATAGTGGATAGACGCAAAGCGCGTAAACGAAATGTTTCGAGTTCGAAACTCAGTGACGACGACGGGCGTAACTTTTATTTTATTTTTATTTTTTATTTATAAATATGAAGTGGTTGTGCTATTCATTTTCGGAGCAGCTCGAATTTCGAATTCGGAATTGTAGTAGGCCAAATAAGCTTTTGAGTGCCATAAAAACTATTTTAATCACACTGACTCCATCTGAAGTCAGGAAAAGTTTTCCCAAATTTGTCTTACATATTCTTCTCACATAACATTAGAGCCAACCAAAAGTCAACAGATCACCTTGCTTTATGCTAACTGAGGGTTGACGGTCTGCTACATGTTCCAGTGCATCCAGTGTGTGGTGGGCTTAATTGATTGATGATTTCTGGATCTTCTCCAACTTATTAAAGCTATGAAGTGGAATCGGTCACGTTGCAACACTGAACCCAAGGGTTCTCGAGGCGACGGTCATGATTTTGCTTCGCACAGTCGAACAGTGACGACCATGAATACTAACGAGGCAATGAATCAGTGTGCGAGAAATGTATTGATATTGAAGAGGGACTCCTGTTCGGTGCGGGAGTTACTGAACTGGGTGAACAAGGAGATGCAGTGCAGCGTACAGGAACTATCCGAACTGAAAACTGGCGCCATCTATTGTCAATTTCTACACAAGTTATTTCCAACTGCAATCTCGCTGAACAAGGTTTATTTATTTACTAACGCCCATTACGAGTTCGAAGCGAACTATAAACTGGTTCGCAATGTGCTCGACAAACTGAGCGTTCGCAAGGACATTGCGCAGCGCGAACTTACAAGGGGCCGCGGCCACTATGAGTTCCTGAACTGGCTACGCAAGTTCCACGATATGAACTACAAGAGCCATCGATGCAACACGTACGATGCGGTTGCCGAGCGCGATGGGCAACCAATTGGATTGAAGAAAATAATAGACACGAAGCGTCAAGTCGACTACATGAGCTATCTGCGCCGCTGCAATACGATTATTTCCCCTCTAAATGTACCCGGCCAAGAGCAGTCGTCTCGCTCACTCAGCCTAGTTAACATGTCTGACGCGGAGCTTGCTGAGTTAAAAGCTAAACGAAAGCTGGAGGCCAAGGCCAAAGCCGAGGCCCGAGCCGAGGCCCGAGCCGGAGCCGGGTCTAAAGGCTTGCCCAGTAAAAGTCCTTTCCAGAAGAGAGATATGGCTAAGCAGGGGCGAGTACAGGCGCGCCGGAACGTATCTTTGGAACCAGCTCTGCCGAATATAAAACCGGAAGCAAAACCGAAGCCAACTCGAACGACCTCATTTCAACGCAAATCCGAACCAGTGCAAAATAAATTGATTCCAGGTGGAAAGAAATCGCAGTCATTTAAATCGAAATCGGAGTCAGTTAAATCGAAATCGGAGTCAGTTAAATCGAAATCGGAGTCAGTTAAACCGAAATCGGAACTGGTTGATATAAAAGAACAAACAGCTGAAGAACAGCTCGAAGTGGAACTAAAAGTGGAGCCAGTTCAAATGTTAGAGGAGCCAGTTACCGTGCATGTCGATCCAACTGGAAATACATCACCAAGGCGTTCTTGTTTTACAGCAACCAAACGTCCAGCATCGCCAGATGAATTTGGTGAAAATATTGTTTCGAATTTACCAATACAACCACCAACGGAGCCAATTGACACTACTAAACCGCCAGTTTTTGATCCATACTTCTTATTATATGGTACAAAAGTTGAGAAACCCGAACAGGCTTCTGCTTGCATACCCAATGCAAACTATTGTCCGGAGTTTGTAACAGCTGAGCCAGTCGCTCCGCATGCATTCACTAAGTTCTTTGACGTACCAAAAACTCAGAAATCATCTCCATTAGGAGCGAAAGTTACCGATTCCACGTATAACTTGAAAAGGTCTACGAAGAGGCGGGCTATTCTAAAGCCAATAGAAATGAGAAAACATTATAGGAAATCGCGCGCATGCTCTAACTTTCCCTCTTCAATATTTGGACTGCGCTCATTGTTCGGAGCTGCATCGCCTCATGCTAATTATACGCCAAGCGTGGCAATTGCCAAGCTGTTCATGCAAAAAATGATCACTAATGAACCAGTTCGCTCATCGCACGAATCAGTTGGCGAGCAGTCAGCGCCGTCCACGGTTCAGAAATCAGACGAAATTGGGCCTTCAACATCAGCCAGATGCAACCAAGTGTTTCCTGAACCTTTGACTCAGCCGGTTAACGATTTGCAAGATTCCGAGCTTTTCCAGTCAGCAAATGAAAGTGCAGATGTGCCTGAGCCAGAAAAACAACAAGAAGAGAAACCAAAAGAGTCATATTCATTGCCGTTCTGCAATTATAAAGAATTTACAGATGAATGTAAACATATCCAGTTGCCATCAGATTCAGACACAGACGATGAGTTAGATGAGATTACTTGGAATACTCGTCGCCAGATTGCTCTGTTGAAGGACAAATTATCTACTGTCGAATGCATCCTAATGAAGTACTGTGAGAATTCCAAAGCGGTAATTAAAAAGGTAAAACGCTATATACGCAAGCAACAATTAGATGAACCATTCATTCTAGGAAACTTTTCAAAGTAATTTTTCGTTCGTGAATACTAATTTTAGCTGTTCAATTTAAATTAAATCCGTCTTCAAAACGCAGAAATGCGTGACTAGTTTTCTAATCGATAGCTTTGAGTTTGGTATTTTTATATTTTTGACATTTTTTCCTTCAAGGAGGCTTTTGCTCAGTGTGACCAGTGTTCCCGATTCAATAAATATCGAATGCTTTATGCACACTAGATGTTAAATACAAAACTTATTTTATTCTGATAGAACCCAACGCTGAAATCGTGGAAATCGTAGTGAGATCAGCTCCAGGCAAAAGAGAAGCGTGCTAAGCATTAATCCAATCAGCATTAGCACAAATATGATGTAGAGTTCATGGAGACCGAATATTCTGAAGCTATTGATGTGCCTGTCTCGCAAGGAGATTTCGTCCAGCTCCCAGCGCTCCCAGACTGCTAAAAGTCCCACGGCGCGTATCCACATAATCTCCTCGTTGAGGGCGTCGATTAGAAAGGAATGCTTCCTCAGGTACATCGTCAGCTGCATGGTAATGACATCCTGAGGAATGATCTCGAAATAATGGACCTCCTGATGTTGGACGTGTGTCTTGGCATTGTCTGCTTGCGCAATCATCTGATTGTACAGGACAAAGATATCTAGTGTGGTGGCAGCCACCTGCCTCGTGTCCCGTGAATTGTTCGCTAGGTAGTGCAAGGGATGCATTAGCGATCCGTCGCCATCGACCACATGGAACCGCATCTGCTGCATAGCGGGTATCTCCGAAAGCACATCGCTAATTCCAGTTGACAGCACCACCTCGAAGTTGTGCGCCAGCAGCTCTTCGATGGACTGGGGCAGCCGGTTCAGCATGCGCGTACGTATCAAATGGTAAAGCATGCCCTGGTACATGGTGCGTATGAGCAACGTGTAGATAATTAACATGATGCAGTGCACGCGCTTCGCAACCGAGCGTGGCAGCCGTGGCATGGGCATGCCCACGAAAATCAGATACAGGTTGAGCAGGAGGCAGCCCTGCGGCCTGAGCGCCAGCAGGCGATCCATTGTCAAGTGCATCAGCAGCGAAAGGGCGAGAACAGCGCCAATGGCCAGCCAAATGGAAGTGCGAAACGGAAAGAGCAGCATGTCCAAGGAGCTCAGCTCGTAGCTGATGGCCAAGACGCCGAAGCGGACGCTGATCTGGTGATAGTTGTGGGTCGATGTGCTTATCGTGCTGCGCTCCACCGTCTGGCGAATGCCACCGACGCAGATATCCGCTTGGTTACTGTGCAACTATAGAGGGATACAGTAATTAGAGAGGAAATTGATCTACGCATAGGAATATGAATATTTACCATCTGCAGCAGTCTGTTGGTCTGGTATTCCCTTCCAGACGGCATCTGCTGCACCTGGATGCTAAAATTGAGTCGTTCAACAAACGTCATCAGCAGACGACCCTCAATGCCGCCAACAACGCGCATATCCGGTCCAGTGCCTTCTAGCTAGATATACGGCGGTAAATGCAGCAGACCGGCTCGCAAGGGACAGCCGAAGAAGTTGCCCAGCTTGCGGGGAAAGAGCTGCGGATCGAGCATGTGGCTGCCATTGTATCGGTTGATCAGCTGTGGCGTCGTATCGGCGCAGCTCTGCGGGCCAAATGGCAGATACGTGTACAGCTGGATGTCTCCATTGGATCTCTGCACCTGGACGTTGCAATTGATGAGCTGGTGGCGCCAGCAGTGCTCGAAGATGCGCTGCATCTCGCTCAGCAGCAGCCGATCGCGCGCCTGCAGAAAGATGTAGTAGTACTCGTTGTAGTTGTACTCTTTGGAATGGGCCTCCAACTCGATCTCCGCGAAGGCCGCATAGGAGTCCGTGAATATCAGATTGTAATGCCGGCGACCCGGTACGAACTGCCGCAGACTGCCCTGCTCCACAGTCACTATCTGGAGCGGGGCTATGCCCCAGCCGCGAAAGAGCACGCTCATCATCTCGTTGTAGAAATTGCACGTGTGATTATTCCGGCAGCAGAGGGTCAGCACCAGCGAAGGCGTCACGCTCATAATGTGGATGTGCACCACGTAAAGCAGGGATCGCGCCACATACTCATTGATTTGGTTCATCTGCTGTCCGGACAAATCCTGATACGACTGGAACAGCTGTGATATGTTCATTTCGCTCCCAATAATGAATTCCAAATGGTTCAACAAATGGCGTTGAACCCGAATGGCGTTGAGGCCCCAAAGCGAGGCAAAAGTTTTGTTTGTCTTTTCGCATTAATTGAGCTGTAAGTGGTTTGTGATTAATGGCGCATTGGAAATGTAGTTGGGGAAATTGTTGCCACTTGACGTTTGTTGTGGCTTCTCTTCATTTCTCCGTTTTGTTTGTCTCCATTTTATTCGCTGCATGCAATTAGGCTGATTAAACAGTTATATTCGAATATTGCACTTGTAGTCCAAGCGCAGCCAACTTAGCGCTCAAACGGTTTTAGTGTTGCCACAGCCTGTGTAAGCAATTGCCCGGTTTACCGCCAGCAAATTTAAATCAATATGTATATGTGACGTATTAATATTAAAGAAAATGCAGTCGTTATGTTTAATTAAATTTATTATTTCGATGAATCAATCAGCTGGATTTGGGTAATACCTGCTCAAAGTATTGTTCATATTTTACATTAATTGCCAACTGCAAGTACTGAAATATAGATGTGATTAGGTAAATGGTATATTTGCAATACTCAGAGTATTTGTTGTGGCTTAATTTAAAAAAATGTAGTACATTTATGTTTGCATTCATGCAATCTGCAATCTGCTTACGCAGCCAACTTAGCTTTTAAGTTCAGTTGCAGTGTTGCCAGACTGTGAAAGTAAGCTCTTCAGTGTTGGTAATAAACTTAAATTTAATTCAAAATCTCAAAACGGCCAATAGAAAAAATAAAAATATTACAGTTTGCGAACATTTTTATTACATATAACTGGCTTAAATCAATCGTCGCGCCATCTTTCGCTGGCTCAGCCGATGGCAAAGGAGCTCTGCACAAAAAATCAATATGGACAGTGCATAGAGAGTGCCCATCAGGCTGTAGATGCCGATTAGTTGCCGCAGCTGCTCGTTCTGTCGCTCCTCTTGCTGATCGTCCTGCAGTTGGGACAGACTGCGTTGCTTTACGGTGCGGCGGCTGTACTCGGTGAAGGCGTCGCGACGCCAGAAGTCAATGCAGCCACTGGCATCCAGATTGCGCAGCATATCGTTAAACAACTCCTTGAAGTAGGAGTGCTTGGGCATGTAGATGACCACCTGCTGCAGATTGATGTACTGGGAGAGAATGTGGTAGCTGCTCTGGCGATTCGTTGCGGCCAAGTGGGCAACGGCCGGGTCCAGGCCGGTGATTGCAAAATACCGACCATCACCACCCGCCTGATGCAGTGCATCCAGCACTGCTTCATCGAAGGGCGACGGGATGCTAACGTAACTGTCATAATTCTGCGCCACCTGCGGCATCTCGCGCAGCATGCCCAGGATGTTCGATGTGCACATGCCACGGAAGTTGCTCGCCAAGAGCTGCTCGAACGAATCCGGCAGCGTCTCGAACAGCTGCAGGCGGATGAAATGGAATAGCAGCGATTGATAGACCACGCGCAAGGGAATGCTCCCATAGAGCCAATGGGCGTAGATGACACGTTGCAGCCAGGAGCGCGGCAGGCGCACCAACGTGACGCCCAGCAGTAGCTCCAGCACCTGCAGCCCAATCGGACGCCAGCGCCACATGTAGATCAGCCCATGCAGGATCAGAGCCACCAGCAGCAGCACCCAAACGCAGCTCTGAAACGGGAAATACAGCAAAGTGAGCTGGCCAAAGCGAAAGTGCTTGATGGCCACGGTGGCCACCAGCGGAGCATAGTAGTGGGCCACGGGCGAGGTGAGGATGCGGTCGCGACCCGGAGTTTTGCGGAAGTTACCCACGCTCAGATTGGCGTGTCGCTTCATCAACTGCAGGAGAGAGAGAGAGAGAGAGACATCCATTAATTGAACTCAACAGAAGCTATTCCCAGCTAATACCACACACCAGCTCCACCGGACCCATCGGGCGACGTCCATTGCCCCAGTTCTTCTGGTAGCTGGCCACCGTCTCGAGCGTCACATTGTACAGGATCAAGCTGCAGTTGAGATGCTGCGCCAGCTGCCTGATCACTGTCATCTCGAAGCCAATGGCCGCCTGCTGCCCCGCCTGATCGTCCCACTTCAGCTCGACGAAGGGCGGCGAGTTCCAGACGACGACGGTGAGCGGGCACTGGTGCAGCTGCTGCAGCTTTTTGGGAAACATGGGCGCGTGGAGCATGCGCTGGCCGTCAAAGCGATTCACCAGCTGCGGCTGGGCGGACTGGCAGCGCTGCGACGTATACGGATAGTAGCTGTAGATGAGCACCTCCATCTGGGCCGTCTGCACCATCACGTTGCAGTGCAGCCAGAAGTTGTTCAGGCAATGGTTCAGGATTTGCTGCAGCTCATGCGGAATCTTTGAGTCGCGCGCCTGCAGAAAGATGAAGTAGTACTCGTGATCGTCGTAGCCCGCATTGTCCTCGGTGATCTGCGTGGAGCTGCAAGGGATTGGGATTTATGTCAATATAGATTCGACTGGCATCGGCCTCCACAGTGCCTCACAGCAGTGACTCATAGGAGTCTACCAGCATTAGATTGCAATACTTGCGGCCCGGCACATGGGGCAAGTGATTCACATGGAGCATCTGCACGGAGACCGACGTCCAGGCGCTGGCCAGGTCGCCCACCACATTCTCGAACCACTTGTTCATCCTCAGATCTCTGGTGGCCAGTGTTATGACCAGAGTCGCGCTCAGCTGTGCGAACACGTCCTGGATGACGTGCTTCAATGCACGCACCACATATTGATTCACATCCTCCGCCTGGACGCCAATGCGTTTGCTCTCCAGGTAGCTGGCATAGATCTTGCTCACGTTCATATTCGGCGGCGACTTGCTTCGGCGACTGCTCCAGGCGAACTGCGCCCAAAGTCAGATGACACGTCAATCATCTGCCAGATAATATCACTAGGTAAACGTCTACGCGAGCCTAATTAAACACAAACATTTACCGTTATACGTTCATATTGGGGCCCATCAAATGTACCAACGGAAATAGTACATTAGGTACATTCATGAGCATAGAATTAATGTACTCAATTTGTACCCAATTCGTGCCCCGCTTTCCAATTCATCGAACAACACAAAATAGCTGCATATCTGTGTCCTGGCCATAGCCTCTATGTCTAAATTAATTAAAATTAATAAGCTCACACACCTGTGTTTATATATTCCATGTTATTTGCCGCCTAAACAAACATAATTTCTTATGCACATCGGTAAATGTTGTTGACTGCCGTTGTTGAAATTTAAAAGCGACAGGCAAGTGTTGTTAAATGCGTTAATTTGGGGTGGCCACATTTTATTCAAGCCATACAAACAGTCGGTTCTCCAATCAAAATTCAACCTTGCCTTTAAATGTTATCATAATTTATCTATTTTTCATAGCAAATAACTATTGGTAATAGAATTGTTTTATTTTTATTAATGTAGTTGCTGATTTGATTTTAATAGTTTCGATTTGAAAATGCCGCTAAACTGCAGCGTTGCCATGTGCATTAAACGAGCAGAATTCAGCCATCTGGCAGCACCCAGTACAGCCCTGCCAGACAACTGTATCGCCACCCGCTCCTCCGCCTGAAGACATAAAGAAAAACAGAAGTGAATAATTGTACATATATTTACGTTATCGCTGCATCTTGAGATACTGCGACCAGAAAGGACAATCACTCCCATACGTAGACGCGAAAACACGCCATAGCAGCCTATTCTGCAATATTTTGCAACACAATACGACAATAATAACAACAATGCTGAAAATCGCAGCGGAGGGAATTGCGCCACGCCTGGCGGCCTGTTGTCTTATCAACAGCAGCGCCCAGAGCAGCTGCCAGCGGATAGCGCCACAGGCGGCCAAAGCCACACAGAAATACCTCTCACAATCCCAGATGCACTACAAAAAGCTGGTGATCAAGGATCACTACGAGTTTGATCAAAAGGTGAGCCACACCGACTGCCTCTATTTACATTTGTATACACTTGCACACACACACACACACACACACACACACACACACAGCATACATAAATACATACACATGTATATGGATGCAAGCATTGTTGTAGCATTATGCAATGCTCTATTCGACTAGTTGTTGGCTATTTGGCGTACGTGAGCAGTTCCGGCCGTAACCCATGACGCATTTTGACTATTTGTATACGCTGCGTACAAGTTGATACCCTGTAAACAAACTGCTGCCAACAGTGCTGACTCGTCGGCACATCGACCTCAAATGTACCAAAAAGGGTACATTATGTATGCAATGGTACACTGTTACATATAGCGGTTGCCACATCGCTAACAAATATACCAAAGGCGGTATTTTATTGCTTGTGCAAAAAAAGTACCACTTTTGGGATGTTTCTGCTGTAGAATTGCTTAATTTGTTACCTTGCTTCAATTTAAATTGGAAATAGTTGAGAAAGAAATAACTTTACTGAAACAATTCATGCCGTACAGGGCATTTCCTTGTCGACTCTCGCACTGCGATTGCGCTGGCTTGTGCGTATGCGCGTGTATGCAAATCAGGTAGAACCGCTCGAATTGCCTAGCCAAAATACATAAATACATAAAATGTGAAAGGTTTGTTTTTGGTTTTGTTGTTGTTGTTTTTTTTTTTTTTTATCTAAATTTGAGTTTTTCTTTTAATCTGTTCGCAGGTCATCAACAGCGACAATCCGGTGATAGTGAACTTCCACGCGGAATGGTGCGATCCGTGCAAAATACTGACACCCAAAATGCTGGAGCTGTTGGAGAACTCGAATGAGATCGACTTGGCCATTATCGATGTGGAGGCCAATCTGGACTTGGTCGAAACGTTCGAGGTGAAGGCCGTGCCAGCAGTTCTGGCCTTCCGCAACGGCGTCGTCGTGGACAAGTTCATCGGCCTGGTGGACGCCAACAGCATAGAGACGCTAATCGACAAGCTGAAGCGCAAGCAGCAGCAGAAGAACCAGTAGAGCTCGCATTGCAGCAGCAGCAGCAACAGCGTTTTTTTTTTTCTTTTAAGATATTATATATTGTATTTGCGGCCTTATGAATTTAATTGGTGCACGGCACGGCGCGGCACGGCGGGGTTTACGGCAGGGCACACACACACCACACACCACACTAGTAATTATGATTATGATAATGATGCGATTGATTGATGAATTGATAATGATAACATGTCTAACGAGAACTTAGCCATTAAGCAATGCTCAATAAATCTTGTACAGTCAAAAGCAGCCAAAGTTTTTGTAAGCTATAGATATATAGAGAGATCTATATGTATGTATTAAGTGGATATAGAATCTTTGAAAATATATAACTATACAATTTGATGCTCAAGTAAAGTTGAACTGAATTATGCCTAGATTTCGATAAGCTGTTGAGAATAAGCTTGAGTTGGGATATTTCTATATAGATACTATATACATAGATAAGATCCAATTGAAATAGGCAAAAAGTTGTAGAAAATAAGGATAGGTTTCTCAATTTCGAATGGAAATATAATATATAAAACTGGCTGCAGATATGTACTATATATGCATGTACTATAAAGATACATCTATACTATAGTTACTACAGCAGAGAAAGATTCACTTGAAATAGGCAAATAGTTCGAGGAAAATATTGTGCATTAAGTGCATTTCGCCATAAAGTGCCTCAATCATATAGACACTATAAAGATGCATATAAATATATATATATACTATACATATATAGATACTGAATATGTTATAGATGCTATAACGAATGATAGTAGAACAAGTTTTGCAGAGTTAAAAGTTTGAGGGAAAAATATGCCCATATCTTATAGATGATATATATGGATACCATATACTGTACATATACTCTATATATATACTAAATGTGTTATAGATACTATAAGGAATGATATCTAAAGCTTTGCGCAAATGTATGTCCACTTCCAATATGCCATGATCCCTATGTACTAAAAATACTATATATACCACATATACCATACATATATATCATTAATTTGCCTATTAAGAAATGTAACAACGCAAGATTTGTTGGACATGGGCAAAAAGCATGAGAACTGTTTTTCCCTTACAATTATACCATCAAAGTGCCTATAGTATCTGAGAGATACTGTATGTACTCCATAGATACTATATACTTTATAGATACTATAAAGAATAAGAAAACAGCTAAACAGCTTGACTATTAAGTCGATTAGGTATACAACTTACAAGAATAAAACCGAATTTTCTTGCAGCTCCAAGTCTATATCAAATATATAAAAGATATATTCGGAATAGATATATTTGTATGGAAATATTGTATATATTTTGTTGCACTTTTCATCTTGCGTCTTATTACAGTTAGAGTAACGAATTAGCTGTTAGCTGCTAGCACTTGGGCAACTGCAGCTGTGCCTTAGACCTATATATGGTATAATAATGTAGCAGTAGAAAAGATCGGTTCAACCAGAGCCCAGCAGAGGGGCGAACATATTGAATACAGTTTGTGTGTCGTTGTTGACTTCTGATTACAGAGTAGTTGTTACAGTATATATATATATATATTAATAAAGATCAAATGTGTAAAATCGACAAAAAGAAACACGGAATTAAATTAAAAATGTAAAAAAGATCAAACGATCAAACTTATGCATTATCAACATGAAAATTTTGGTTTTGCTTTGCTTTGCTTTGCTTAACAATTTGCTAGGTTGGGGGCTGTGGGGAGTGGACAGAGGGGGATTAGAGGGATATATATTTATGTATATAATAATAATAATAATAATGATAATTAGCATAATAATAATTTGAACATGGCAAAGCGGGCAACGTCGCGCTTTCTCTCTCTCTCTCTCTTGCTTTTGCCATGCCGTAAAAAGTTTAGGCGTTTGTGTGTATTTGTTGTTGTTTTTTGGGTAGGCGTGGCCGTTAGCGCGCCAGCTGTATGATGAGTGCGGCGCACATCTCGAAGAACTCCATCGTATGGTGTCCAGTGGGCTGCAGCGGCATCGCGCCGCTGACACTCAATGGCGGCGGCGTGAGGCTCTCCATGATCACATCGTCGCCCTGCTCGACCTCGTCGTTGGTCAGCGACTTGAAGTCGAGCAGATAGCTCTTGGGGTCCACCTGGTAGAGCTGCAGCGACATCTTTGAGAATTTGCCAGTCTTCACGTTCTGGCGCCGCACGCGCACATGATACGGATTGATGATCTTCCACTCGTAGTTGAGCGCCTTCATGGCGCGATACACCTCCAGCATTATGTCGTTCGGCTTGCTCTGCGAGCGGATGCCCAGATGCCATTTGGCGCGCTTGATTGGCGTGCCACCGCGTGCTGTCTTCTCCGGAAAGGCGGCGCCGCCCGTATTCTGCACGGACATCGCCAGCTGGCGCTCGCGCATCGGAGCGATGCGCTCTGGATGCGGCCGTATGGTGGGCGTTGCGCTGCTGCCCAGGCCGCTGGGCGTGGCTGTGCCAGAGCTGGCCGCCGTGCCGCCACCGATGGTAACAGTGGCGCCGCCCGCCTGTGCGCCCGCCTCCTGGACACCCGAGCGCGCCTCGTGCGGCGAATGGGCCATGGGCGGCGGCGGCGATCCGGCCACAAAGAAATTGTTGATCTCGCTGATCTGTGTGGCAGCGTCGTCCGCGAAGCGTTTGTTGTCGATGATCAGATGGTAGGCGATGGCCAGCTGGTCGTGCGGATCGCCGCTGAGCAGCGAGTTGTGGACCTCGGACTCCTTGACGCCGAACTTGGTGCAGACCTCGGCCACGGCGTACGTGTCGATGACGTTCGAGTCCTGCTCAATGGACGAGGGGAACAGGTAGGCGGGCAGATCCTTCTGGAACCACTCGTGCTTCTTGATCTCCTCGATGGTGGCGCGCTTCAGCGGATCCACCTGCAGCATCTGGCAGACCAGATTCACCACCTGCTTGTTCAGATACTCCGGTATGGGGAAGATGCCCGATTTGATTTTGCGGAACAGCGACGGCACGTGCTCGTCGTCGAAGGGCAGCGTGCCGCAGAGCAGCGCGTACAGGATCACGCCACACGACCAGATGTCCACCTCCGGTCCGGCGTACAGTTTACCCGAAATCACCTCGGGCGCTGCATAGTTGGGCGAGCCGCACGACGTGCGCAGGAACTCGCCGTCGAGCATCATGTTCGACAGGCCAAAGTCGGCGATCTTCACGTGCATGTTGTGATCGAGCAGCAGATTCTCGGGCTTCAGATCCCGATGCACGATCATATGCCTGTGGCAGTAGTCCACGCCCGATATGATCTGCTGGAAGAAACGACGCGCCTGATGCTCCTGCAGCTTGCCGTGCTTCACAATGTAATCAAAGAGCTCGCCGCCGCTCACGTACTCCATGATCATGAATATGTCCGAGGGTGTGGAGATGACCTGTCGAGAGTAAGAGACAGAGAGAGAGATTAGATGGGATGAACTAAAAGAGTATAAGATAGATATATGTATGTATATATAGGGTTTTGGGTAAAGAGTTTTTGAATCTATTGAAATTCCATTCTGTATAGAGGGATATTTAATGGATGAGGTTCAAATATATGAGGGAAATGTGAGCTGGGATTCAATTCACATTCTCTAATTCAATTCAATGAGTCAGTCAATCAATTACTTAGTCTATCAATCAATCAATCAAAGAGTTATTAAGTAGTTTCCCAACCAATTAGTCAGGCACTCAGTCAGTCAGTCAATCAATCAATTAGTCAATCATTTAGTGTGTCTATTTAACAATCAATCAGTCAATCAAATGACAATTTGCTAATTACTTAATCAATTCAAAAGGTTAGTCAAAGAGTTATCATCAATCAATCAGTTATTAAGTTGAATCAATTAGGTTAGAAACTTACCATCAATCAGTCAAACATCCAAACCATCAATCGGCTGTACAATCAATCACTTAATCATGCACTCATTCATAAAGTCAATCAATTGATTAGTTTACATCAGTCAATCAGTCAATCAGTCGAGAGCGATGCAATCAATCATTTACTAAATTGAATCAATCAAGCAGCATGCAATCATTCAATCTCTTACACATTAAGCTAATCATTCCCTAAGTTTGTCTACCTCATCATCAATAACTTTGTCAATCATTCCACCAACAGACTGTCAATCACTGTCAATCAGCGACTATCCATAACTGTCAACACACTACTCGTTAGCCAATCAATTGATTAATCAATCAATGCAATCAGTCCGACAGTCAGTCAATCAGTCTGCATGCATTTATATATAACTATAATTTATATACATATATACATATATAAATTTACTTAAAATGCCAGCAAGAGCTAATGCTCACGTTTATTATTTATGCCCCATATATTTACAAATTGATTACGGACTCTCGAATGGAAATATAAACAAGTGCCAGCTATCACAGCTTCGATTCCGTTTATTGCTTCCAATTACATACATATATATACAGAAGATCGTGTGAATTTCTAAGATTTGTTAACTTCCAGAAATGCAATTTCAGCACCTATTAAATATCAGCTCGAACTTCGTTTACAATATACATATGTATGTAAAAGAGTCGAATGGCTACAGTTTGAGAGTCATATATCATGCCAATTTAACTCTTACAGTTTAAAAGCCAATGTGGCATCATACATATTTCATTACTTATTCACTCTTAGCTGCTACAGTTTTAGCAGCTGTGTCGGCTTACAGTTTGAGGAGAACTACTAAAATTATCACAGCGTTTTGGCATCACAGTTGGAGAGTCATTTGTTTAGAGCAAAACAAGTGTTTTCAATTGTCACAGTTTTACACTCAATCGAAGTTACAGTTTGAGAGCGACTACTTTAAGCACACACTTGACAAAGGAGGAGGGGGGGGGGCTGGTTTGGAAGGAGGTCGCGGTATATTGCTCACCTGGTATAGCTTAATGATGTGCGGATGACGGAAGAGTTTCAAATTCTGGATTTCACGTTTGATTTTGGACACCACATCGAGACTCTTGATCTTCTGGCGATTGAGAATCTTGACGGCGACCTTGAGACGCGTGATCTGATGCTCGCCAATCTTCACCTTGCCAAAGGTGCCCGTGCCGAGGGTTGCGCCCAGCAGATAGTGTCCAATCTTGACCAGCGGCTGGGCACCGCTGGCAGCAGCGGCCGCTTCAGCGGCTGCGGCCCTCGACTGTGGCATCTTTGGATGCAGCAGCAGCAGCGATGTTTATCGATGTGTGTGTGTGTCGTCGTTGTTGTTGTTGTTGTTGTAGTCGTAATCGTTATCGTTATGGCTGCCAATGCAATTGGATTGCAATTATCCTCTGTGGCAAATTGGGATTGGATTCCGCTTCACACAATGGGCAAGGTCGTCGGCGCACAATTTTTTATTGCGTATTCCGTTTTCAGAGGCATTGGCAAAAATATGTGGTTGGCCCTCGTCTGGCCGACGGACTGTGTTGCGTTGCGTTGTCTCCGATTGAACGCACTCGCTGCGTCTATATTAGCTTAGCACTCGCGCATATATATATGTAGGTGTATAGAGATCCAGTCACGTTTCTAGTTTAGTATTTTCTGGTCCTGCTATTGTTTTGTTCTCTTTCGTTGCGTTAGTTTTTCTTTATTTTTGCCTTCGTTAATTGCCTTTATTGGAATGTGTGCTGGTATATTTCACACGGTATTTTCCACTGCCAGTCAGTGTGACCATACGCATGCAACGAACTAATGGCAACACTGGCATGCAAGAAACAGCTGTTGTCCATGTTATTTAACATTACAGTGATATGGGCGCGCAATTTGAACAGGAGATAGCCAAAGCTTATGCAATGAAAAGAAAAGACGTGTTTTTTGTTGGTTGCTTGAAACACATTTATTACACATACTTGTAGTAGGTTTCCTTGTTGACACATGCATAATAATACACACATCAATTTGTCGTTTGTATAGAAGAGAAAATGTTCCTTCCTTTGTATAGGAGACATAGACAATATTTGCTTGTAAATAAAGTGTATTGTATACAATTACATACATTCAATATATATATATATGGATTTCTGGCGACATTCATTTATATATATACATATATATATTTATATGTATAACCTGTAGAAAGTTCATCTTGTTCTATGCAGCTGCTGCTAATTACACATTTTACCTATTTACTATATATATATAGATATATATATGTAGAGAAAAAAAACGTTTGCTTTGCTTATTATCCGAGTTCATATTACATACAATATTTATACTTAGAGGTATAAGCATAAAGTACTTATAGCTTAGTTTACTCTTTTGTAAGCCCCATTTTTGACTTGACTGTACCTGTATATATATATATATAGTATATATATGTATATCTAGCTAACTCTTTCTATCTTTGCCCGCTGTCTCGCTCGTTTGTATGCGCTATGCGGACGCCATTTTGCTTTAGTGTAACTGCTCTCTGCTAGCTTTCTCTCTCTCTCTCTCTCTCTCTCGTCTTTCTCTATCTCGCTCTCTTTCATGTTAGTATAAAAAGTTTGTTTTATGTACAATTGTTTTTTGGGCCTTATTCTAATATTTGTTGCTTGCATTTTGTTTACTTTTTCGTACAGTTTTGTTTTTTTATTCATACGTTTAAATTTAGTTTGGGTTTTGTTTTTGCAAAAAAAAAGTCTTAACTATTGTAATGCTATTAGACTAGTTTTTAAAAGTAATTTAAAAAATGAAGTCAGTTTATATCAAATATTGTTATTTTACGCTTTACACACTCTGATCATGCTCGTGTTTCTATTCATACTTGATGTATCTATAGATCTGCTGTCTGCTCTCCAGCTTAACAAATTCGTAAGTTCAAATTCATCGATCAGCATTGGTTTAAAATCCTTTTAGGTATATATAGACATTTATACATATATATATATATAAATATAAGTATATATATGTAGTATTTGCACACATCACTTTTAGTTTTGTTTTTGTTTGTTTTTCTTTCGTACATCAATGCATTAATATCTTTCTCTATATATGTATATACATCAATTTCACATATATGCATGTATAAATAAATAAATAAATATATATAATATTTATTTTTTACTATTTTTTTTTTCATTTTTATTTTTGTTGCTTTTTCGTACAAATTTATTGCAATTGGTTTGTGTGTGTGTGTGTATATATTGTCTGTCTCTGTGTATGTGTGTGGCTCACAATTTACAGCCAAAGATGCCCAAATTCGCTCAAAAAACACAAATTGTTTTATCTAGCCAAATTTGAGCAAAATTATAATTTTTTAAATCAATCATTGGTAAACAATATCAAAAGATATGCGTGAGTGTATATGTGTTCATGTTTGTGTACGTGTGCGTGTGTGTGTGTGTGAGTTTATACATAATTTTATAAGCTCCTGTGTAAACGTATTCGCTTTGCTATCAGTTTATATCCCGTGCATTTTGCTTTCTCGCTTTATGCCAATTGATATATTTTGAGTTCAGTTTCTTGATATACACACATTCCGATGTATATATATATATATATATATATATCTGTATATACACAGTTCAATAAATTTGTATACACATATATATATATATAGTTAAATACATATATAAATATACACTCATATAGATATATATATATTTGAATTGGTTTCGTATGCTCTTCATTCCAAGCATATCTCGTTACAGCCACATCTTGTAAAATGTTTTGTTTCAGTTCAATTTCCATTTCTTGTTTTCGTTTTTCTTCTTCTTGTGTATATATAAATGTATATACATATTTATATATATGTATATGATTCTGTATATATATATGTATAATCTGTAGCATATAGCGTATTTCTATAGTTTGGTTTTCCTTACATTCAGCATATAGATTCATTTTGGTTTTAACACAAACAACAACGACAACTACAACAACAACGATAACAACAATTCTTATTATATGAGACACTTAGAGAATTATTTTCACTAAAAATTTTTGTAGTTTCTTCTTCTTTCGCCAGAGTTTCGTTCCACTTATGTACATAGATTTCTGTATAATTAGTAGTTATTGCCACCGCCTTCACTTGGCTCGTTCCTTTATTGCACCTCCTCCGTTTCCTTTTTCTCAGTCTCATCTTCGGCTTCTGCCACATTATTGCTTGCTTCCGCTTCCGTTTGCACTTCCCCTTCGGCTTCTGCCTCAGCTTCGGCTTCTGCCTTTTCTTCCACTTCCGCCTCCTTCTCCTCCTCATCCGTTTCCTCTTCTCCATCAGTTTCAGTTAGCGCCTCCTCCTCCTCTGCTCGCAACCGTGCTTGGGCTTGAGCTTGTGCCCGTGCCTGTGCCTGCGCCCGTGCCCGCGCCTGTGACTGTGCCTGTGCAATCGCATAGGCTGCTGCCTGTGTCTGTGCTAAGGCAGCAGCTGCTGCTGCGGCGGCTGCTGCTGCCGCTGTCGCCGCCACCTCGGTGGGTGTGGCACACTTGTATTCGACATAGACCATGCCCATGGCGCACATCTGACTCGCATCGCGATCATAGTTGACGTAGTTGTTCACGTAGCTGGCGTTCGCGTAGTGATAATAGCCGCAGCTGACGCCATACATTGCAGCGGTTGTTGTTGTTGTCGTCGTCGTCGTAGCTGCTGCTTCAGCTTGCGGCATATACTGGGCGGGAACCAAGGCATAGGGCGTGGGCACCAAGTAGCCATTGCTGTCCAGTGCGTAGACGGGCCGCAAAGCGGAGGCTGGCACGGGAAGCAGCTGGATTGGCTGCGGTGATTGTGGAGGCTGTTGTTGTTGGGGAGGATATTGTTGTTGCTCATGGAATGGCTGCAATTGCTGCTGCTGCTGGAATTGTGTCGCTGGTTGTAGTTGCAACATTTGTTCTAGCTGCTGTGGCAGCTGTTCCAAGTCTTGTTGCAGCAGCAGTTGATGCTGCTGCTGTATTGGCAGCAATTGTTGTTGTTGTGGTCGCACTTCCTGTGCCAACACCTGCCCCGGTTGCCATTCGCGTTGCTGCTGCGTCAATTGTTGCTGTGGCACAAACAATTGTTGCTGTGGTACAAACAATTGTTGCTGCTGCGGAACAAGCAATTCTTGTTGCTGTTGTTGTGGCAATTGTTGCTGTGGTACAAACAATTGTTGCTGCTGTGGAACCAACAATTCTTGCTGTTGTTGTGGTGACTGTTCTTGCGGAACAAATAATTCTTGCTGCAGCTGCAATTGTTCTTGTTGCTGCTGCGGCAACTGTTCCTGTGAAACCAATGGTTCTTGCTGCTGTGGCAACTGTTGTTGTGGCTGCTGTGGCAATTGTTGTTGTCGCTGCGGCAATTGCTCCTGCGGAATAAATAATTGTTGCAAACGCTCGTACAGCTCTTCTGGTGGAGTTTGATCTGGTCGCAACTGAGGCTGTCGCGGCCGCTGCGGCAATTGTTGTTGTTGCCGTGGCGATTGCTGCTGGCGCCTCTGCTGCTGCTGTTGCTGTGGCAATTCTTGTTGCCGTCGCTGGTGCTGTGGCAATTGCTCTTGTTGCTGTCGACGTTGCTGATGTGGCAGCTGCTGCTGCTGCTGTGGCAGTTGTCGTCGATGGGGCTGATGTTGTTGCTGTTGTGGCAGCTGCTGTCGCCGCTGCTGCGGCCACTGTGGTGGCTGTTGTTGTCGGAATCGTTGCGGTTGCTGTCTTGAATATGTGTTGGCGGTGGCATTTCTGTTCTCATTTGTATGATTTGTTCTTGTTGTTGCTGTTGCAACGGGTATAATGTGTGCTGGCTCAACTGAACTTGCGGCCAGAGTTGTTCTTGCTGCAGCAGTAGTTGCTGCTACTGTTGCAATTTGTGTTGTTGTTGTTGTTGTTGTTGTGGGAGCAATCGCAGCTAATGCTGCTGCTGATAAAACAGGTGAAGCTGTTGCCTGTGTTACCGTTACAGCTTCAGCAGTTGTTGCTGCTGCTGTTGTTGCAACTGCTGCTGCTGCCACTGTTGCAGAAGCATTGCTGTTGCTCTGTAATGCTAAAATTGTTCTGGTTGTTGTATTTATGATTGTTGTTGTTGTTGTTGTTGGTGCTGCTGTTGTCGCAGATGCTGATGCTGCTGATGATGAGGTTGTTGTTGCTGTTGTTGTTGTGGTGGTGGTGGTGGTGGTTGAATTACTGTATTTGAAGTTACTGTTGTTGTTGATGCTGCCAGTGCTGTTGTTGGGTTGTTGTTGGCCATTGCCGCTGGTGCTGATGCTGTTGTTGCTGCTGTTGCTGCCGACGACGTGGGAGCCGGTGCAGTTACAACTGCAACGCTTTTGCCGACGCACAGCTGGCGCTGCGCCTGCAGCTGCTGCTGGCGGCGCAGTAGCAGACATCGCTGCTGCTGCCGCTGCGGCAGCTGCAGCCGCTCTGCTTGTGGTCGGGGCATTGGCATTATAGTGATTGGCAATGGCAGCATGAACACTTCACCTGTGTGATGCAGCTAATATTGTGTAAAGAAATTAATTTTGATTTAAATAAATTTCTGTGCATGGTTATATGGATGCGGTTTTTGAGATCGTGTTGTTCTATTTGATCTACCTCTGTGTGCCATATTGTGGTGATAGCCGCCGCCGCCGACAACCCCGCCACCGCCATGCATCGGCTGTGGGAGACCGACACCGACACCGACGCCGACACCGACACCAATTCCGCCGCCACCTCCGTGTGGATGATGATGCAACTGTTGCATGTGGTGGTGTGGCGGCAGTGGCAAACTGTGATGTTGCTGATGATGATGCTGCTGCTGCTGCTGATGTTGGTGGTGTTGGTGGTGCTGCTGATGGTGTTGCTGCTGCTGCTGCTGTTGATGATGGTGCATCTGCTGCTGATGATGCGGCACCGGCTGCTGCTGCATATGGGCGCCCATGTGATGCGGCAGCGGCGGCTGCGGCTGCCCCATGTGCGGACCACCGCTGATTTGCGACATGAACTGGGCAGCCTTTGCCTTGCCGTGCTCCTCAGCCAGGCGCACCCAAATCGGTTGGGAGGCGCCCTCCGGCACGGTGTTGTTGAGTGCCTTAATTGCTTCCTGCGCCTCCTCGCGCTTGTTATAGCTGCATGGAGAGAGATAAGCAGAGCATGAGCATAGGCAAGGATTGAAAAAGCAGGACGAGCTAGTTTCACAGACTGTAGTTGATTGATTGATTGATTGATTGTTGCTCTACTAACTTAAGCTAGAAATAAAAGTCAACTCTTGTGAGTTGACCAAACACTTCTTTATCAAAACTCTTAATACAAAGCTGTCTGTAGAAGTAGAAGTACTCTACTTGGCGAAATGCCTGACTAGGATATACCCGAACTCTTGAGCATACGTTAAATCACATACACAAAACAAATAAAGACACACACTATTCTACATATCGGTTATAATAGGTCTGTTCTATATATTCGATTGTTATCGATAATAAAACTGAAATGTTGCCGCAAGAGAAGAATGAAAGGACCATTCTATGTGATGATTGAGATAGAGAGAGCAGTGAAGGAGACGCTACAAGCTGCTTCGAAGATTGGAAAAAAACAAGTGCAATAGGGAACAACATAGATATTGATATTCGTTTTCATTGGAACGGAAAAAGTTATTGATAAATGTATTGTTCAACAAAATTTCAAGTCTGTAGCTCTTACAGCTGCTAAGATCGTTGAAATTATACTTATGGGCAGCAAGACAGGGTTAGATCTACTCGAGTATTGAAATTAATTGAGAATATGTATAGTTTATGTGATCTACCATGCCTCTTTCTGGCTATTGCATATATTTTCACGCGACTTTTATATCCTGATGGCCCATTTGGGGTATACACAACAACATGACGGTACATAATCATCAATAGGAAAACCTTGCATACATCTTGGGGTTAACAGAGCCTTCGGCCACGTCGCCTATAATTTACATTAATAAAAGTCTTAACTCACAGCTGACTGAAATACAACTCTGATACAAATGCAGAACTACCATATACACACAGAATTCTTATACACACATTGACAGCTGCAATTGTCAAATGATGTGACACTATGACACCATGATATTGCAATACTAGAAATACAGAGTTACCAGGGCACAAAAAATGCATCTACAAACAACTCTAGTGCTATTTGAAGAGCTTATAATTTATCCTAGTTAGATACTTGAACTACAATGGAATGCATACTGCTTGAATTACAATTATGACATGTATATAGCATATTGACAATATCTCTTCTATATTATACGAATTATCTTATGCTTACCGTACAAATGCAACGCCTCGTGGACGACCCGTTAGCTTATCCCGCAAGATATTACTTTGAACGATCAGACCGTAGGGTGAGAATATCCTATCCAGCTGATCATCGTTAATGTTGCGGGATAGATTGATCACGTACAGGTTAGTGTCCTTGATCGATTGCCCGCCGGGTCGTGCATATGATACCTAAAAACAGAGAACTTCATTAGAATTATGTGGGACACAAAATACAATTAGATAAACTAAACAACATTCATTTGATTTTGATTTGGGTTTAGTTGCAGTTCGAGTTGGAGTTGGACGCACCTTCAAGCGCTTATTGCGCACGTAATAGCCATTAAGTTTTTGAATTGCCTCTTCGGAGTCCACCTCCGAGTTGTAGTCAACGAAGCCGTAGCCAAAGCTGTATCCCGTCTGCGAGAAAGAGATGGCAATGGTGCACTTTAGTTGTGTAAAATAGAGTGTGAGAGAGGCAGAGGGAGGGAGATGCATGCAGTAAAGTGCATGCGTGCGTGTGTGTGTGTGTGTGTGTGTATAATAGTGTGCGACAAGGACAGGCATAGACACTGGCCCGGGCCAAGGCTCAGGTCCAGGTCCAGGTCCAGGTCCAGGCACCAGCCACCAGGTACACATAATTTGCAGCTAAATGCAGCTACTTCTGCCAACCCCAACCCCACCCCCACCCCCACCCACCACCGTCAGCAGCATCCTTGACCCCACGCAATATGCAACCCCTTGGCTCACCTTGTAGTCACGCATTATTTTGCATGTATTGATGGAGCCGCAACTGCTGAACAAATTGTACAACTCACGATCTGTCATGTCCTGCGGTAAGTAGTTGATGATCAGATTCGTAGCGCTTGTGCGATCCTCAGCAGTGTTGGCGGCGGCAGCGGCGGATGCAGCACCAGCGGCCGCAGCTCCGCTGGTGTTGCTCTGTTTGTTCTGATGTTGTTGCTGCTGATGCTGATGATGCTGCTGCTGCTGCTGCTGTTGGCGATTCTGCTGCATCGATTGCTGGCGATGCTGTGCTTGCTGCTTGTGCTGTTTCTGTTGCTGCTGCTGCTGCTGCGGCTGCGGCTGTTGATGCTGTTGTTGCTGCTGTTGCTCCTGCTGCAGCTGCTGCTGTTGGCCAGGTTTTTCTGCAATGTCGTCGTCGTCGTCATCATCTGATGAATCTGATGAATCTGATGAATCTGACGACTCTTGTGCCCGTTGTGCCTGCTGCTTCTGCATTTCCTCTTTCTGTTTGTTCGCTTCAGCTGTTTTTTTCTGTTGTTTCTTATTATCAGCGGTCGGTACGTCGTCATCGTCATCGTCATCATCGTCGTCATCATCATTGTCATCATTGTCATCATTGTCATCGTCGTCATCGTCATCATTGTCATCGTCATCATTGTCATCGTCATCATTATCGCTGTCAGTATCCATTTCCTCGGCACCGTCCTGGCTATCAGCCTCATCTACGGTATCCTCCGAATCCTATAAAATAGATGAAAAAAAAAAAACCACAATAAATACATATACATATATGCAAACGGCATTTTTGATTTTGGAATTTTGTGCACTCACCTTTTCTTCAATATCCGATTCATCTTCCTCTTTTTCTTCTTTAAATTTAGCCCTTTGCTGCTTATTGTCCGGCTTGGGCATGATTCGGAATCAATTTGATGCTGTTCCCACCTTGAATACACGTATTTATATATACTTTGATATTTTTCAATAAATTTTCTATAGCTTCTTCCTTGCTTGCTGAAAATTATAGCAACTTTGACTTGATGTCACTCACGAAACGTCACTAAATGAAATGTCTTGATGGAAAAGTGAACTGTGATTTGTAAATTGTGAATTGTAAATTGTCAATTGCAAAATGTCAATTGCAAATTGCAAATTGAAAACGAAAAATGAAAACTGAATTGAAAAAAGTAGGCTGTGAAAATTGTTGCAAGCTGCAGCCGAGCTGCAGGAATGAAATGTTTCCGCTCGACGCGCTGCAGGTCTGATGTGCTTTGTTGTGCGGACGTCACTGTGACAGGACAGAGTCGAGTGCACATATTTTATGTACATTGAAACAATTTTGCAAGCCTTCGTGTGCTCGAGCTCGATTGCTCGGCATCCGGGATACACGACACGCATCCGGGGCCTGTGCCTGGGCCTAGGCCAAGGCCGGGCCTCGTGTCCGTGTCCGTGTCCATTTCTGTGTACCAGACGAGACGAAGAGCAACCGAATGCAAGCAGCAGCAGCAGCAGCAGCAGCAGCAAAAATTGAAGAGGTAATCAAATTCGGCTGCTGCTGCTGTTGCCGCTCGGGCTTAGAAACAACGCCGATTGCACTTTTGCGCATGTATGCGTTATTCCCTCTCTCGCGCGCGCGCCTCCTGCCCCCTTCCCGCACACTCTTTTTCTTACACTTTAGGTATGTGTCGGCGTGTGTTTGTGTGTATGTGTTTGTGCGTACGAATGTGTTTGTGTCTCTGTGCACTTGTGGCGTGTTAAAACATTAAATTAACAAATTTATGACACAACTACACTCAAACAGGGCACAAATGTAAAACTATTGCGTGGAAGCGGCACTAAAAGCCGAAATGAAAAAAAAAAATATATTACACCAACACAAAAATTGACAGCACACATACACACACACGCGCGCACAGCTAGTCTTCGCCGAGAAAAAAAATTGATGTATGTATATTCAAAGCCGTGGCCAATATTATAAAAAAAAAATAATAATAATAATAATTGCAATAAAACGCGCTTCTTTCTCTTGATTTGAGCAGTATTTTCAATGAAGAAATTAGTACTTACTTGGACTATACACATGCACTAATTAAAAATTTTATTTTCTTATTTTGCACTTTTTCTCCCGTAAACGCTTTCGAAGCGGCGACTTCACAGCAATGAAGTGAGCATGTAAAAAAAATGAACATCGATAGATCAACTTTAGCGATAGCTTCGAGATGATACTTGCCAAAATATCGTTGTTTGCACTGGATTGCGATATTGTTCATATCGATATGTTTATGGCTATTTGTATTATGTGTGCTTGTATTGTATTTCAATGTTAATGTAAATGAATGAGGCGTAGAGCAAAGAAATTATCAAAAATAACTCAACGACATAGATTTGGGTAAAATTTAGTATTATGTTTTTGTGAAAAGTACTAAAACATGATAACAAATGTTTGCACTATCTGCCAATCGATATTTTGGTATTATTTTATAAGTAAAATACTGAAAAGAAATGTACAAGCAAAGGAAATATTTTGAAATTGGGAAATTTCTAATTGGATTGGAAGATTGAAGGTCTTATCGACCCCAGCGGCTTTATTTATTATATATATCTATGTGATTGCATTGATATATTATGCTATATTCTGTCATTTGATACAGCTGTACCTACAGTAGTTATTGATTTTATTGATTTTTCCATTGACAGTTCTGTCTATATACAAATTCATATATATAAAGTAGGCGCTGCCGCTGCTCTCAGTCGCAATGAATTTGGCATTGAAATATTTTGTTGGTCCACTTGAAATTGTGGTTTTTGTTGCTGTCGCTATTGTAGTTATGGCTAGTACATATAATTGGCGACACCCACGCGCCTATAATTCAAAAATCATCGATTCCGATTGTGTAACGCACGCTGAAGAGAAAAAAAAGCATTTGGAAAAGTAAAAGTGCTGCCCACGCATGTGAATCTTGTCGCTAGGTGGGCACAATAATCGTTATCGAAATTTGAATTCTAACTGAATGAAATGCAGTTGTTGCCGCAGTTGTTGTTGGCCGCTGCACTTCCGGCCACAAATGGGCCAAATGCAAATGTCTTGAATGGCAAGAAAGAAAGCCATTTCACACGTCTGCCACGGTCATGGCCAACTAGACGCCAAATTGTCGCGCAGTTAGACGAGAAGTAAAACGAAAATCTGCAGCAAGTGCTGCGATTAAAACGTAAAATATATATGTACATATATATCTATTTCTTGCTCTTGTCTTTGTTTTGGTTTTTGTTGTGACACACTTTGTAGTTTGTAGACAAAGCGTGATTCAATTGCTCACTCAGACGCACACACGCAGAGTCCGAATCTGAGTTAAGTCTTGGTCATTGATGATTGACAATTCGCAGCGCTATAAAAACTATTGTCACAGTCGCTCGTCTAGCCATTGTTTACGCAGCATTCAGCGAGCAGCACACAGCCGCACGGATACAGGACAAGATGAAGCCAAGCACTGTGAGTAGCCAGCATCTGGACGCCTGCAGCGCGGATATAACCCTTTGCCATTTCGACAGGGTATTTTGGGCATTGCCCTGACAGCTCTGCTGGCCTGCTCACCCGGGCCAGGCCAGGCCGTCGTCCACGGCATTCAGCCCCTGAGCACTCAGTTTACGGCCAGCACTGGCCATGGCCATGGCAATGGCTATCGCTACAATGGACCCGCTCACAAGTACCTGCCAGCTGCCAGCGAGCTGACCACCGAGGCCATCATCACCACCGGCCACTGGCAGCCCAATCCTGTCCAGCAGCCCACCCAGCAGCCGCCCTTCGAGCACACCTACGACGGCAGCAGCACCAGCAGCAGCACCAGCAGCAGCACCAGCAGCAGCACCAACAGCATCTCCGACTACAGCGGACCCTATCGCATGGAGTACTATGAGCGCGCCCCGAGCGCTCAGCCCCATCCCCAGCAGCAGCAGCAGCTCAATACGAATACTTTTCAATATGCCGCCGATCATTCAGGTGCTGCTGCTGCTGCAGCAGCTGGTCAGCCTGGCCAAGCTGTCGGTCTATCTGCTGGCGCGCAGCATGATCGCCGCGTGGAGTCTGGTCAGCGAGGTGCTCAGCTAATTGGCCAGGCTCTGCCCGAGCGCTATCAGCGCCAGCCCTTCGCACAGCCCAGCCCCTCGTCCAGCTATCTGCAGATGGAATCCCATTCGTACGAGCTGCCGCCAAGCTACATCATGGAGAGCGAGTGGTACGAGCCGGACATGAAGCCGCAGCAGCAATTGCTTCAAATTAACTATTATGAACAGCAGCGACAGCAGCAACAGCAACAGCAGCAGCAGCAGCAGCAGCAACAGTTGCTGCCACAACACCAGCAGCACCAGCAGCAGCAGCAGCAGCAGCAACAGCAGCAGCAACAGTTGCTGTCACAACATCAGCAGCAGCAACAGTTGCTGCTACAACATCAGCAGCAACAGCATTTCGACTACTCTCAGCAGTTGAGCTCTTACCATAACCACGCCCACTCTGAAAGCGCCTTTGTTTCGCAGCCAAGTCGCGAGTTTCAAGCGCCCTATTACTGAGCACAGCTCTCTAAGCGCCCACACCCTGCTCTCCCTTATCTCCTCATCCTCATTCCCCACTCCTCCTCAGCCCCATTTGAGCTCTAATTAAGCTCATTTCAATCGCTGTGAAATCATTTGCATTTGGTTTGAAAGCAAATGCATAATTTGTATATCATCGAGCGTTTTTAAACATTGTTTTTTTTTTTCTTAGTGACATAATCGCATTTTTTTTTAATAATTTAAAAAAATAAATTTATATATATTTGAATATTTACAAGAATTTTAAAAATGCTTTCTATGTTTATTAAATTTAGGCAATTAGGCTAACAGAGATTTCATTTAGAATTCTCAAATGGTTTAAGCAATTGCAGCTAAATGTGCATTTGAATTAATTATATTATATATAAATATATATATTTTTACCATACATTATAATAGCTAAACTTATTTAAAAGACAATTTTATGGAATATAAAACAATAAATCCTTTAAAAATACTCTACAAATTTCTCTAAATGAACGAATTTTAATGTCGAGAATAATATGATGTACTTTATATATATGTATATGTTTAATATATTTCATATTTATATCGAATATATTATATATATATATATATTTCTATATCAAGTCTTTCGTATTTGACAAGATTGCCCATAACAAGTCAGCCTGATTCATGATATATTATATATTCTTAATAGACTCTAATGATGACTCATTACATACCCTATTAAGCCACATTCAATGGATATAAAGACTGTAGTGATTTTTCATTAAGAATTGACTAAACTCTAAGCGAATCAGTCAAAGCTCTGCTCAATTGAAAACAATTAATTCTAATTCTAATTCCTTAATTTCCTTTTTAAATGGTTTATAATTCCCAAATGGTTTTGGTTCGCAGTCATTGATGAGTTTTGTGCGTTGCTCGACTGCGTGAATAATGTGGAAAACTCTTTTTTTTTTGGTTTTTTTTTGCTCTTCTTCTTCTTCTCGTTCTTCTTTTATTTCGGGTAAATCTCGAGCATGAGCTCAGCTTGAGCGACCTCGCGAACAGTGTTAAGTAGCGCCATAAATAATCGCAGCTAATTTGATTACGCTCGCTGCTGGCGGCCAAATTTTCCCAGAGAAACATTTTCATTTCGAGTTCATTTCGAGTTTCCGCAGTTCTTGCCGCTAATTGCGAGCGTTGTGCAATTTGTGAACTTGGAACTTTGCTTGAGTTGAATTCAAATCTATTTGAATAACCGAATTAAACTTAATTTTATTCTGCTTTTTTTTTTTCATTTTAAAGCTTAATAAGCTGAAAAACGCACGCGCTGAACGCGTTTTTTTTTTTTATTTATTTTAGTAAATTTATCTTTTTTTTCTCGCTTCCGTTATGCAAATTACTTCCAATTGTTGCACGTGCTTTGTAATGCGAAGACAGGGAGAAAGAGAGAGAGAGAGCGAGTGAGAGAGAGAGAGCGAGAGAGGGAGTGCAAAAGTGAAGGTAAAACAAACAAAATCAAACATTTAACACCCACAGCCGCAGTCGCAGTCAGGCAGTAGCGGATCAAGCAAAGAAATTTTATTGGGCCCCCTAGAGCAGCGGGGCGAGTAATTGGTGAAGTTTAGTATTAGATATTAATGCTTATATTAATAATAGTAATGATGAATGAAATGAATAATAATTATAATACTGAAAAATATAAATTATGCTGAAATGGAATGACAAATACAAGGAAACTTCCAGTAGTAGTTCTTGTAAGCGATAGCTTAAGCTGATACTGAACAATCATAATTGGAGCCTGTGTTCAAGCTTACCCATTGTAAAGCAATATGTTAGAGAAATAATAAGGGAGAACTCTCTCTCTCTCTCTCTCTCTCTCTCTCTCTCTCTCTCTCTCTCTCTCTCTCTGATATATTCGACCAATTATATTATGATCACAAAACTGACAGGAATAGTTAGAGAGAGCTCTGTATATTGATATATTCGAGCGATCATTATAGGATCTCAGGATCACAGGACTGATAGGTAGTTCGCTACTTTCTTCTATCCATCTCTAGCAACAGTAGAAAGTGTCACCTATTGCAATAGTCTATGATCATACATGTCATATATGTACATATGTATATATCAGACACTGTCGAAGGTAAACAGTTTTACAATCTGTATATTATATATAATATATTATCTTTAACTAGAAAATAGATCAACCCCAAGATTCGAAATTTAATCTAATCATTTATTTCTTATATATTGAGTTTCAAAGTCAACGAATCAGAGTAATGCTCCTTCAACTTAATCTAATCCGATTTCAATTATATTATAGACATGCCATTAAAGGGCGCCCAGATCAACTCCCATCCGCTCCTGAACCACAACGAACGCAGCAACTTTCATTCGAACAGCTGCAGCAGCAACTGCAACTGCAACAGCAGCAAAATGCCAGGAAGCCAGACAGCTCCAATCAAATCTTTTATAGATCGTTTATGTTCAACCTAATGAAAATGTGGTTCAATGGGAGAAAGTCTATCAGAGATCGGAGATTTGCTTAACATCTATATAGATATTATGCAAGACCAAAACATCAGTCGTCAAGTGCTTAATTTGAAACGATTTGCGCCAAACTCAATCAGTTTGCCGAAAAGAGAGAGTGTGCGCGACTAATAGATACCCTAGACACAAATCATATTAACTCCACTATTCTCTTTTCATAATATATCGATTATGTACAGAATCGATAACTATCGAACGAAATTTGCAACACTCCATCAAGAGTCTAGATACCATATTGTAGCTCACCATCTCAGCCTCTCCAATATACCGTTTGATCTACTTATTACAGGGTATGCAAATGCTTCGATGGGCGCACCCACCCACAGCCTCTCCGCCCATTTGCTGCCTTCCCATTTTCAATTCCAATTCCATGGATTGTTGAGCAAAAACAGCGTTGTTAACTCGATCATTATGATTATAATAATCATTATCATTATTATTATCATTATCATTGGCTTAAAAAATTGTTGTTTTTTTTGTTTGGGTCTTGCGACACGATTTGCGCAAGCGTCAAAAATAGTTTTCGAGGCAGTTTCAATTAGCTTATAACAAGAGACGAGAGGAACCGAAAGGGGAGAGAGAGAGAGAGAAAGAAGAAAAAGAAAAAAGGTAAAGAGAGAAAGAGGGAAAATGTAAAGTTAAAGAGAAAGAGAAGAAAGGAATAGAGAGAGAGAGAGAGAGAGAGAGAGAGAGAGAGAGATAGATAAATATACAGAGCAATAGAGTAAAGAGAGAGAGAGAGAGAGGCAGAAATATTGTGAGTGGGAGAAATTGTGAGAAGGAGATAGAGAGTGTGTGGCAGGGTCATTGACCAATAGTGAGAGAGAGAGAGAGAGAGAGTGTGAGTTACAATAGAAAATGAGTGAGAGAGGGAGAGGGAGAGAGATCGGAAACAGAGATACAGAGAAAGAGGAGAGAGAGAAACAAAGAGACACTGAGAGATGGATACATAGCGCGAAAAATGCAGAGAGTGCTTGAGGGAAGAGGGCCAAAACACAGAGATACATTTTATAGAACGAAAGAATGTAAAGTGAATTCTCTGTCATCGAGTATACTAAGGTGAAGAAAGTCTTCAGGGAGAAAAAGTCTATAGATCAAGATGGAGAGGGGGAGAGGAAGCTAGAGAAAGAGAGGGTGACACATACACTTCAAAGGACAGCGGCTCACATAGACTGAAAAGAGAGCGAGAGTCATATATGTATATCCAAATCAAGTTACCCCTCCCGTTCAATACATTCCCTAAAATTCTATTTTATACCTGCTTTCGTTTAGTATATCTCGAAGACTACAAGAGCTAGATATATTAAGTTTTACATATATGTTATATATATTTGCTCATTTCCAAAACAAAATAAAGAAATCTTTAATTTTCCTCATTTTCCCATTTTCCCCAAAATCAGTTCTTAGATCTTTTATTAGTCAGTCTTTCGTCACTTTTACCCGATGCCGATGATGCAATGAGGAAGTGCATTGAACGGGCTGTCGTTGAGCTCAGCCCCGCCCTCAGCCCTCGCAAGCCGAGATCATATCCATATCCACATCCGTAGGCGTATCCAAATCCATTTCCATTTCCATTTCCATTTCCCAACTCGCTCGCAACGGAACCACCCGGATCGCATTACAGCCGCCTCATAGGCTATTTAAGTGGGCTCGGTCACATGGCTGGCTGCAGACACTGCAGACCTTGGACACTATGCAAATGTGTGCCCTCAGCTGGGCATCTGGCTTGGCGCTGCTCCTCTGGCTGGCCAAGGCGCAATCGCAATCGCAATCGCAATCCCAATCCCAATCGCAGTCGCCGCCCTTCTACTACCACAGCTGGTTGTATGCAACGCCTTGGCGACCTTTGGTGCCGTTGGATATCCAACAGCTGAGCCCGGGCTATACGGGTCCACAGACCTTTCCCCTGGAGCCTGGCCAGGCACAGGCGCAGACGATGCGAACCGTTAGACGACCCATTCTTCTCGGTATCCAGCTCATGCCGGTGAGGCAACAGTTTACGGTGCCCTTCCGACCCTCGCCCTTTGCGGGCTACAGCAACGAGGAGGAGCAGGGAGGAGCGCAAGTGGAGCACCAACATCAGCAGCTGGAACTAATCAATCAGCAGGCGGAGCCACCATTCCATGCACCCGGCTATCCCCAGGCAGCCGCCATCGTCGCCTCCCCGCTCATTGGCGAGGATCAGGCGGAGCAGAAGCCCCCACGCTATCTGTACATGGCGCCATCCCATCAGTATAATCTAGTTAGAAGTTAAGCTAGTGTTAGTATTGTTACTGTTGTTATTGTTGTTTTTTTTTTTTTACTTTCTATATAAAGAATGGAATCAACTCCACTGATCCACTCACTCGCTCTTTGCTTTCGCTTGGCGAAATTCTCCAGCTCTCGCCCGACCTTGGCAACGACTCGCTGAGCATTGCGCAATCGATTTTAGCTCTGCGCCGCGGCACGAGGTCGTCAATTTGAGCATTGAAGATTCCAGATTGAAGATAATACAGATTTGACAATGGCAGAGACGCCCGACAGCTGCCTCGACTAAGAGGGCCGCAAGGGCCTGCCCGAAGCGGAGCAAAAGTAATTGAGGTAATTGCTCCGCCAGACAAAGACACATCGAAGCGTTAACTAAGCGCAAAGAAGTTCCAAATAGAGGTTGGCGCGATAACTTAGTTAATTGCTCTTGGTGAGATATATAGAGATATAAAGAGATATATGAAGGTATATGAAGGTATATACAGATATATATAGATATATATAGATATATACAGATGTATACAGGTATATAGAAATATATATATAGATTTATACAGATATATATAGATAAATACAGATGTACACAGATATATATAGATATATACAGGTAGATACAGAGATATATATAGTTATATACAGATATTTACATGTATATCATACATGTTCATTATCATTGCAACTAGACGAATATGTATCAAGGCTAATGCCGAGCTATAGACAACCATCTAACACCTATAGTAGCTGATATCAGATGATCTTACCTAGCATATATCATATATCATATGAAACTATGGAGTTTTTTATACCCTGAGCCCATTGAAAATGGGAAATCAGGGTATAATGGTTTTGTTAAATGTATGTAACAGGCAGAAGGAGGCGTGTCAGACCCCACAAAGTATATATATTCTTGATCAGGGCGACGAGCTGAGTCGATTTAACCCTGTCCGTCTGTCTGTCTGTCCGTCCGTCCGTCTGTCCGTCCGTCCGTCTGTCCGTCTGTCCGTCTGTCCGTATGTTTGAACGCGTCGATTGAAGCATATAGACAAGCTAGAGACTTGATTTTTTTTTGTTGAGTCCGTGGATAGCACGCGCAGGTCAAGTTTATTTCGTATGAACGATAACTATTATTGTTGTAATGTTATCGATTTTAATGCTTATCGAAAATGTGTTTTTAAGGCGTAGTTTGTGTATCGTTTAAGCTAGAGACTTCAAATTTGCTGTGTAGTTGCGTGTAATGAATACGGAGATTACGTAATCATTAGATTTTTAATGCCACGCCCCATTCGCCCCCAATAGCCCCTATTTGTGAAAGCCGCAAATTAAATACTAGAGACTTGTGCTTTGGCAAATACACATATATGAATGCCATTAATAAGTTGTGAAAGTTTGATGAAGTTAGTCCATCGCTAAGAAAAGTTATTAAACAATTAAGTTCCCATAGTAATGCCTACATTGCAGTCCAAGCGCAGTCGCTGCGTCAACTGCGCAGTTGGCAGAGCGCGCGCTTATGCCTGAGTGCATATGTGTGTGTATGTGTTGTTTGTATGTATGCATAACAAAAGCGTAGAATGATTTGATATTTGGCTCTTCACAGGGCTCAGGGTATCCCCTAGTCGAGCAGTCTCGACTAGAGTCCTCTTTCTTGTTTTCCTTGGAGTAGTTACTCCAAGCTAGATCTGCTCAGTTGGGTAGCTAATGGATGGGCCTTATATATATTACTCAAGTTTAATTAATCCTCCTTAGCTATCAACCAACTCTAAAAGTCAGACATGATCAGACTTCATTAACTATAAGCCTAACATAAAAGTCAGTCAGCTTGAGGCTTATCAAGTTATAAACAGCATTACCCATAGGGAGTGATCTGATCATCTGATAGCTCTTTAATTCTGTTTCTCTGTATTCTTATATATATTGAAGACTTTATCGTACTTATAGCACATAGCTCTTACGTACTTCTCCTACACATTTTCTATTTTCTTTTACATATTGAATACCTTATCATACCTAACCCTAAAGTAGTAACATTCGCTGCATTAGGATTAGTTACGATATACATATATGAGTGTATGTACTATTATATCTTCCTAAATACATAACCTTTGATTTAGCCAAAAGACTTCAAACTTGAGTCTTAAGCTACTTAAGTATAGACTCTTTAGCCTAGCTTCAGTTAGGTGTTCCAAAGTACCAGGTAACATTCAGGGTTCGCCCAGCACTCAGTTAATTAAGTAATTCGTGCTTTACTGAGCATCTATTATAAAATTAAGGTTAAGCTAGTGCCACGCCGAATTTAATATATAATACAGATTACCTTAAATATGAAACATTATCTTAGGATATACAAGCTCTATCTATATCAAATACAGTAGTATCTCAAACTTATGACTTATATAGCTTATATGCTACATTACTTGTTTGATAAATCTACATATCTAACATCCCAGCTGCATCCGACCCATGGGCCGACGAGAAAAACTTTATCCGCACTAAATGACAAAAAGAAAATCAATAAAACCGAACCCAAACTCAACCGCACTTAGATTTTCCAGCCCGTATCCACGGATAACCCATAAAAACTTTGCCCTTGCCCTCCTCCATATCGTAACACACTTCCTAGATCTATCAATCATATCTATATATCTACTTATGATCAGCTCTGTCATTCAGTTAAGTCCATACCTTAGTCATATGCATTACTCAACTTAAGAGTACTACAAATTGAGGCCATTGCAGAGTTAAACACAATTGCGATCCATCCGATCCCAATCCACTTCGCTTGATAATGAGCTCATTTAGTGGCATTAGCAAGCGCAGAAGAAGAAGAGCTTTCGACTAGTCTCCAATTGGGAAAGAGGCTTTAAAGAGACCATCAAGCTGCATGAGTCGTAAAGCAAATTACAGATCCATTAAGACAAATGGAAGATCATTAATTGATTGAGTGAGTGATTGATGAAGTGATTCACTGAACAGATTGCGATGCATCAATGTGAGACACACCCAGAGAATAGACCTCAGTAAGGGTGAACGGTTAACTATTAACGGTTAACGGTTTGCGGTTACCGGTTAACGGTTATCGCTTGTGTCAAGTGGATTACGAGGCCTTGGGTAAAATATTATTACGACATTGTCGCAAAGAGTTTAATTAAAAGGAAAAGATTACGAGAATAGGCAGCCCGAACTAAATTGTGGTTTGAAGGGAAAGACAAAAATAAAAACAAAAACAAAACCAAAGCGAAAGACAAACACAATCTGTTACAAATTTGCGACAGCTGACAAAATAGCAACAACAACAACAACAAGAGTAACAAATGAAAACATTCATCAGCAATGGCAATAACAGTAACAACAAACGTTTCCACTAGTAAAGCGGTTAAATTACCGTTAACGCAGCCAGCGCCAAGAATGTGTAGGCGAGGGGAGCGTGCGCGAGGGGCGTGCCGTGGGGTGGGGTACGCCCTGTCATCCGCACTCACATTCATCAAAATGTTACTTGGAATTAATTGCAATTCACGCATAAGCCAAAAGACTGGGAAAGCTTGACAAAATATAAAAAAAAAATACCAAAAACCCAAAAGAAATGAAAGACACGCACCAGCCTAAAGAGAGGGCGTCTGTGCAGGAGGTAGAGGGAGGGAGAGAGAGAGAGGGAGAGAGGCGGTGGGCTGCACTGTGCGCACTGAGACATGCGATATGGCAAATGTGTCACTTGAACTTGAGGCGAACGAACGGCAGGCAATGCAACAGCCGCAATGCACCGTGGTACGTGAATGCGTAAAAAGTGAGTCAAAAATAAAGTGAGTCAGCGTGTGGGCATGAAAAAATAATGAAAACGAAAGTATGCTGGTATTAAGTCAGTCAGTATTTTATGCCCTAAGCAGTATTTCAAATTAGTAAGACATAATTTAGTGGCAAAGAGAGATGAAAACGAGTTACACAAAACACACTATATCTAAGTATAAATTGTTAAACTAAAACTATTGAGCTAAACAAATAAATTATATTTAGCACATTAATCCGATATAAATCTGGCAAATACAAAATAACTAAACAAATAAAACATAAGTTATCAAGATTTAACATTAACAAACTCAATTATATACCACTCTTCCCACTGTGCCAAGGCAACGGTCCAGAGTCATGTCCGCAAAGCGTGCGCCACACCGACCCAAACAAGAGTGAGAGTGCGAGTGCGAGTGCGAGTGCGAGTGCGAGTGCGAGTGCGCGTGCGAGTAAGAAGAGACGGTTAGCGGTAAACCAAAGCGAAGTAAAGCCAAAAATCGCTTTAGTTCATATGCAAAATGGGCAGCAACAAAAATGCCGCGTCGAGTTGGCGCTTTTCGCATCGCCGCCGACGCCGACGCCGCTGCGACGCCGGCGCAGACGTAGACGTGCACAATGACAAGCGATTTGTTGCAGAGGCCGCGTATAAAAGGGTTGGCCGGCGCAGAGGTCGTCAACATTCGACGCGCAGCGCTTGTGGAATTAACGCGACCCAGACAAAAAGAGAGAGAAAGAGAGAGAGCGAGAGCAAGTGAACGAAAGGATAACAGCTATAAATAGATCAGCAACATTTGCTGAGCTTCTTTTTTTTTGTGTTTGGTATTTTTTGACGTGCAGCCCGAAAATGCAGTTCGCTGTAAGTGTTGTGAAATGACAAATGAGACTTAAATAATGCACTAACGCGTTGAGTCCTTAAATATTTAGTATTTAGGAATTTATACCAAATACCGCAACTGTTGTTGCACTGTGGCCATAAATTTCTAGATGCATTGCCGAATTTCAACGAATTTTAACGAATTTCAACTCAGGTTAAAAACGAAACTTTTCAATTTCTAATGCAGTTTTCGCGCGCGCTTTTCATCTGCGCTTTGTGCGCCTTCGCTGCCGCCAAGCAGCCACAGCAGCAGCAACAGCAGCAGCAGCAGCAAAAACAAGCGCAGTCCGCCAAGCTGAAGCGCGATGCTGGCCTGAGCTTTGGCAGCGGCCTCTACCATGGACCCTCACACAAATATCTGCCGCCCGCTGCCAGCTCCGGCGGCTATGAGAGCACCTATGCCCAGCTGCATGGCAATGGCCTGGCCGCCAGCAGCGGCTTTGACTTCGCCAGCCTTGACACGGACAGCGGCCATCATGGCCCAGTGCATCATCAGCAGTCGGCGCATCATCATCATCCCTATCATAGTCATCATCAGCAGCATCATTACAGTCATCAGCCACACACATATCAGTCGCTAGGCTCCTATCATGGTCACGGACGTCCCGTGTACATCAGCTCCTCGAGCCTGGCTGGCGGAGCTGGTGCCGGCGCTGGTCCAAGCTATCACCAGCGTCCGCCCAAGGTGGAGACGTACATTGTGCAGACCAGCAGCGGCGGCGGCGGCGGCGGCAGCAGCGGTGGCCATGGATTTGGTCCACAGGGTCATGGCGGCTACAAGTACTCTGGACATGGCGGCGCCTCGGGCTACCTGAGCCTGCTGGGCGGCGGCTCGCACAAGCAGCATGGCGGCAGCAGCAGCACCTACTTGCTGACCACGCCCAGCTACAGCAGCGGCGCCAGTGGAAGCTTGGGCGGCGGAAGCAGCGGATCCTCGCATGGCATTAGCTTTGGTCATGGTCATCCGCTCAGCCTGGGCAGCAGCCACGGCTTGGGCTTTGCGCCCGCGCTCGAGCACGAGCAGCACATGGGCTACAGCTACGAGGCGCCCAGTCTGCAGCACTTCGCCAAGCAGCCGCTGACCAGCTACGGCGTGCCGCTGCTGCCGGGCTATGAGCACGGCCAGCAGGAGGAGGAGCACCAGCAGCAGCAGCAGCAGCACGAGGAGCAGCAGCTGCCGGCGGAGAAGAGCCACACGGAGCAGCAGCCGCCAGCCTACGCGCTCGGCCACAAGGGCCTGGGCCACTTTAGCTATACGTCCAGCAAGCCGCTGGCCCTCAACACGGACATCCACCAGCACGAGGAGCAGAACGAGCTGGTCGCTGAGCTGGCGAAGGCGCCGTTCAAGCCGAGCGCCTTCCTCGGCGCCAAGCACGAGTCCAGTCTGGGCTACTCCGACTTTGCCACGCCCACCACACAGTATTTGCAGCCGCCGACGGCGTCGGGCTACGACTATGCGGCCCCGGGTCCGGCGGTGCTCTACGGCGCGCCCGGCCAGTCCGGCGACTCGGCCACGCCCATCTTCGAGCCGGACTCCACCTATTTGCCGCCCACGCACAACTATCACTAACTTATTCGCACTATTTATAATATCTCTCTCTATCTATCTATATATATATATATATCTGATTTTTTTTTTATACATACATATATCATATTTTATACTCATGTAGATTTTGTCTAAGTTTATGCCAAATGGAGCGCTCGTCCAATAAAAGCAAATTGAAACATGGCCACGCCCCCTCTCACTTTGACTCTCATTTGCAGACTTTCGATCGATGTCTTTAGCATGCGCAGCTCATCAAAGTCGGATATATATATACATACATATATATTTAGATATATTCGTATATGATTTGGGTTTTCTCGGTTCGTTTCGCTTTTTATTTTGAAAGCGTGTGAAGCCGCTGGAATTGTATGTGGAGCAAGTGCGAGAAATTATTGAAACGTTGCTGGAATGGACAATTAGACGCCTTAACTGAACGCATTACATCCGATCCGGCGCGGAATACGTGAAACGCTTTCAACGGAAAGTGCAAATGGAGCGAATGTGGAACGACTTTAATCTAATTTACAAATCAAATTCGCAAATAACTCGAGGTATTCATTGTCATAAGCGTCGTTCGCTAGTCGAATGCATTCACTTCATTTGAAGTATTCGGAAATGATTTTGGCGAACTCATTTCATTCGAATTATCATTAGAGTAAGAGTTAGAGGACCAAAAATCATTAAATAAACTAAAAACTTTAATGAATACATTCATTTGGTTTAGAAGTATTCGAAGTACTTGCAAATCTTGAATATATGTATTCATTTGACTTGAGATACTTGAGGTATTTGAAGTATTCACAGTACTCTCAAGTATGTTTCTTACTTTGTTAACGTTCCCTTGCAAAGATATTCATTCATATCAATTCCATATCAAATCATTCAAATGCTAAATTGAATCACATTGATTATGAATTAGTTTTTTTTAGCTAATGTTATTGTCATATGTGTACAAAAAAATGTTGAATTTTGCATGCATTTTCCAACACTGCTCACTCAGCAGCATGTCACATCTCAAGTATTAGTATATTTCCCAATCAGAATATCAATAAGAAGGAATTAATATTTGATATGAAAGAAAATTAAACTGTCTTTCGAATGTCTTCCAACACTGGTCATTTAAACATTTGCCAATCGGAAATATTGAAGCAGTTATTAAATCTCTATGTTAGATAAGCGAGCGACAGCATTCTTCTTAAATTGCACTGTTTCTGTGCATTTTCCAACACTAGAATTGTAATACCAGTTGATGCACCAACTTACGCAAATTACATACAAGAATCCCTTCACAAAACTAAACTGGAATTTAAATTTTGATGGAGGTTTCAATATTTTGGTAGTTTTTAAACACATTTTCCAACACTGATTCTTGGCAAGCTATAAATTTGACATGCTTGCAGTCAAGCAAAATGAAAGCTCTAATTTATCTACGCATACGAAAGAGAAACTCCTAGTCGAAGGGTTTTTCCTGACGAATACATTTTACAACACTGGTCGTTGAACCTGCTATAGATCGCCGCCGCTGCCAACTTTCGCACGGCTGCCAGGCGAGCCACCCAGCGTGTGATTCACCTGACCAGAGCAAATCAATCCAAAGGCGGAGCACAGGTGCAGCGCGTCATGAAAACCAAATTCATGCGAAATCGCGCTGGCAAGTTCGTTGCCTAAGTCTTTCGTTTTTTTTCGCTCTTTTTCTTTGTTTCTGTTGATGTTGTTGTTGTTGTTGCTGTTGTTGTTGTTGCTTTTGTTGTTGGTCAAATGCCAAAAACCCATTCATCGTTCAACTGTCCATCCTTTCACTTTCCGCGGCTGATGTGGGTCAGCTCTGTGGCCAGGATCAGCGTTTGCGAACGGCTTCGCTCTCTCGCATTGCATAAGAGGGAGCTGAAGATGATGACGAAGACGAGGAGAAGAGGAGCATGCAACAGAAGCCGACAAGGCAGATAAATATGATTAATAATCCCCGTCCGAGCAGTGACATAATTTTACAGCCTCTTGAAACGCATCGCTCGTCGGATCATTGTCCAGATTATGAGAAGGCCTTTCAGATATGAAACATGTTCGTTATGAAAATGTCGAGAAAAAAAATCTAAAAATATATGTGAATAAAATATGAAAATATTTCAGGCATTATAGAAATTTTTAATACTATAATAAAAGTTTTCTATTACTAAAATAGTATTACAGTGTTGTAAAATGTGACAACAATATTTCTTAATGAAATTATTCCACATTAATTTTTACCTACAAATTTGATTTATAACCAATTCAAAAGTTTACAGTGTTGTGCAATGCCTGACAAATTAAGTATTATTTGTGTTACAAATGGGAGTTCTCATCAGAATTATATCATTTATATAAGTAGTCTCAAGTTTCAGGGTCAGCTCAACACTCAGTCTTGACCTTGCTCAGTTTTTTTCTTCTTCTGTTTTTCTTCTTCTTCTTCTGCTTTTAATACGCCCACGCACCATGCGAGAATCTTCCGCTGCGTTAAAAACGTGACAATGCGTAGTTAAGCATATTTATTTAATTTATTCTTTGCTTAATTAAATAACAATTTACGTCAAGACGTGTGACTAATTTGCAAATGAAAAACTGAAATGAAACTAAGTGAAAAACAGTAAAGACTGCTCTAGTGGGGAGTACCCGACTTAGGAAATACCCTGAGTTAGCTGTTTCCTTAGTTATGTAAGCCAGGCTGAAAAGATGACCAGAATTATTTCAAATAGGTTTGCATAATTACTACATATATCACCTATAAGCGAGTTCGAATACACATACTAAATTTGGTCTTCCCAGCTCTTATAGTATTTGAGTTCAGAAAGGCTGGTATAGGGAAATAGTTTTATTGGTTTCTATATACTTACGTATTTACTATTAAATAGATAGTCATATACCAAAATGTCCAGCTCTAGCTCTTATAGATCCTGAGTTCACTGAGTTCAGTGAGGTTGGCATATGTTAGGATAGTTTCATTTAGCTTTATATAATTTCCATGTAAAGTCTTATCCAATTGGAAGTTATATACCACAAATCAAAGCTGTAGCTCTTATAGTTTCTGAGTTCAGTGAGGTTGGCATATGTTAGGATAGTTTTGATTAGTTTTATACAATTTGTATATGAAATATTCGATCAAGTATCAATCAAGAAACCATATATCAAAATTGACAGCTCTAGCTCTAATAGTTCCTCAGTTCAATGAGGTAGTTTGACGTATGTACAGGGTATTCAATACTGATATATGTCGTTCGTCTGGTTTCGATTTCGTCAGCAATCGCTTACTTCATTTCATCATCGGCGCCGAAAGTCTTTTCATCTTGCTACAAAAGAAAAAGTCAAAGAAGAAGAAGAAAACTAAAAATACAATATTTTTGTATGTCAACAAGTTCATTGAGGCACAACACAGCACAACACTTGCCACGCCTACTCCCCAACCGACCCCTTCTCTCTCTCTCTCTCTCTCTCTCTCTCCATCTCTCTCACTGTCTTTAAACAATCAATAAGTTAATTTTCTTAGGCATTGGTTTAATGCGACAGCTCTAAGACCCATAAAATATATATATAATCAGCTACAATGGGCACAATATGATTAAAGATATAATTTATAGGGTATGTGCGTTGATAACTAATCTCTATTGCCCTCTATAGTCGCGTGTTTTTGTTGTCATTGTTGGCACCTGTGTGACCTGCGGCATGCACCTGCCAGCCACATTTACAAAGAGGTGTTAAGTAATTATACCCTGTAATATGTAGGCTAAGGTTAAGCAAGGGCATATTGGTTGTGTGGTAGTGTATATAAGAATAAATATTTTAGATTGATATAGTCTAGTAAATACCTAAATTTGAATTGATATCGATAAATATCGATATATATCGACTAATAATGCCTGGCTTAATTTAAGGATCAATTCAAACCCACAGAACACGAGACTACATTAACAAACAATCAATTGGAGTCTTGTCTACCCCTTAGCACATTTATCGCTTACAGGGTATCTACTAGTTGTGCATGCCCTGCCACAACACGCATTTATTACATTAGATATTTGGCTAGCAAACTTGAATTGCTTTCTTGTAATTGAATTTTTATGAGTCCTAAAATTTGCATACCCTGTAAATTTGCTATGATTTGAATGGGTAAGCTAGGCACACTATACAGGGCATACACAAGGTATAACATCTGTCTATACAGGGTATATACTCGTCTCGTCCCACCCAGTGCTTCATTTGTTCATTTCAACATGTTTTGCGTGCAAAGAAAGATTAGAAAAGAGAAGAAAGAGAAAGGAGAGAGAGAGAGAGAGAGAGAGAGGAGTAACATTTCATTTTTTATATCTATTATTTACATGCTGTTAATGTGGAGGCTTTACATTCACTTTTTTTGTTGTATTCAACTGAACTATGCGAAATGGGGTATGCTCATTCCAAGGCAGACTTGGAACACTATCACATTTAAAGGGTATTTAATGATTGAGAGCTGATTAATTATTTTAAAAGGTCATTTGTTAGTCTCATATAATTACTCATTATCTCTCTCTCTCTCTCTCTCTTTCTCTTTCTCTCTTTCTCCTTTTCTCGTTCTTTCTTTCTCATACACCCCCCTCCCTCCTAGGTCTAATTGCGCAATGGCCCACATAGCTTAAAGCGTCTCAGAGATAAATTTGTTTTATCTTTTGTATCGGTTATTATAATTAGCTTTGAAAAACTGTGGGAAAAAGGTAACGGTGCGTGTGTTAAGATAGGTCATGAAATGGCCAGGCGATAACAATGGCTGGGCGCGCGACAATGAAATTCCACAGTTTAATATATTACAGAAATTTACATAAATATGTTGTTTTTTGTTTTGCCTAATTTGTGTGGTCTGCATGCAAATTAAACTTGCATTCAAATTTCTTGTTTGGCGGCAAAGGGCCTAGCGAACAGTCTGGCAGCACTTGAATCCTTCGAGCGCTAAGTTGGCTGCGCTTGAACAACAATAAAGGCAATTTTCGAATATAACTGTAAAATCAGCTCCACTTGAATGCAAAGCGTAGAAGGAAAGCAAACAGAAAGGAAAATGAAGGAAAATCAGAACAACAACAGAACCAAGTATCAACAATTTCCTCGAATACTCAAATACTGCTCCATCATTAATCACAAACCACTTACAGTTCAATTAATGCGAAAAGACAAACAAAACTTTGGCCTCGCGCCGGGGCCTCAGCTCAGGTTCAATTTGTAGAACCATTTGGGATTTATTGTCGGGAGCGAAATGAACATATCACAGCTGTTCCAGTCGTATCAGGATTTGTCCGGGCAGCAGATGAATCAGATCAACGAGTACGTGGCCCGCGCCCTGCTGCACGTGGTGCACATCCACATTATGAGCGTGACGCCGTCGCTGGTGCTGACCCTCTGCTGCCGGAATAATCACACGTGCAACTTCTACAACGAGATGATGAGCGTGCTCTTTCGCGGCTGGGGCATAGCCCCGCTCCAGATAGTGACTGTGGAGCAGGGCATGCTGCGGCAGTTCGTGCCGGGTCGCCGGCATTACAATCTGATATTCACGGACTCCTATGCGGCCTTCGCGGAGATCGAGGTGGAGACCCATTCCAAGGAGTACAACTACAACGAGTACTACTACATCTTTCTGCAGGCGCGCGATCGGCTGCTGCTGGGCGAGATGCAGCGCATCTTCGAGCACTGCTGGCGCTACCAGCTCATCAACTGCAACATCCAGGTGCAGCGCGCCAATGGCGACATCCTGCTCTACACGTATCTGCCGTTCGGGCCGCAGAGCTGTGCGGACACGACGCCGCAGCTGATCAATCGCTACAATGGCAGCCACATGCTGCATCCTCAGCTCTTCCCGCCCAAGCTGCGCAACTTCTATGGCTGCCCCCTGCGCGCCGCGCTGCTGCACATGCCGCCGTTCATCTAGCTAGAGGGAACGCGGATCATGGGCGGCCTGGAGGGTCGCCTGCTGCAAACTTTCATTGCGAGACTCAACCTGAGCATTCAGGTGCAGCAGCTGCCGCATGGACAGGATTTGTTCTCCACCAAAATGCTGCAAATGGTAAATGCTTCTAGTTTCCTTCCCATTCTCTGCTCAACCTTTGCCCCTTCTCCCCCAGCTGCAGCGGGACCAAGCGGATCTGTGCGTGGGCGGCATCCGCCAGACGGTGGCCAACAGCTTGTCGGCCACCTCGACCCACAATTACCACCAGACGAGCGTTCGTTTCGGCGTCTTGAGCCTCAGCTACGAGCTGAGCTCCCTGGACATTCTCTTCTTTCCATATCCCAAGTCCATTTGGCTGGCCCTTGTCGTCGTCTTCGCTTTGTCCGTTCTGGTGCTTCTCGTCATGGATCGGCTGCTGCAGCTGAGGGAGCAGAGCTCCGTCCTGCTCAACCTGGAGCTGATCTTTGTGGGCATGCCGATGCTGCAGCTGTCGAGCTCCATTGCCAAGAGCGTCTACTGCATCATGCTGATGTTCTACACGTTGCTCATACGCACCGTCTACCAGGGCATGCTCTACCACCTGATCCGGACGCATCAGCTGAACCGGCTGCCGCAGTCCATCGAGGAGCTGGTGGCACACAACTATACCGTGGTGCTCTCGGCCAGCATACACGACGCACTCGTCGAGATCTCCACTGTGCAGCAGATGCGCTACCACCTGGTCGACGGCGACACGGACCTGATGCAGCCCTTGCAATACCTGGCGGAGCGTCCAAGCGACAAGAGGCAGGTGGCGGCCACTGTGCAGGACATCTTCCTCATGTACAACCGCCTGAGTGCGTACAATGCGGAAGCCCACTCCCAGCAGCACGAGGCCAATCACTTCGAGATCATTGCGCAGGATGTGATCGATCTGCAACTGACGATGTACCTGAGGAAGCATTCCTTTCTGATCGACGCCTTCAACGAGGAGATCATGTGGATGCGCTCCGTGGGACTGCTGGCCATCTGGGCGCGTTGGGAGCTGGACGAGAGCCAACTGCGAGCAACGCAATTGAGTTCCCGCGTATTTGGCATTCAGGAGCTATACGTGATATTCTATATGATTCTGATTGGATTGTTGCTCAGCACACTAATCTTTTGCCTGGAGCTGCTCTCGCTGCGCTCGGCGCGCCTTCAGCGTTGGTTTCTAGCTAAATAAGAACTTAAATTGTAAAAATATCTAATAATATCGTCTCATTTGTAATAGAAGAAATTTGAAAAACTTTCAAATGTTGGCAAATGCAAATACCTAAAAAACACCGAAAACAACTGGTCACCCTAGTTATACAAATTTCCCTTGCTCAAAAACTAGCTCATTTGAGCCTGCTTCAGCTCTCAAGCTTGGTTTAACAGGCCATCAACTCGCTCCGCTGAACTGGTTCATTAATTTTTATTCCCGTTTTGAGTAGTTCGTTTCGCTTGGAAACATATTTAATTAACAAATTCGACATGTTTAGAGACTATAATAGAACTGTCGCGCATCCAGATACAGAGCAATGCCCATCCAGAGAAGCGTATTCCACACCGCCTCCAGCAGCAGCAGGAAATGCGTGTTCATAGCGCCAATCCGCCAATGCCAGGGCAGCATTTTGTGCATCACCGTGTGGCCGACGTACATAATGATGGCATTCATGCCGCACTCGGTGAACGGATAGCCGGACCACAGCTGCCGCTCGTCCACCACGTAGTAGAGCACCGAGAGCAGCACCAGCGCCAGGGCCACAGTCACGAACACGAACGACAGCGACCAAAGATTCTTATTGACCGGAATGACGCCCCCCTCCTTGGAGAAGCCACTGAGCGCGCCGCCCAGCAGGCCCAGGAGCGTGGCGCCCAGCAGCCAGCGCTTGAATCGTGCCTGCCACGTCACATGCACCAGGAGCGTGACGCCAGCGAAGGCGCCCATCATGGCCTGAACAATGCTCAAGAGGCAGCCTGCAAAGAGAGAGAGAGAGAGAGGGGAAAAGCATAAATATATGAGTAGTGCGAGAGGGAAGTGAAGAAGATTGTGAGAAAGTGAGAGACAAGAGGCAGAAAGAAGCAAAGAGAGGGTGATAGGGGGGGGGGGGGGGCAAGATGGAATGAAGGGGATAGAAAGGGTGCATAGAGGGAGAATAATGCGGAAAATGAGAAAGAGAATGAAAGAGGGGAGAGAAAGTTAGTAAACATTGCGGATAGAGAAGAGGAAGATGGAGAATAATATGGAGTTAGACAGAAAGAGAAAGATAGCTATTATAACAGACAGAGAAAGCTCTTACCAAATACTCCCTCCGGGTCGAAGGCCGAGGCATCGTAGATATATTTAGCCGTGGGATGCTGATAGATGTGCGCATCGCCCAGGATCAGGCGGTCCACGTAGCCGGCGGCGCCGCCAATGCAGTCGGGATCGGCCGCATTGTTGTGCTTGCCGCCCGGTCCGAGGTAGCCGCGCGGACAGTCCGGCACGCGCAGGCCGAAGGTCAAGCCCAGGTAGCCGGCGATCAGGGCGAGCAGTACGGCCAGCTCGCCGCTGAACAGGCAGACGTCGTAGATGGCGCGCTGCCAGGCGTACTGCGGACTCAGCTGATCCCGCCGGCTGCAGAGCGTGTGCAGCACGCCCGCCACTAGGTAGGCGATGCCGAAGCGCTGCAGCACGCCCATCAGACGCAGTTGCTCCAGCTGGGGGCCATTGATGGAATTCAGGCAGAGCCCGATGGCGAACAGCTTGCAGGCGCGCCAAACGATTCGCAAGCAGATCCTGGGCCTGCCAATGCCACGCCCCAGCTGCGCCTTGATCGACAGCGGTATGCAAACGCCCATGATCCAGAGGAAGGTGGGAAAGACTATGTCGGCCAGGTGCAGTCCGTTCCAAGCAGCGTGCTCAATCCAGCTGTAGCCGCCGCCGCCGCTATTCACGAAGATCATCAGCACGATGGAAAGTCTGCAATGGGAATGGAAATCGAATGCATTTCACTTCACTTTACAGGGTATCTCACGCGCTTACCCGCGGAATGTGTCCAGGCTGCGCAGTCGCTGGCGCTGCGTCGCCTTGGCTGCCGCATCGCCGATGCTGTCCGCTGCGGCAGCTGCCTCATCGTAGCGGTAACGCTTCCAGGCGCAACTCACGAGATTCAAGAGGATTAGCAGCGAGGCGACCAGCACAAAGACGGAGAGGAAAGCTGTACGGGAGAGTAGTGAGGGAGAGGTGCTGAAGTTGAGCCAGTAAAACGTTTAAGAATCAAAATAATCAGAGATAACAGAAATGGTATATAGGAAAACAGAGCGAGAGAGAGAGAGAGAGAGAAAGAGAGAGAGAGAGTGAGATAAACAGACAGAAAGATAAAGAGAGAAAGAGAGAGAGAGGCAAGTAGAGATAGATATGTAGATATAGAAAGAGAGAGAAAGAGAGAGGGCGAGAGAGAGAGAGAAGAGAGGAAGGGACAGAACGAGAGAGAGGTAGATAGATAGATAGAGAGAGAGACAGAGAGAGAGAGAGAGAGAGAGAGAGGCAAGTAGAGAGATAGATATGTATATATAGATAGAGAGAGAAAGAGAGAGGGCGAGAGAGAGAGAGAGAAGTGAGGAAGGGACAGAACGAGAGAGAGGTAGATAGATAGATAGAGGGAGAGAGACAGAGAGAGAGAGAGAGAGAGAGGGAGGAAGAGAGAGAGGAAGAGAGAGAGACAGAGAGAGAGAGAGAGAGAGAGAGAGAGGAAGAGATAGAGATAGAGATACAGAGATACAGAGATACAGAGATACATAGCTACAGAGATAGAGATAGATATAGAGATAGAGATAGAGATAGAGATAGAGATAGAGATAGAGATAGAGATACAGAGATACAGAGATACAGAGATACAGAGATACAGAGATACAGAGATACAGAGATACAGAGATACAGAGATACAGAGATACAGAGATACAGAGATATAGAGATATAGAGATATAGAGATATAGAGATATAGAGATATAGAGATATAGAGATATAGAGATACAGAAATACAGAGATACAGGAATACAGAGCTACAGAGATAGAGATAGAGATAGAGATACAGAGATACAGAGATACAGAGATATAGAGATATAGAGATATAGAGATATAGAGATACAGAGATACAGAGATACAGAGCTACAGAGATAGAGATAGAGATAGAGATAGAGATAGAGATAGAGATAGAGATAGAGATAGAGAGATAGAGAGTGAAAACTATCATCAAAGAATGCCCAAAACATAAGCAAGTTTTGCTCTAAATACCTACAATCAAAGCGATGAATACTACACATTGATGCCAGCGATTAGATTGACTAACATGGGAAATCAGCACTTACCGTAATTAATGGGAACGCCGGGCTTGTCGACGCTAAAGCTGCAGCTGCCATTAGCCAGCAGAGTGAGGTTATATACGCCGAATTCTTGTAGATCGCTGCGACGCAGCGCACACAGATCGGAGCTGCAAGGGGAGAAGGCGAATGAAAGAGAAATCAAGTGAATAAGCATTAAGTACACATAGTCAAAACAGACACACACACTCATTCACACACACACTCATTCACACACACTCATTCACACACTCACAGCCGTTTAGGCATAAGAATGGCGTGTAAACAGTTGTCATGATGATATTATTGCAATTGGAGCCATTAAGATTATGCATAAGCAGAAAGCATATGAGCGTCGTAGTGATGGGCGCGTGTTGAGTAAGACACGATACGCAAATCACGGAATATGCAAATATCGCTCATATTTAGCTCATTATTATATAATAAGATAAATATGCAAGAAAGTTGTTTATAAAAAATTGAACAATTTGGAATTTGTTTATGGAATCTTTGAAAAACTGTATTGATTCGCGCTAGAAAAACGATGAACGTCAATTGTGACCATCTCTAGAACGCTGTAAGTCACACACACACACACACGCACGCACACCAATTGCAACACATACACATTCTCGTAGGCATAGTGACCCTGATCGTGTGCATAAATTTTGAAACTCAACGGGTAATCGGTGCTGAGCTTTAACGGTTCCAGCGACCCAGCTGTGGGCAGAGCTTTCTCTTTGGCAAATGGACACTGCAACAACAACAATAACAACAACAAAAGCTCTTGAAATGCGGCGCGAAAGCAATGCATGTAGCATAACACATACCGTATAGCACTCATCGGACAGGGTATAGAGATAAGTCTCCTCGGCATACTGCGTATGCAAGTACATGTAAGCCTGATCGACGCGCAGGGCGCGCATATCCAAGTCCCGCCAATGCGGCTCCGTGTACTCCACCAGAAACGACATTCCTTGTGACGACTGGCTACGTTGCGATTGCAAATTAAATTCAATTTATCCAATTTGGCAATTGTTTGCAGTGCAGCGCGCCGTTAACGACTAACTGCGCTCCAACGGCTACAAAATTGCCATATCAACGCCTCTTATTCTTTTTTGTATACAAAACGAAATCGAAACTATTTCGAGTGCGCAATAAAAACAAAACGCAAACAGAGACAAGAAAAATTTCTAGCATGGCGAATGCCAAATACCCTAACAGAGTCAAGTTGTGCAACATATAAAAAAAAACATAACATCTTGAAAGAAAAAAAACATTTAAATATTAAAGTAATTATGTGAAAAATGTCAGTAAATGTTTATTATTTATTACTAAATAAATATATATATATATATATATATATATGTTATTAAATTTTTACAAATGCAGCAATGTTACATAGCTGTTGACAAAGCGTGAGTGCTTGCACTCTTAGTGCATTAGCAAAACAAACTTGTTGCAGTGTTGCGCAATGCGCGAGCAGTGCTGTCAGAGTGCTGTTATCGATACCGATAAGCGCATAGCATAACAGCTGATTCGCCCTGCTGACTGCTGAGTGGCGCATAAATAATTGTTGCTCCTCCTTGGCTGTGTTTGCCGCTTTTGTTTGCCTGCCCCATCAAATGGCCGCTGGCGCCACATCGCTAACGAAATCGGAGACGCGTCGCCTGTGCGCCATCACCTTCTTTGCCCGACTACATCCGGGCGATGTGTGCGGCAGCAATGGCTTGCCCCTCACGCCCAATTCGATTGCAATTTTAGGGCGTTCCCAGCGGCTAAAGGAGCTGCAGCACGAGCATCTGTGTCAGTATTTGGATGTGGTGCGCGGCAAGCATGGTAACAGCAGGACTCACAATTTCATACACTCCATTCCCTGCCAACTACACACATAATTTACTCATGCATTTGTTACTTTTAGAGCGCACCATTGTCGTCTCGGAGTACGTGGGCTGCACGCTGGAGGACTATGTGAAGCGACAAGCAGAGACGCCCCTCAAGCACACACACATACTGTGCATATTCCGTCAGGTGGCCAGCGCGCTGACTGTGCTGCATGCCCACCGGCTGGTCGTCCACAATCTGGAGCCGCGTCACATACTCGTGGAGGGCAGCGAGGAGGCGGTGCACGTGAAGCTCTTCAACTACGGCATGCATCATATGACCAAAGGCGGCGCCTATGTGCCCTTTCCCATTGGCAATGTGCGCTACATGGCGCCGGAGCGTCTGCTCGGCGTCAACGGCAACATCAAGAGCGACGTTTGGGCCTGGGCGATGCTGCTGCTGGAGCAGCTGCTGCAGACGGAGCTGTGGCCCAAGCTGAAGCTGAGCAACATTGCCTGGAAGCTGTTGGCCTTTGCGCGCAATGCCAAAGTCAGCGTCGCGGAGAAAGTGGCGCGCGAGCACCAGCGCCTGGAGCTGTACCAGCAGCTGCCGCCGGATGTGCGCGAGCTGCTCGAGCGTTGCCTGCGCGTGCTGCCCGCCCAGCGTCCACTGCCCGGCGACTTGCTGCAGCACCCGTGCCTGGCACAGCAGAGCCAGCCGCCGGCGGTGCGACCCAATGTATTGGCGGGGTCTGTGCCGCTGCTGCTGCGCTGCCCGCTGACGCAGATCTATCATCTCTGGCAGTTAGCCGGTGGCGATGTGCAGGCGGAGCTCAAGAAGGAGGGCCTCATACGCAGCGAGGCGCCAATTCTGGCGCTGCCCCAAATCGTGCGCCTGAGCGGCGCCAGCGTCTGCCCGCCGCGCAGTCAATCCTATCTGATGGACGACCGCGTGGTGCTGCTCAAGCTGCAGCCGCTGCTCCAGCGGCTCAGTCGCTTACCGGCCACCGTCTACTTTCCGCTGCTGCACATGCAGCGCCAGCAGCAGCAGCAACAGCAGCAACAACAGCAGCAGCAGCAACAGCAGCAGGAGCTGCCGCTGCTGATCAGGGAGCGGGACATTGAGTATCAATTTCGACGCGTGCGTCTCTTCACGCGCCTGCTGCACGGCTATCCGCACACGGCGGAGCAACTGCAGCGCGAAGCGGCCATCGATATACCGCCGCTGCTGCGCGGCCCCATTTGGGCCGCACTCCTAGGCGTCCTGCCCAATGCGAGCTACACGAAGATTGACAAATTCACGGCCACCAGCACAGACCGCCAGATCGAGGTGGATATACCACGATGTCATCAGTACGACGAGCTGCTCTCCTCGCCGGACGGGCATCGCAAGCTGAAGCGGCTGCTCAAGGCCTGGGTGACGGCCCATCCGCAGTATGTCTACTGGCAGGGACTCGACTCGCTGACTGCGCCCTTTCTCTATCTCAATTTCAACAATGAAGGTGAGTGAGACAGAGAGAGAGAGAGAGAGAGAGAGATAAATAGACATAGACAGGTTATAAGATGATGAAAGTGTATGCCAAAGCCATTTATAGGGTATAGTTTGGTCCATGTATATATGCTATGTATAGGGCATTGATTCATCATATACCCTATACAACTATTATATAGGGTATCTTAGAGAGAAGAGACATGTTTGTTCTCTAATATAAATTTAGCAGATTTAATATAGTTTAAGTTTGATATGTATGTAAGTCTGGCCTTTGAGAATACCAGATACCCTGTAAAATTTTGTATTTATGCTATATAGGGCGTTGCTTAACATATTTTTTATTATATTTGAAATTTATATCTCAGCAATCTACTCTGTAACATAGTCTAAATGTAGTGTATACCCTGTAATTTTACATGTTTATGTTAGACAAGGCATATTTAAATTGATATTATTAGATGTAACAGGGTATAAATGTTGTGTATACCCTGCAATAATTTTTATATGTGTTAGACATATTAGTTAATATTACTATATATTAAATTAATATATAAGTCAAACCATCTGTAGCATAATCAACACGCTCTATATACCCTGTAAAAATGATTATGCGTGCTAGATTGGGCATATATTAATATAATTTTTTATTTTTTGTGTTTAGATCTAACCCAACCGTTCTGTAACATGGTGTATATGCTGCATATACCCTGTAAAAATGTTTGTCTATGTTAGACAGGATAGGTTTAAATTTATATTATAATATTTTTTATGTAATACCTCTTTAGCATAGTGTAGTTGCAGTGTATACCCTGTAAATATTTTTAATTACGCTAGATAGGGCATCTATTAATTTATTTTATTATGTTTTCAATTTATTTCGAACCCAACTGCTCTGTAACCTAGTCTACAATTCATACATACCCTGTAAAAATGCTTATTTGCGCTAGGTTGATCATATCTTAATATATTTTTTATTTATATCTAACCCAACTGATATGCAGTTATTCTACGGGCAGCATATACCCTGTAAAAATGTGTTTTTAGAATTATTCTACAAGTTAAGGCTATTTATAGTGTATTTTTGTATATAAGTGAAAGCTAAAGTTATTGTAAAAAGAAGTACATGCTATTGATACCCTGTAAAAATGCAATTAGTGCTTAATATTGACGAAGAAAGCCATACAGGATATGTCTACAGAGTGCATATTGCTAAAATTACTACGCCATTCCTAAACTTTAAGACTTCGGAGATAGAGAGCTATACTATATATAGCTCTATCTCTATAGATAGTGATAGATAACTCCATCTGATAATCCACTTATCTAACAGTTACTCTACTTAATACTAATTAGATTAGATCATATTATAATCTAAGAATTCTTATACTTAATACTCTTTAGATTAGATCATATTATAGTTAATCTAATCAAATCTTAAGTTTAAGTTTCATATTTTTGTTATTTTTAATTAATTTCGTTTCTGTTTCTTCTAGAAATGGCATTCCTGAGTCTGTTCCGCTTCATACCCAAGTATCTGCAGTGGTTCTTCCTGAAGGATAACTCGGCCATTATCAAGGAGTATCTGAGCAAATTCTCGCAGCTGAGCGCATTCCATGAGCCGCTGCTGGCGCAGCACTTGGCCAGCATTAACTTTATACCGGAGCTATTCGCTATACCCTGGTTTCTCACCATGTTCTCACGTAAGTCTCTGATTGATTGATTGATTGAGTCAATGATTGATTGATTGTCTGACTGCTTGCAGATGTTTTTCCGCTGCACAAGATTCTGCATCTGTGGGACAAGCTGATGCTGGGCGACAGCTCGTACCCGCTCTTCATTGGCGTGGCCATACTGAAGCAGCTGAAGAGCACCTTGCTCAGCTCCGGCTTCAACGAGTGCATCCTGCTCTTCTCCGACCTGCCGGACATCGTGATGGAGAGCTGTGTGATTGAGTCCCAGAAGATGTACGAGTGCACGCCGAAGAGCATAACGCATCGACAGCACGCGCTGCGCCTGCAGACGCCCCATGTTCTGGTTGGTTTTGGTGTCTCCATTTCCATTTCCATTTCCCCTTTTCATTTCCCCACTTTCTCTTTCCAGGACATTGGCGCCGCGGAGGTGGAGCTGCAGCACTTGCAGTCGGAGCTGTGTCCGCGCATCAGCGCCAAGGATGTGCATCAGCTGCTGCTGCACGCACCCGAGCAGCTCGCGCTGATCGATCTGCGCAGCGTCGTCGAATACGGCCATGTCCATGTGCCGCACTCCATCAATATACCCTTCGCCACCGTGCAGCTAGGGGAGCAGCGCCTGGAGGCGTTGCAGGTGCCCCAACTCGAGGCGCAGCTGCGACATCGCATTGTCGTCTGTGTCAGCAACATACATCAGCATGCCGTGGAGGTCGGTCTGACTATAGATATATCCGTATCTGACTTATCCATATCTGATTTCTATATATTTCAGTTTTCTCAATTTTTGGTCACCTGCGGCGTCCTACGCACCTGCATTCTACACAAGGGCTTCAATGTCCTACACTCAATCGAGCCAAATATACTCATCTCGAATTGATCGGGCTATACGAACTATCCAACCTATTGTGCTATTCTATAAGCCTATATACACACATATATATTTCGATCTGTATATATATTTGTATATTATGTCTATTTAAATAAGCCTATTGTCCATGTATTATTCAAGTTTTATAAAACTGCATTGTACTCGAATCATATTCAGCTGATATCGTTTTTTACATATATAAATATATATATATATATATAAATAAATAATATTACTAAATACTTATATTTATTATACCTCACAAAAAAAAACTGCTTGTGGTTAAATTAATGATTCATACATATAATTTAATATATATAAGGCAATGTATCATTGACATATACATGTATTACTCTACATATTTTAATATTTTTGCGGGAACTCCCATAAATAAAATCTATTTAAAAAACAGTTATTTACTCATATATCACTTATTTAGACTAACAATATAGAAGCTCAAAAAAAAAAACAAAAATAATTCATCTTTATAAATTAACTGAAATATAATTTAAAAATTAATATTTTCTGCCCACTGTTAACATTTAACGTAGCGCATTTTTGCGCTAAGTGAGCTCCATTTTGCGCTGCTGAACGTCTCTCTGGTTACGTTACGCATTTTGCGTTAGAGATTAGCATTTGCAGCATTCAATCGGCTCCGATTTGCGTTAACAGCGCTGCTTTAGCAGCTGTTACGACGCTGTTAACGCTTACAATTCACGTTGCGCAAATTACGTTTGTTTACTTGCTGCTCAGTTTGATGAAGTAGCTTCACACGATACGATTTCAGCTGGGAAAATACTGCATGCAGCCAAGAAAAAAACGTCAAGAAAAAAGTGAAAAAGTTGTGCGCGTTGAAGTCCAGGTGCGAAAATTGCAATACGCGTAACAACAATTGCGACGCAATGCATTAACAAATTGGCCACGCGTGCAGGTGTCAACACAGATGCATATACATACATATGTCGCATGTATGCCTCTACATGTGTGTGTGTACAACGCAGTGCCAACCGCAATGAAACAGGTGGGCGCAATTTACTGTGGGGGTGTCTGATTGGATTTTGTGAAATGGAATTTTTACGTTATTGTTGTTGTTGCCCGATGATGTTATGTTTGCAGCGTCAGCGCTTTACTCTTTTTTGTGACTGATTTTTTGTCTCTCTCTGCTGTGCAAATTGTACAATACACATGCACATGTGTACGTGTGCGTGTGTGTGTGCGTGTATAGGTACATGCATATGCTGATAAAAATGACAACATGCTTGTTAGTTGTTGTTAGTGTGTCGTGTGTGTGTGTGTGTGTGTGTATGTGCAGCAGCTGCGTCGTCAACGTCAACGTCGGCGTCATTGAAAGCAGCATCATAAACCCTATTTAGCTGACCAATGAATCACTTAATCTAAAATGATGAAAGTCTTTTGTAATCTCTCACTCACTCACACACCCATTCAAACAATGGAGGTTGTGGTGGCAATGGTTGGGGCCCGCCACCAGCGCATTTGTTGTTTATGGCGCCCTCATATTGCTATCAACAGACGGCGACGGTGACAGCAGCAGCGACTGCGACTGCGAATTGTGCTGCTGCCGCTGCTTCTGCTGCTGCTGCTGCTGCTGCTGTTGGTGCTCGTGGTTGACTCGCGCGTGCCAGCCCAACAAGTTTCTTATTGGGATGATAAATTGTGTTTGCCCCTGTGTATGTGTGTGTGCGTATTTGCAAACACGATTTCAAGATGATTCCTGGGCATATGACGCAAGAGCTTGGCCATTTTTTTTATTGCATACTTTTCTGTGTGTTAATGGGTCGAGTGTATACATACTGAGGCGTACATACGTGCTTGTGTATGCCTGTGTGCGTGTGTGTGTGTGTGTGTGCGAGTGGGAGAGTTGTTATTAATATGGCCGCCCTGGCTAGCTGTTAAATGGGAGAGCGTCGTGGTGTGGAGAGCACGTTTAACGGCATAACTCATAACAATTTCAATGCAAATTTTTGTGCCATTAAGTCAGTGCGCGCGTGTGTGTGCGCGTATTTACATTTGAGTTGATTAAATTTTTGATGTGTGTTCCTTTGTTCCTGTGTATGGCAGTGTGTGTGTGTGTGTGAGGACAACAAGTATCGATTCCAGGCCATGGCTTCAGGATTGCCGCTTGGCCTAAATCGAGCACTAGGCCTAGGGTTGGGGCGGACGCAAATCAAAGCGCTGCTCTGCGGCAACCCTAAAGCGACGCGACGCGACGCGCAGCAAAGCGACGCTGCTTTGCATAACTGCTACCAAGCTGACCAACTTTGTATGTATGCGTGCCTCTGTGTGTGTGTGTGTGCTTTAGAGATGGGCGTTTACCGCATTCTTCCGCAATGAGAACACGATAATTGCGCTTTTAATATTTAATGATATTATATATATTTATAATCAAATAATTTAATAATATATTTGAGAACCTAATTTATTAATTATTAAATAAAATGAAATGTTTAAAATATTGAAGTAAATATTAGAAATTACAAATTTTCGTCTTGTTATTTTTCGTTTGACAACTTAAAAAATCAAACAAAATTTATTTTAGTATTTAATGAATTTATAAAATTTGAATTTATTTTGTAACTTTAAAGTTTGAACCTATCTTTTAACTCACGTGCTCGTGTCACGCACTCATCGCCAGCAGAACATGTACATACACGTTTAAACTGCGCGGCACTAAGACAGCAGCAGCAGAGGCAGCAGCAGCAGCAGCAGCAGCCACAGCAGCAGCAGCAGCAGCAGCAAAAGTGTTGAGCGCAACGCGGATGTTCAGTTTAGACTTTCCTTTTGGCCAAATAACGTGCAACGTTTCCTTCTACACAAATGTTTCGCAAACGTAAACGCTTTTAAATTTTCTACATATATGTATACATTCATATTGTTGGTGTGCACAGATACAGGTGTGCGTGTGTGTGTGTGTGTGAAATGTGGTAGCCAAAGCAAAGCACGCTCATATATAATTTAAACAAAATCAAAGCCCATTTCCCAGGCTTAGCGCGAGGGTGGGGGGTTGTTTGCTTTTTGCTTGCTACCTCAACAGATTTGCGTGTGTATGTTGTGTGTGCGTGTGTGTGTGTGTGTGTGTGTATGTGTTGGCCTCGTGTCATGTGACCGCGCGCGCAAAAACGGTTTCACCACGATTCGCATTGTGTGCGACACGTCGTCCTGCTGGCAGGACACGACGGGGAGCCTCTTAGCGTAAGCATGCGCAATGCTCATCTACTACGAGCACTCCACACACACACACACACACTCACACATCCACAGAAAGACGAGTGTGCGAAAATTGGCAAATCTTGCCCATTTGTTGAGCAATAAACGCAGCATACTTGAGATAACTGTAAAAATTCAAACTGTCAGCGCTCTGAGCGCCGCGAGCTATGCAACAGTAAAGTTTTTTTTTTCCTTTTTTGTTTTAATGCATGCTTGAATAAAGCAAACAGCAGCAACGCGCTGAGAATGGGAGAGTAGAGATGATGGGAGGGTTATGGGAGAGTGTATGTGTTAGAGTGGGCGAGCGCGCGTGCCAGGCGGTGCTACTGTGCTGCTGTATCGCCGATGACAGAGAGTGGGAGAGAGTGCGAGTGTTGGAGAGCATTTACTTTCAGGGTTGACGAGCGAGCACTCTCTCACTGTGTCCTCGCGTGCGCCAAACAAGGTGCAAAAAATGCCTTTACAAACACGACGACAGCAACGCCACTCGGCGACGAGCCTCAGCTTCAGCAGCAGCAGCAGCAGAAGCACCAGCAGCAGCAGCAGCAACAGAAACAGCAGCAGAAGCAGCAGCTCCAGTTGCCATTTAACCAGCTAACCAACAGCATTTTTCTCGTCTTACATATCCCCGTGTGTGTCCGACTTCGACTTTGACTCCGTCTACGTTTTTCTTCACTGTGTGTGATTTTTTTTTGTGTGTGCCATTATTGTCGTTGTCTCGTCTCTGTGAGTGTGTGCGTGCGTGCGTGTGTGTGTGTGTGTACGTGAGTGTGTCTTTTTCTAGTGAAAAATCAATTGATACACATATTTTTGTTAATAGTGCGATAAATACTTTAAAATATGCATTAGCAAAAGCCTACAAAGTATACTAAAAACGCCTCGAAAAATACCAGATGCAGCTGTAATTGTTGAAAGCAAACATTTCAAATACTGAACAGTTTACCGTTAAGTTTTTTTTTCCTTTTTTTTTGTTGGTTTTTAATTTTTTTTGTTGGCGTGTGTTGCTGTTAAACAAATAAAAAAAAAAAGCGACAGGAGCGGAACGGACACGGCTGCGGGCATAAGGCGCCAAGAGTACAAAAGAAATAACTATAAATAAAAATGTAGAGTAAATTCAAGTGAGTAGCAACAAGCATAAAAAGGAAGGAACGAAGAAAAAAGAAGAAGAAAAACGGACATGTGTGTGTGTGTGTGTGTGTGTGTATGTGTGAAAAAATCTGTAAATCGAGGTTATCTATACGTGCACACACACACACACATACACATACACACACAAGTATATGTATGCTAGAAAAGGCGAGAGAATGGGTGGGAGAGGAAGAGCAGGCGTGAGTGAGAGAATGTGGCTTGTGTGCTCAGCCTCCCAGCGCCAAGCACTGCTGTTTACACAACCAACAACAAGCGATGGCATTTTAATCATCATTAGGCAGCACACACACATACATAGAGTAACGGCTCGTTGTCGTCGGTCAGGCGCCCTGCATATGTGTGTGTGGCCTATTGTTGCTGCTCGCTGCATGAGTCCAGGCTCCTGCCAAGTATGTGTGCGTGTGTGTGTGTGTATGTGTGCTTGTGCCTTTTTGTTTGTGCAAATTAAATTTAAAGTATGCCAGCGATTTGCTTTTCACTTTTTACTGTTGCGCGCTCGCTTGTCCTGGCGACCCAGCTAAATACACACACACACACACGCACTCACATACTCACTCATGCAGTGTATGTATGCGCATGCATGTATGTGTGTGTGTGTGTGTGTGTGTGTGTGTGTGCATGTGTGATTATTTGTTTGACAAAGCGTAAACAATTGTAAATAAGAAATGGCAGCGATGTTGACGGCGACGTCGACGTCGACGTGCGATGAGTGTGCGAAAAATCGATTTGTGTGCCATCCCAAAAATAAGTGCACATACATACATATATACAAATACACACACATATATATACCTGCAGATATACACAGGCATTGATACATATAGACAAATATAACCCATATACAGAGTATCTATATACATATATATGTTTGTATGTATGTATGTTGCCGTAGGTCTCTGTGTGTAAGTGTTGTGCAACAAAATGTGGCAACAGCGATTTTCAATTATATCCATTTAACATTTGACTCTTGACACTGCCCACAGCCGCATTTATCGCATTTATACACACACACAAACACACACACACATACGCACACGCACACGCACACTCGTGTAGAGCCACAGAGGCATACAAAGCTCATTACCATCCCTCATTGCCATTTCTTTAGTGCCAGCTCGCTCGCACTTGCGGGCATAAGCACAAGCACGAGCACGAGCACAAGGCACAAGCAGCGCTGCTCGTTTTATAGCGAGCACCTTTTCAACGGCCATTGCATTAAAAATGAAGATGGCACTTGAGCGCGGCTTGTTGTGCCGTCAATTAATTTATCATCGCCTCCCCCCCTCACCTACGTCCAGGCGACAAAGCCGTCGTTAACGTTATTGTTATTCGAAAAATATCGATAGAACGTTTTGATAGAAATTAATTGATTGCTGATTTCCATGCGTTAAAGGAAATAAAGATTTATGTATGTATGCGTATATATATGTATATGTGTATATATACATATATAAATACTAATCTGTTTATTTTATATATATGTATATGCATATAATAGTCAGATATGAATATGCAAATTAATGACAATAAGAAAATAACACTGTTTACACAAAATCAAAGTAAAATCAACATGTCCCGTTATTTACAAAGCAGCCATAAAACTAGCATTGATATCGCCAAACAACATTATTTACTTTGCATGAAAATTGCATTTTGATGGGTTTTGCGCCCAAAAGTGGGCTATATTTTTTATACGCTAAGCAAATGTGTACTAAAAGCCATGCTAACGACACCATTGAATGGCTTAGCAAGTGTGTGAATATGGTGCACAGTGGTGTGTGTGTGTGTGTGTAGTTTTTGCTATTGCATCATCAAACTGTTAGACATCAGCTATTAAAGCCACATGCAACTAAACTTTTTCAACTAATGCATTTCTCTTTCTCTCTCTCTCTCTCTCTCTCTCTGGGTTTGCCCATCTCCCTCTCTTTGATAATTGCAGCTCTCAATTCGACTATTGCTAACCTAGTTTCACTTCCCAAACAACTAAAATCAACAAAAAAACCCCAAGAAATAATCTAAAACAAAGGAACAGAAGACAAAAAATTATAATTGCAACGGATTAAAAAAAAAAAAAAAAAAACAGAAACAAATTTCAAACATTATCCCAAGAAAATCAAGAGCAAAAGAAGAAGTAGACGGCAGCGGCAGAAAGAAGCTGCCCCTTTTTTAGATAACCTTTTGGAGCAACCTTCAGATCGGCTTTAGCAGCAGGACGACTCATGTTACAAAAATGAAAAAGTTCACATTCAAAGGAGTTCTGGATGGATTTCGACAAACCGTACAGCCGCAAGCCATACGCCAGGAGCAGGAGATACTCGAACAATTGAAGGCCGATCATTTTACACTGAAAAAAGTAAGTGGGATAGTCAATAAATTGAAGGAAATTTAACTAATGTAACAGTAAAAATATCTTCTATATGTATGAAGTATGCTATGTACGTTATATACATATGTATACTGTGTACTCTATATATTTTTAGACATACATATGTTAGATTTTATATTTGTATAGGTATTTTGTATATTATTTTATCTTTATAAACATTTTGAGATGAGAAATTCCATCATAGATTTTAAAATAGGTTGATTGATATATTATGAGCATGATACTACTAATACATGATACTTATTTATTAGAACATACTTAAAAAATAGCAAAAATATCCAAAGCAAACCCTCAGAAAACTCGTTCGAACCCAATATGATAGAAAATAGGACGTTGAAGGTATAAGAAAATGGTTTGAGATAGAGATTAGACGAAAAAGGAAGATGATTAATTACAGATTGGAGATGACAGATAGAAGATAGAAGACTAGAAGAAGAAGAATAGCAGATAAAAGAAGAATATGAAAGTTAGGAGAAATAATGTGGAATGTTAAAGGTAGAAGATAGAAGATAGAAGACTAGAAGAAGAAGAATAGCAGATAAAAGAAGAATATGAAAGTTAGGAGAAATAATGTGGAATGTTAAAGGTAGAAGATAAAAAAGGGGAAGTACCAAGATTTAAGATGAATGATGTCAGATAGAAGATAGAAGACTAGAAGAAGAAGAATAGCAGATAAAAGAAGAATATGAAAGTTAGGAGAAATAATGTGGAATGTTAAAGGAAGAAGATAAAAAAGGGAAGTACCAAGATTTAAGATGAATGATGTCAGATAGAAGATAGAAGACTAGAAGAAGAAGAATAGAAGATAAAAGAAGAATATGAAAGTTAGGAGAAATAATGTGGAATGTTAAAGGAAGAAGATAAAAAAGGGGAAGTACCAAGATTTAAGATGAATGATGAAAGAGAGAGCATATGAGATAAAAGGTAGAAGATGGAATATGAAAGATAAAATGTAATATAAATGTAATATACATATATACTATATACATATTCAAATTTTATATGTATAAACTATATATATATATAAACCCAGTGATCGACTATGTGAAAACAATTGACGTCTGTTGTAGCCAGCGGATGTTTTATTTGGTAGTTGTATTTTATAAAGTCTATCATAAGACACACGCGGCTATAACAGAACTGTTCAACAAGCAACATAACTCAAAAAAAAATGCCTTAAATATTCCGATTTCTATAAAGATATATTCAAACATATCTAGATTAGTTTACATTTTGTATCTTTTTTCTTCGTCTTTGCAGACCTTTCGCCATGGCTTTCCATATTCACCCACATCCTTTGCCTTCGATCCAGTACAAAAACTATTAGCGATTGGTGATAAATCCGGCTATATACGCATGTAAGTTATGAAATAGATGATTAATCATTTACTTTTATTAATAACATATTGAACTTTCTTAAGAAATCATTCAAAAATAGTTTCAGCTCTCTATTGTGTTTTACATTCTATTTAAAGTGCCTTTTGTTGCCTTTTGTTGTTGGTTTGATTTCATTTATAGCTTAAGCTCATTAAGTTGGCTGCGGCTTTTAGTATAATAGAATTCTTGCAATCTGACAGCATTAAACAGCATTAAAATGGCTGCGTTTGCTTTCACTATAAAGCTGTAGCATAATTGACTTTGTTCCATTATGAACTATGAAAATTCAATTAAAATCCTCTTGATTGGCTAACTATTGTGTGATTCTCTTTGTCTTTGTCTTTGTAGCTTGGGCCGACCTTGCGTCGATGCGCATGCCAAACATGAAGGCGAATCGGAATGCGCCGTCCTCTTCGCCCAGTTTCTGGTGAACGAGGGCGCTTTGGTAACGGTCACAGCCGACGATACAATACACTTGTGGAACATACGCCAAAAGACGCCGCGCATTGTGCAGAGTCTCAAATTTCAGCGCGAGCGGTAAGTCTATAATCCATTGTTATAAATCCCTATATGTATATATTTTGATCTGATTCTTTCAGTGTCACTTGCATACATTTGCCCGTTGGCAGCAAATGGCTGTACGTGGGCACCGAGAAGGGTAACATACACGTCGTTCACATAGATACATTTGCACTTAGTGGATATATTATTAACTGGAATAAAGCAATTGAAGTGTAAGTACTACAATAATCAACTTATGCTACTATAACTTCCGTAACACACTGTCCACATAAATCTTACTATGTTAAGTCTCTGTAAACTATGTTAAAACATAGTTATCTCCGATTTCGAACCATTTAAGCATAATGCCAACTGTTATATACAGAATGTAAAGCGTATAGCTAATGTTATTCGCTTACAGTACTCCCCCAATATTAGCAGAGTGATGTTAAGCTATGTTAACTGTGTGTATACTGCGTAAAGTTTACATATGTTTAACATGAACTGTTATATACAGAATGTAAAGCTTAGAGCTCATATTATATACTGTTAAAATGAATACTGCCTAACATTTTGCTAACAGCACCATGTTAAGACTCTGTTAATATGTAGCTTATATGAATTTAGAAGTTTATTGAAATATTTCATATATTTTTGAAAATATTTTTAGGGTTAGAACTAGTCATCCAGGTGCTGTGATTGCGTTATGTGATAATCCATTGGATGCAAACAAGGTGAGTGCTGCAATTTTGATTCGCAATTCGCATTGGAAACTAATCGATCGATTTATCCCATATCAATGACAGTTGCTTATTGCATTTGAGTGTGGGCTGCTTGTGTTGTGGGATCTGAAGGCGAAAGCCGCTGAATTCCGATGGCAAGCGGCGGAGGCGGTCAAATCGTTGGCCTGGCATTACGAGGGCAAATACTTTGTCTCCTCGCATACGGACGGATCCATTTGCTCGTGGCCGACCAAGCCGCAGCCGAAGCCCCAGTCTCAAGTTTGTCCTCATGGTAAGTAGAAGGAAGCATTTGTTAAGCATTTGATTAATTGACTCGAACGCACGATGATGCAGCGAAAATCAACAAGGATGGCAATGCGGAAAAATGTAAACCGATTTATAAAGTTGACCTCAAGTCAAGCACAACTGGGTAAGTCACAAATCCACTTATATCCCTCTCTCACCCTTACCATCTCACCTGTGTCTCCCTCTCTTTCTGTGATGACTTTCATTTATTCATTCGTTTTTTTTTTTTTTTTTGTAGCGAAACCTTTACAATTTTCTCTGGCGGCATGCCATCGGAGAAGGGCTCAAAGTCGAATTGCATCACAGTTATGGTGGGCAAGACCACAACCGTTTTGGAAATGGAGCATGCCGTTTGCGATTTCATTACGCTCTGCGAGAATCCTTGGCCCTGCGGTTGGTTGATAGATCGCTACAATATGAAGTTCAATTTCTATAATTTTCTCTTCCTCTTTCTCTCTCTCTCTCTCTCTCTGGCCTATACAGAAACCCAGGAACCATATGCGATAGCTGTGTTGCTTCAATATGACTTAGTATTAATAGACTTATTAACGCCCGGTTTTCCATGTTTTGAATCGCCTTATCCAATGGACTTACACGAATCACCTGTTACATGTTGCACATATTTAACCGATTGCCCATCGGATTTGGTTCCTGCTTTCTATTCTGTAAGTATTTTAGATGTTAGAGTGGGGTACTAAGAAGATCATTATGAGATAGCTTAACTTCTCTTAAAATAAGATATGTTTAATTAACATGATGTTTGGCATGATTGTTACTGCATCTATAAGTTTTTGTGTGCATATGTCAAAACTGTTAAGTTTTTATAAAATTGAACAACAGTTTAAGTAACATGAAGTTTAACATGAGGATAAAATATTCGAAAATTGCATTTAGATATCATTGAAAACGTTATGGGATAGCTAATCAGTATGAATATGATTAAAGACAATACAGATAGTAATTAGTTTACCTGAAGTTTAACATACGGACAAAAACATTGTAACTTTCTACAGGAACTAACATTTGTGAAAGTAAACAGGAGCTTTGACATGAAGATATAAATTTGATGTGCATTTAAGAAAGCGTAGAGTTTACTAAAACTAAATTTCTTTCTCTAAAAAGAAGGCACTAATTGTGTATCTCTTTCTCTATCTCTCTCTCTCTCTCTCTTTTCTCCTCTACCCCTATTACTTAGGTTGGTCGCACAACGACAAGTAAAAAGACAGGCTTTTCGGAACGCGAATGGCCCATTTCGGGCGGCGAATGGTCGCCAGCCTCGTGCAGTTATTCAGAAATTGTAATCACTGGCCATCAGGATGGGTCACTTAAGTTCTGGGATTCCGGCGCTGGCACACTCCAGGTAAGACACGCTCTCTATTTTAAGATACCCTGTAATTTGTAAATCAATTTGAATTTCTCGCAGATTTTGTACAAATTGAAGACGGCGAAAATGTTCGAGAAGCCGCGTCATGTTAGCCATTCGGATAGCGATAATCCATTGGCAGTGCATTTGATATTTTTATGCTCCGAGTCCCGTCGACTGTGCGTCGCCGGCGCGATGGGTCAGGTAATGTTGTTCAAGTTTCGCAAGGTCGAATCCACATCGGAGGTGCTGGTGCTGGAGATACCAATACTCTATGAGAATTTTGATGACGTCTATGGCACCAGTCCGGAATGCGATTTTCTCACTGGACATCAGGTGCAGAAGACCGAATCGAGTGATTCGGATAAGGTGCGTACTAAGGGAGGAATATTGTGGAATCTAAATGTATGCATATATATGGAGATGTATATGAAGAATTAGTTGTTGGTAATTGTAGATGTGAGAGCAGTCGAGCTGTGTGCTGTAAAAAGAACAAAACTAAAAATCGATATTTATCGATAACAATATAAACTGTTTGGTTTGAGTTGCAAAGCATAGAAAAGTCTATGAACAGATGATGCTAGGCTAAGGTAGAGGATAATGATTGCGATGAATATGAAGATAAATACTTAGGAAGATAGGGGCTCTGGACCTGACTAAGATATTTGGCGAAGGGGAATACTTTGAGGAATACAAAATAGATTTATGAATGATTTCCAATACTTTTTAACAAACCTCGCACATATGTTATCAAATTTTACCTTACAATTCTCATTTCTTTTCTCTCTCTCTCTCTCTCTCTTGTAGACGGAGTGCACGCTGAAGGTGCGTTTTGGTGCTCAGCGCAAGCCGCCGGGCTTTCAATCCCAATTGGTTTGTCTGACAACGGGTCCCAATCGTCGCACCGTACAGGTGACATCGTTGTGCATCAACTCTAGCTATGGATTGTAAGTAGCATTCTCGTTATATCCCAGCCCTAGTCATACAGTGTCCTGCCATACAAACACACATACACACTATCTCTCTCTCTCTCTCTCACACACACACGCGGACAACAAAATAAAAAAAAAAAAACTATTTTAGTGCAGTATTCGTAGTTTGTATTCGTATATTGTGCATGAAGTTCTCTGAAAAAAAAAATTAAGCGCCTGAGTACTTAGAGCCCATAGACAACAAAAAAATAATAATACCAAGTAAAGCCCCATAAAACTTCCCACTCGCCACAGTTTTGGACGCAACGAGAGCCTACCCCGCGCGCACCCGCTTAACTCTGTTCATTTGCCATTTTGCGTTGTGTAGTTGCAACCAGTTGTCAGCTAGAGAGAGTGCCAGCAGCTACTCGCTACTCGCTACTCGCTACTCGCCACTTAGCGTGCGTTTGTCTTATGATTTTTGTATGGTTTTTGTTCTCAGTAGTGTTGTGTAGTTGCCAGCTACAGCGAGTGCTAGCAGCTACTCGTTACTCACTATACATAAGCCATACGCTATTGCATTTATTAGCCAACAAGACCGAGTGCAAGCTAAACTACTCGTTACTCGGTACTCGTTACTCGTTACTCGTTGGAGTAAGTTTTTCTTATGTTTACTTCCGTTTTATAAGGAGAGGCGAGTGTAAGGAGCTACCCGTTACTATCTACTACTATTAAGCTGATGCTCACTACTAGATATAATGCAACGAGTGGATTTTCCTCTTGCTCTTCGTTTTTTGGGATGGCGAGTAATCGTTACTGTTATTTGCTATAACAAAGTACCTACTTGATGATTTCATTTTTGCAAGTAATTGCAAGCAGCTACTCGTTGCTTTGCTACTCTCCACTCGCTACTCGTTACTATCAACTTTTCACTCGTTGGAGTAACTTTCCCTCGCCACTCATAAGACATTAGGATCAGGCTGCAAATAATTACAATAGCGCACAAGTGAGACAAATGCAAGCAGTTACTAGTTACTCGCTACTAGCTACAGGCTACACGCTACTCGTTATTCGTTACTCGTCACTCGTTGGCTGTTCAAGTGAGTTGTGCTTTGGTTTATAGCTTTTGCAATGGCGACTAGTTGAAACAATTGCTAGTTAGAACGAATAGGCACTCGTTACTTGTTACTCGCTACTCGTTATAGTTAGTCTTAGGCAGTCAAGTATTAGACAGTATAATTAAAGCAGACTTTAGTGCCTGCGTGTGCGTGTGTGTGTGTGTGTGTATGAGCGTGATCTATAGTAGGTATATATATCTGTATCGATTTATTGTTTACTCGTTAGTTTTTGTTTTCACTTTTGTTGTTGATTTTGGTTGGTTTTGCTGGATGCCGCTGTTTTTGTTGACATGATGGCGTGTTCTTTTCTTTTTTCTGTTTTTAGAATGGCTTATGGTACCGAATATGGACTTGTCATAATTGATATAATCCAAAAAATTTGCCTATTGAGTGTTGCATGTCCCGATCTGTATGGCGCACACGATCCTTATTCGCGAACACCAAAAAGTCCAAAACGTATTGAGAGCAAAGAGGAGCAAAGCCGTTCGCCCAGTTCTGATCAGGTAAGTGATTGATTGATCACGTAAACAAAATGATTGATAACGATTGACGATGATGATGATGATAATAGTTAATATGCTAATCAATGATTATTGATCATCATTGATTGATCGTGATTGTTAACGCTAATACTGATGATGATGATGATGATGATGTTGATGATTGATCATGATTGATTGATGTTAATAATGATTAATGCTAATGTTGCCGCCTTCAATCAAATGACACTAATACAATGACAAACACACACACACTCACACACACATTGACACACGCGCATCAAGTGTTAGACAAATAGCCATTGATTGATTGACTGATTGATTGATTGATGTATTTGACAATAACAAAGTACAATAACATTTACGAATCTATATTAACTCATTTAATATTTACATAAATTGATTGATTGATTAACAATTGTAGCAAACGCATTTTACAACTTTTTCTTTTTACAGTTAAACTAAGCTAAGTTTTAGTTAAAAAAAAGAAACCAAAAAAATATCTAAACTAAAAAATACCAAAAAAAATTTGCATTTGTCTAGCATTTTGATTGAAGTGCATTTTTTTTTTTTAAATATAAACAAAAACTTACTCTAAACATATACACTACACACACACACACATACACACTTCCTTTGAGTTTGCTCCCCTCATTTTTAGTACAAAATACCAAAAAAAAAAAAAAAAAAAAAAATACTACACACACATATGCAAGCAATATTATAAAAATATTTACATTTTAGCTAAAAATACATTTTTATATATAAGTTTTTATATATACATATATGTATACTTCATATACATATGTATATATGCTTATAGCTAAATTATTTTAGTAGCCTCTACAAATACATATAATATAATAGTAGTATTTTATTTAGTATATTTTATATACCATCTAGTTCTTTATATATATATACATACATATATATATATATATTTTTGCAATTTATATTTTTTATTATTATTTCGTTTTCTTTGTTCATTTCATAAATCGGCGTAGCCGACTGATTTATATATATCTATATATATATATATATTTATATATGTATATATATCCTACTCGCTCTCTTTCTGTCTCTGTGTATCTCTCTCTCTATCTGTTTCTATGCTCAGTCTGTTTTATTTTAATTTAAGCTTTTACAGCTAAACACTTCAGTATTTTTCTAGTATTTTTTCTAGTATTATATTTTGCGTATGTCTAGTCTAGCTTTCAGTTGCTCAACAATATTTCGAAACTTTTGATATTACAGGCATTAGTATGCGCTCTCTCTCTCCTTCACTCTGTCTCTCTCTAACTCCTCTATATATATCTGTATCTATCTCTCTTTACATATATATATATATGTATATATATATATATATATATATATACTATATAAAGAAAACCGTATTAATTTTGCCCTGAAACTAAACAACTTTTTAATGAAACGCACAAATTGTCAGCATGGTAAATCATAAATGATTGATAGATTGATTGATGGATTGATTGTTGGAAAATAGGAATTCTGTGTGCGTGTGTTTGGTATTTTTTATATAAATTTGTACTTTGCACGCTGCATCGATTCACACTAATTGAATGATTGATTGATTGATTGATTGGATTATTTTATTGATTGTAACCACACACACACACACACACACACACACACACACATGTGCGCACACACACACAGACGCCGTCACCATTCACCTTGCTCGCATCTTGCCACGTTCCATCATTGATTGATTTGTATAGTGTGTGTGTGTGTGTGTGCCCTCTCTCTCTCTCTCTCTCTCTCTCTCTCTCTCTCTCTCTCTGTGTGTGTGTGCCTTTACCTCTCTGTCGCTCTCTCTCTCTTTGTCTCTCTCTCACACTATCCTCTCTCTCTCTCTCTCTCTCTCTCTCTCTGTGTCTCTAGTTGTAATTGTAACTATATAAACCAGACACGATTTCTTTGATTGATTGATTGATTGGTTGATTGATGTGCGTTCCTTTAGTGTATGTATATGTATGTGTGTTAGTTTTTTGTTTAATTTTTTTCTTTTGGTTTTTTGTTTGCATTAATTGCGAGACTTGACATTACACTATATACATATATATATATATACATATATGTATATGTATATGTATATATGTCTATCTGCTATACATCATGATTGTAACATTTCCGCCTATCCATTAAAAACTAACCTAAAACCTAAACCTAACCTAAAACTAAACTAAAATCCCGAACTAAACTAAAAAACCTAAACTAAATTTGAAATATGAAACCATGTCAAACAATATAACAACAATCTATGTTAACTGTTATACATATATAATTGCCCATTGATTGATAACCGACTGATAACTGATTGATATACATATGTATGTATACATATATGCATATATATGTGAGTGTTCATTCAAAAGTATGCAAATTCTTAGTTAACTATATGCGAGTGTGTGTGTTGTAACCGTTATACGTGTCGTATAACAGTTGCAAGCTACGAATTTGTATACTTTGTATGACACACCTATGTATGTGTGTGTATTAAGCATATGCATATGCATATATATGTCTCTATAAACCCGTTCCTTCCTTATCTGATTATACAAGTATATATATGTATATATATATAACTCATATGAACAACAATGAATATCTCTCTATATATAAAATGACATAATATATAAATACTCTGCGCCTTTAAAGTAAAGCAAAAAAAGAAGAAGAAAACTCAAGAAAGGCAAGAATAAAACGAAAAGACTGTAGAGAAGAAGAAGAAGCAAATTTAAAATCTTTCATAATCTGTGCACTCTCTGTGTACTTTCCATTTTGGTATTTAGATGAAAATATTATAGGTTATTTTAAGTACTATACAACATATAACAGTTGTCTATGTTTTGATATATGTACAAACATATAACAGTTAAGTATGCATAGAAGAGGGTTAATTATCTCGATAAAAATACAATAAGCTGTACGTATAACAATTATATGTGTTATACTTATGTATAACATTTAAGTATACATGTGAAAGTTATGAGTATAACAGTTAGTTGAGATACATATTTATATAGCAATTAAATATAGTGTTCCATTAATAGCAGACAGTGATGATTTGATTAAGTATAAGAGTATCAGTTCAATATGATATGTTTAACCTATAAATTTATAATAGTTTTAACATATATCTAACATAAATATTGGATATATTAGACAGAACAGTTAGATATTATGATTTACGCATACTCGTTGCAAAATTCACTCGTATAACAGTTAAATATTATATGTTAGTGTGCTCTGATATAGATAACAGTTAAATATGATACATATAACAGTTAGAAGTAATACATGTATATAACAGTTAGACGTGTTAACAGAAAGATTTGATATGTTAAACATATAACAGTTAGATATTATGATTTACGCATACTCGTTGCGAAATTCACTCGTATAACAGTTAAATATTATATGTTAGTGTGCTCTGATATAGATAACAGTTAAATATGATGCATATAACAGTTAGAAGTAATACATGTATATAACAGTTAGACGTGTTAACAGAAGGATTTGATATGTTAAACAAATGACAGTTAGATATTATGATTTTCGTATAACAGTTGCGAAATTCACTCGTATAACAGTTAAATATTATATGTTAGTGTGCTCTGATATAGATAACAGTTAAATATGATGCATATAACAGTTAGAAGTAATACATGTATATAACAGTTAGACGTGTTAACAGAAAGATTTGATATGTTAAACATATGACAGTTAGGTATTATGATTTTCGTATAACAGTTGCGAAATTTACTTGTATAACAGCTAATTAAGTTAGTGTGGCTTAATACATATAAGAGTTAGAAATATCATATATAACAGTTAGACTGAAATGCTTGCAGTATTGGAAAACGCTATTCTATTCTAAATATTGGAAACTCAAAGATCTCGCACAAACCTTGCACTACTGCATTACTGCTGCTTCTTCTTCTACTTCCTCTTCGCTCTTGTTCGTCTTCTTCTTTTTTTTCTTCTTTTTTTTGGCTTTGCTTTTGGTTTCTCGGATATGCGAAATGCCCCTGTTACGTACATGCGCGACTCCTTGCTTAGCCGAAACTTTATTAAAACTTGTGGCATTGCGCCCGCCTTCCATCCCCCCCACTCATGTGCATACATATATGTATGTGTATATATATATATATATAAATCTATATGTGTATATATATATGTATATGTATGTGTGTGTGTATATATATGCAAATATAGCTGAACGATACGACCAGCCCGGACAGTCCGTCGATTGAGTTCATACCCGAGGCGAATGAAGCAGCGCTGTCAGCAACAACGGCGTCGACGTCGGCAGCGACGCCAGCGTCGGCGGCAACGGGCGACACGAGCTCGCGACCCACATCGCCGCTGGGCGTGGCCGATGTCATCAACAGCACAAAAGAGTCGCTGATGAGCAGCGCCAGCGCCAGCGCAGCGTCGGCTGCAGCGCTGGCCGCGGCCAAAAGTCCGCAGCGAGACGAGGTGGGCGTGGCGCCCAAAGAGCTGCAGGATCGCCGCAAGTCGATGTCATGGAAAACGTTCAATTTGAAGCGTCAATTATCAAAAGTCAATATGAAAATCGGTGTCGGCAGCCTCAATGTCAATACGGAGCTGGAGTCCATGCGGAACAGCTCCTCCATATTCTATGCGACCAAAGAGAGTTCGCCCGAGGGCGCCGAGGATCTGCCCGTGGAGGCGCTCGAGTGCCGCGAAGAGGATGTCGGCCTGGCGGCGGCCAGCGCAATGCTCAATTGTGATACAGGCGATGCGCCGGCTGTTACGCCGACTGCGACGCCGCCGCAGAAGCGTGTCGACTTTGAGCAGCCGCCCGAGAGCGGCGAGAGGCCGAACAATTTGCCCTTGAGCGAGCAACAAGGACAGCAACAGCAGCAGCCGCCATTGAAGCCGGCTCGGCAAAAGTTCAAAGAGAAGTCGCGCGATCAGCGGCTGCTCTCGGTGCCGAACATTAAGTATCAGCCGAGAGAGCAGCGCGCGGGCGCCATCGGCATCGGAGCTGGCGTTGGGCGGGCCAATAAGAACGACGTGTCGCCAATGATGAGCGGCAGTCTAACCAAAAAGATACGTAAGTATGCGTGTGTAAATGCTTCTAAAAATAGCAAAACTCTCCCACTCCCACCCCTTCGACCCACACTGTGCAGAGTGCGTGTAATGAAAGCGAGAGCGTAAAACAAGGCGCAAGGCGGCCTAACCACAGGTTAATTCCACTCTCCACTCTCCACTCTCTCCCCCTCCTCCTTCTCTCCACCACCGTCCATCAAGAACAGAGAGCGTGAGCGTGTGAGCGTCGATGCGCCAAATTGTAGTTGTAGCAGTTGCAGTCTAGTGAGAGCGAACGCGAGAGAGTCAAAGGCGAAGCTCGAATCGAAAGTAAATTTGACAACAAAAATCTCTCACTCTCCACTCACTCACACACACACAGCCATACATGAGAACACTTTACACACATACGCACTGGTGCTGCCTGGCGCTGCTGATTTACCATGCTGCCAAGCATTGCGGTGCATTGTCTTGTGCGTGTGTATTAGGGCGGACTTATACCAATAAAGAACAACAACAACAATAACCCACCTAGCCCCCTCTCTTTAGCTGCTCTCTCTCCTCTCCCCCCCCCCTCTCTCTCTCTCACTCACTCTTTGCTGGCTTTTGTATGTTATCGTATGCAAGCCGTAGATTTTTGTTGTAGTTATGCAAGCTGAGCCCCGTCTAACCGTCTACCTGCCTACCCGTCTACCCGTCTCCCTCACAACCCGTTACTTCCTCAGTCAAATTAGAGAGCGTATAATATATAATAACTGTAAATGAAATGAAACGGGGCTGCTTCAAATTTGTTTTGATTTTTCGAATTGCATTTTGTATAGCGACAAAAATTTCGTAGAGTTTCTTTGTTTTCAATAGCTACAACAACAACAACAACAACAATTACAATAATAATAATGATAATAATAATAATGATTATGACAATAATGAAAACAATAATAATAATAGCACCAATCAACAACAGCAACAGCAACAACAACAACAATGCAAATCAAATTTCAAATGCAACAAAAATGAAAAATGAAAATTGAAAATTGAAATTCTTATCTATATGCTTCTTTCTCCTGAAACTAGGCAACGGATGCAGAAGAGCTGCAATATAACTGCCTTTATGTGATTGTATGGAAGTTCTTTGGTAATTCATTCTAACAACAACAACAACAACAACAACAACAGCACACATACAGACAAATGCACAACTCACGCACACACTCACACTCACTCACATACACACACATACACACAAAGCTAACGAATTTTACATATATGTATGTAGTTTGCAGCTGAGGAAGAAGAAGAGGAGAAGATGATGTTGATAAAGCAGAGGCAGAATTAGCACTATCACAGAACAACCAACACATACACACATACACGCATACACATATACATATATACATATATATATGTATGTATGTGTTGCAATATTAGCTTAGTAGTGTGAAGTCCGCCCTCCACCCCCCCCCTCTCTCTCTCTCTTTTTCTCTCCTTGCCGTTCCCTCCGCCCGCTCACATACCTCGTACCTTGCAAGGGCTACAAAATGGCGGCAAAAGAAATCTTAATAAAAATACCAAATTAAATTCAACTAATAGAAAAGACATGTACAAATGTTATAAAATTCTATTATAAATCAAAAAAAAAAAAGAAGAAAACTATGTCTCTCTTTCTCTTTAATTCTCTATATATGTATATATATAATTTGTATATATGTATACATATGTGTATATGTATGTATGTGTTGATATACATAACTAACATAAAAATATATATATAGTATGCATAACTGTTGTAAAAAAATACCAAGAAAATACCAAAAAATACCAACCACACAAAAACCACTATGTGTATAATTCACATTTTCTTTTTAAACGAAATATCCTCTGTGTATGCACTGTGCAAATAAAAAATACCGAAAATACCAAAAATACCATATACATAAAAATCAAAATCAAAAATACTAAATGGGTTGTTAGTGAGTGTTGTACGTTACACGTTTGTTATGTGTAAGCTTCATAAATGCCATAAATACCGCCCATCACACCCATCACTATCATCAGCCTCACCATTATCATCAAACATAAAAGAAAACCCCATACAATACCATCAAGTACCGTCGCCCCTATAGATGTTCTGTATGTACATGTGGTGACAACCGCGATACAGCGATACCGCCGGCCAGCCGATCCACCAAACTGCCAGCAACTAAAGAATGTGTCTATCGATGGCCATATGTGCAGCAGCAATCGTTTATCGATTACTTCTACATATGCGTGTGTATATATGTATGTATGTATGTATGTATGTATGTGTTTTGTTCGTTTGTTTGTTTTTGGTTGGATTCACTCAATGTCTGTCTGAAGCGTTTCTCTCGTTCTTTCGCTGTCTCTTTGTCTTTGTCTCTGTTGGAGCTGCGATAGCTGATCGATAACTATCGAATTTGTTCATCATTGAGTTATTGACTAGCTTTACAAACGATTTCAGTTTAGTTTTTAATTCTTATGTTAGTTCTTTGGCTTCTTATGCTTTTCGTTACGTTTATCGATAAAAAAAAAAAAAAAAACAAAATAATAAAAACATAAATCGCTTGCAACGCTATATACCGTTGCTTTGTTTGCCTACACGAACACTGTAAAAATCAAAACACAAAATAATACGATTTTTAAAATTAATAAGCTTTATACGTATATCATCATATAATCGATAAATATCGATCGATAACATTCGCACACACACACACAGCTGCTTACAAACATACATGCATTCTTGCCTCTTTACATAATGTTTATGTATTTAACTATTTATCTATATATTTACCGTTCTCGTTCAGATCTGTCGCATATATATACTTTAACTATATATATGCATATATAAAGTAAATATTTATATATGTATATACATACATCTATTTCGTTTAGTCCCATGACAGTCGCTGTTGCGGTCTCCTTTTCTCTATATTTCTCTCTCTGTTTCACTCACTCTCTGTGTTGTGATTTGTTGTTTCATTCTCCATTCATTTGCACTCATCACACTGCTTAACCAACACACACACTCACATGCTTTGATAAATGTCTTTCATTAACCAACACTATTCACTCCAGCAACTGCTTTCTCTCTCTCACACACACATACACACACGCATTTTGTTCGTTTATTCTGTTTGCCTGGCACAATGCGAAAACGGGCAACGCGCATTATTACTGTTAATTGTTAACTACACTCTCTCACACACATACACGCGCGCACTCTCTCTCACACTCACTCACTCACTCGTTATGCATTCCGTTAAGTTTATCGTTGTTTCATGCGACCCCTCCCCTCCCTCACGCTCCCAACACACGCAAACAAAGTATGCTATTCGTCACACACACACACACACACACGCACACACACGCCACAAGCCACAAGCCACACACCCACACATATCTATATATGTATATGTATATACATATATATGTATATATATGCACACGTGCTCGCACATGAACACGAAGAAGAAGATGAAGAAGACGAACAACAAATTGAACAATTGATATGTTGCTCCATTCAATCATTTAGTGCATTTATCTCTCTCTTTCTCTCCTCTCTGTGTGTATCTCTCTCTCCCCTCCCTTATTATTGTTTATTTACAATTGACCAGATCAACGGCGGAGCCAATGCGAACGCTAATGCAAGCGCAAATTCAGCGCAGCAGCAGCAGCAGCAGCAGCTACAGCAGCAACAGCAGCAGCAGCAGCAGCAGCTACAGCAGCAACAGCAGCAGCAGCAACAGCAGCTACAACAACAACAACAACAGCAGCAGCAGCAGCAGGCAATGGGCGATCCTCTGTCCGCGTCGACGTCGTCGTCAGCAAACGCAGCGGCTGCGGCCGCAGCAGCGACGTCGGCGTCGGCGTCTGGCGTTTATGGTGCGGACGATGCAGGTGCGGGTGTTGCTAGTGGCGGTGTTGGTGTTGGTGGTATTGGTAGTGGTGGTGGCCTATCAGGTGCGGGTGGCGGCGGCAGCGGCAGCGGCGGCGGCGGTGGCAGCGGCAGCGGCGTTGATCAGCAGCAGCAGCAGCAACAGTTACAACAGCAACAACAACAGCAGCAACAATATCTACAACAATTGTTGGCTTCCTTTGATGCAGATAATGGCGAGGCAGGTGCTTATGCTGGTGCAGCAGGTGCGCAACAACAACAACAACAACAATATCAGCATCCGCATCAGCATCAGCATCAAACATCTGTTATACAGCAACAGCAGTCGGTGACATCGTACGAGTCCCTAAAAAAGTCCAAATCACAAGGTGGGAGCACAACAGAGCACCAAACAACAACAACAACAACAACAACAACTACTACTACAACTACAACAATAACAACAACTACAACAGCAACAACAATAAACAACAACAACAAGCAACAACAAATTTGCACCACAACAACAAGCATTGCTCTCTGTCTATCACTCTCTCTCTCTCTCTCCCTTTCTGTCTTCATATATATATATATATCAATATGTATATATTGATATATTTATATGTATTTGTGTGCCACACTTATGCAAAACAGTTGTTTGTATAACACATATAACACTCAGTTTACACATAAGCACACGCACATGCACTCACACGCACACGCACACGCACACGCACACGTACACGCACATAAACACATATATACGCACACTCAGCAGCACGTTGCCTGTGGTTTGCCTCTCTTCTCTCTCTGTCTCTGTCTCTGTCTCACATACCTGCACACTCTTGTCTTCTGTGTCCATTCGCCAGGCGCCACCGCTTGCAGCGGCCATTTTGTAATTTCGTTTTTGTTTTGACTTTGTTTCTCTTTTGTTTTTCTTTTGCTTGCTGCGCTAGCGATGGCAGCGACTGTAGCGATGGCAGCGACTGCAATGGTTATTTTTATCATTTCCTTCAGGGGGAGGGGTTTGCTAGGAATGTCGCCTTGTTTCGCCTACATTTTTCGTCACTTTCGCTCACAACAACAACAACAAACAAAAACAACAAGAATAAAAATGAAATTAATAATATTATTAAAAAAAAAAAAAAAAAAATTAAAAAAAATATATAACATATATATTTATATATTTGTATACAACTCTTACGACTTTGTCTGACTCGCTCGCTCGCTCCACACTCTACCGCTCGTTCGTTCGCTCGCTCGCTCGCTCGCTCTCTGTCTCTCTCTCTCTCTCTCTCTTACTCTCTCGCTCTCTATCTATCTATCTATATCTATCTCTCTCTCTCTCTCTCCCTAGTTCTCTAAATCTGTTTATACTCTCGCTCTGTCTTACTCTTAATATGTTTATGTATTTGTTCACAAAACACTCTGTCTCGCTCGCTCGTTCGCTCTCGGTATTTGTGCACGCTTCCAATTAGCAACTAATAAGAAAAGCAACAAATAAACAAAATATACTATATAAAACTGCAACAGCAACAACTAACTGCAACAAAAGCTCAGCAAATTCTGCATTGGCAAAAGTATTTTTGCATAGTTCACACACACACACACACACACACACACACTCACACGCGAATGTATTGGCACACACACACACACAGACACATATGATTGTATTCGAGGACTTTCAGTGATTGGCCCAAACACACACATACACACTCACACACATACATACACACACACACACATATATATACATATAGATAGAACAACAACAACAACAATTAGCAGCCTAGCGAAAATAGTGCAGCAAAAAATATGAAATAAAATTTAAAAAACAAAACAATTTTTTAAATAAAAGAAATTAAAAAAAAAATAGAATTTCATTAGTAAAAAATCAAACAAAGAATGAATAAATTCATAAAATAAAATAATTATGCAAAAGTTATGCCTACTACCGCCCGCCGCTTTTACTCTCTCTCTCTCTCTCTCTATCTATCTATCTATCTCTCTCTGTCTCTCTTTCCTCTTCTCTCTCACTCTCACTCTCACTCTTTCTCTCTCTCTATATATATTTCTCTTCCTTTCTCTTTCTCTCTCTCTCTCTCTCTCTTTCTGCCTCATTCTTTCTATTCCGAAAAATTCTCAATATAAAAAAAATTTGTATTATGTAATCGTTTGCCACTCTCTTTGCTGTATCGTAATATAATAATCGATATATTCATATATATATACATATATGTATACTTATATATATATGCATATATCTGTGCACATTTGCGTTAATTTATCGAATTAATCGATTCGTTTCCTCATACAAAAACTGACTTACAGATAAATTAGATGGCACCTTCTCGAGATCCAGATCGTCATCAATGTCAAGCATTGATATGTCTTCCTCTGAATCTGTTACCTGTTTAGCTTTTATCGAGAGTTATGCAAAACGCAATGGTAAGTCGATATATTCAAATAACATAGATTTGTATAGTTATACTTCAGGGGCATAGAAAGTACCCTATAAAAATATGAAATGAAAAAGTCTACCGATTTGTGACAGTATATCGATAGTTTTTATCGATATATATTTGTGAAAACACTATAATATTTGTAAATTAAATTATCGATAGCTGATAATCGATCAAAATAACATAAATGAATGCTATCGTTATCAAGTGTACTATTCGATAACTTTAAATTAAGTAAACTGCATGCAATTTTAATAATAAACAATGAAATTAATGTCGATTATAATCGATAACCATAAATCGATAAACAATGCATAATTGCTTTCGTCAAATAGAGAATTCGATAACTTTAATAATAATAATAATACATAAAAATAAATACCGATATTTATTAATGTTCAATTCGATAACTTCTTATCGATACATATTAAGTTTTATTTTGATTTGCTTTTCAGATATTTTGACACTTGTTCCTACTTTATGGATTGGAACTAGTTTCGGTTCAATATTGACATTGTTCATAACAATGCCGGAGCGCGATGTGCGCAAATCTCAGCCAGTGTTGGTTACAATAAACGGTAAGCTGTAGTATAGTTATCGCGCTCCCTCTCTCTCTCTCTCTCTCTCTCTCCCATTCTCACTCTCTGTCTTACTCTTTTTGTATAATCTTCTATCTAATATTTCTGATTTTGCTTAGGTGGGCCCGTGGTACGACTCAAAGGTTCCATAACTTCCATGTCTTTTTTAGACTCGTATGGCTCGATCATACCCTATACGTTTGAGCCTTGGCGCGACGAGAATCGGGACAAAAAAGATCGTAAATGTTAACGAAAATCGAATGTGCACTTCGAACAATCGATATATATCGCCATGTTTTTCTCGTATACTCTGTTTAGGCACGCCCACTAAGAGCAGCAGCCGCACCAGCCCAACATTTACACCAACAACTGCCAATACAATATCAAACACTTCGGTTGCTGGCGGAGCTGGGAGCGCAGCTGCAGCGGGCAGCACAGCTGGCGGTGGAGCTGGAGCTGGCGGTGGTGCTGCAGGCGGCGCATCAGCGGCGGGCGGAGCAGGCGCAACAGGTAGCAGTGGCAGCGGAAGTGCAACAGGCGGTGGCGGCGGCGGCGGTGTCGGCGGCAGCGGCGGCGGCATCAGCAGCAGCAGCGCCAGCAGCAGCGGCATCAGTGGCAGCGTTAGCACCGGGCTGGAAACACTCACCGATCGACAATATATAGTTATCGCTAGCGAAAAGCAGACAAAGGTCTTTGATGTGGCCAATCAGTGCTGCATCAATCGCATACAATTATCGGAAATGGATTTCGCAGTCAAGGCAGAAACTATCACGATGAAAGGTTCACAAAATATGCAAATTAAACTATAATTGATAGATTTACCCTTGCAGAGGCAACGAGGCAAACTAATCGACATATTCGATTAATCATAGTTATCGAAACCGTTTCTAAAGGAACATTAAATGCTTTATATAATTTGTTATCAAAAGCAATGATCGATATCGTTTGTTGAAGATGCTTTGTAAAATATGTTATCGAAAACATTTATCGATTGGTTTCCGAAAGACATATGTATCATAATCTAGTAGCATACACTATAATTACTAGTTGACTACACACTCATAGATCAATTTAATTGTCATCGACTTATCGATAGGCTTCCCAGAGTTGCAAATCTAGTAACATAAACCATGCCATAATCTAGTAGCTTCTACTTATAAACTTGACCATAGAGAAGCTTACAGGCTGTGATATATCTAACTTGTAACTTGATAATTATTGTTATCGATAAACAAAAATCGAAAACTTTGTAGAACTAGATATGCTCTATCTGAATTATTTCTCCTTATGAAAGCAATAACTATACTGTAATATATATGAAATTGTTATATACTATGCCAATCGATTATCCTCATATATCGATATCTGTCTATGCCTATATCTGCAAGAGTATCTATTGATTCCCTCAGCAAATTAAGTTTCTAATTCTATATACAACCCCTACAGATGGCTCTTGCTTAGCAACCTATCTTTCGAATGGCCATCTAATGGTACATAGTCTTCCTAGTCTAAAACTGTTATTGGATACTGATTTCTTACCGCTTATGGACTTAAGGTGCGATCACATTCAAAATTGAGTCGAAATTCTATTTAAAATTGTTTTTTTGTTTCTCTTCAGTTTTCAAACCAAATGTAAACAGGGAATTGTGGATCCAATGCTTTCGATATGGGGTCAACAGATCATTGTTCATGAAGATACAACTCAGTAAGCTGACAAGCCGATCTTTATGCAGAGCATATTTTAATTGGACCTTTCTTTCACCCATTGCAGAATATCAAAAATCTTTTGCTTTAGTCATAAAGGTCATGGATTGTACATGGCATCGCCCACCGAAATTCAGAAATTCACGATATCATCGGAATTTTGGTGAGTGCCAATAGGGATCATCATCATTATTATCTATACTATACTCATATATATATATATATATATATATCTCTTTTTATATAGTCAATTTATTTTGGAGATGATGGGTGAGTTATATACGGTACACGAAATGCCCGAACAGCCGAAGGAGGGTTTCTTTAAGGGTCTATTTGGCGGTGGAGCCAAGCTTTTGGATCGTGAAGAGTTGTGTAAGTAAAAGACAAATATTCATACATATAGTGGGAATAAATAAGAAGATGAAGCAGAATAGAGGATGTGAAAGTGGGATAGCAAAGAGAAAATGATTAAAGATTTGCTTTCAGAAGAGAAGAGTTGATACAAAAATAGGGTAGATAATAGAAAAGAGAACAAAATAGAAGAAAAGATATGAGAGGGGAGAACAAGAGAACAGAGAAGAGAAGAGAAAAGAAAAAAGAGAAGATAAGCGAAAAGATAAAAGATGATGGAAGAGAGAGATGAGAAAACAGAAGAGGAGTGGGAAAAGAAAGGAGAAGAAAGGGAATAAAGAAGAGAAAAAGAGAGAGAGAGAAAAGAATAGAGAAGGGGAAAAGAGACAAGACAATGGAAGAAATCAGAAAGGGACAGAGGCGAAAAGAAAATGAGGAAAGAAGGGTAGAGATTAAAAGAGAAGATGAGATAACTGGGGAGAGCAGACAGACGATATGCATCCGTGTATTTAGAGTTCCAGAGCATATAGAGCATACATATCTTTGAAGTTTATGATCTGTAGAGAACCCTATGGTTAGAGAAAGTATATTTATATATATGCATATACATATATGTACATATATGTTTTATAACACCCATCTATTGCACTCTCTTCCCGACAGTTGGTGAACAGAGCGGGAAAGCAAATCGTTCGGTTGCCCGTCATATACCTGGCCCCAACTTGGAGCAGCTGGGCACACGGGCATCGACGGCCGCCTCGGAGATCAGTCGGGCCCATCAGCTGGCGATGGAGCGCGGCGAGAAGTTGAATTTGTTGGAGGAGCGCGCGGAGCGTATGGCCAATACAGCTCAAGATTTCAGCGGTACAGCGCATCAATTAATGCTTAAATATAAAGACAAAAAGTGGTATCAGTTGTAAAATATCTATTTTAGGAGCCAATTCTACCACAGTTATTGTAATATTGCTTTTATAACACTTTCTACTACATTACGAGTAAAGTACACTTATTTAATTTCTGTTTTCAAGTCGTCACGTTATTTACAAACAAAAACAAACAACAACAACAAAACAAAAAACAAAAACAAAAAAACCAAAAACAAAACCAAAAAACAAAAAAACCATACAAAAAAATGTTTTTAATAAAAATATATAGACCAAAAAAAATAACAAATTGCGTTGCTTTCGTGTCCGATCGATACATAGCAGAAGAACTATGGTTTTTCTGGAAGCTTCGTTGGGTGAAGGAATCTATTTTGCGTTTACGTAGCTATGGCAAAACGCAGAAAGACGTGGGCGGGAGAAATAAAACAAACGTAACATTTGCATATAGAAAAAGCTTTTCAAAAAGCGCGCGCTTGAAAGTATTTTCTTTTCTCTTTCTGGCGTTACCACCTGATTTCTAAACACATCCAGAACAGTCTCGAAGGCAGCCGAGCATAAGACACAAGGCAAGCACACACTTACAAATACAATAGTATCTATTTGAGTTTTCAGCTTGTTGCTTGCTACTTATAAATATAAATATTTAAAAAATAATATATTTATTTATTTGATCGTTTCAATTAACTGACAGTCTGGCAGCGCTTGCGAAAAGAAAAAACTCTAAAAACCACTGTTCGATAAATGTATGGTATTATGCAGCACTGCAATGGCTGCTCTGCGCAGCCATTGCCTATCGTGGTATCGTGTTGTGGCAGTCGATAGTCGTGCGTGCGTATCGCTGGCTGTCAGCACTAGCAAAAGCATTTTTGCTGGAGTCTAACCATTTTATTTTAGTTAATAAAAACATATTTCCTCTTTTTTTTCCGTTGTGCGCGTATGTAAAGTGCTAAAAGACATTCACGGGACAGTTGCGAGTTCATAAACGGGCCATCTCACTGTCACAGACGCAAATTTCCGACGAAATTTCACACACTCACACATACACACGCACACACACACACATAAACACACAGACACTCGTACACTACATATATATACATACATATATATATATATAATTTTTTTTTGTCATTCGTTTTGGCCCCCCTCGTACAATAGTAAAAAGCCAACCTTGAGAAACACCCAGCACAGCAGTTTTAAACCGTTTCACTGATGTTCGCAAACGTTTCGTGGTAAGATTTAAAGCCAAAATAACAAAAAAAAAAAATGAAAAAGAAAACTGATCAACTCTACTGCAAACGAACGATCTACGCAAATGTAAAATAAAGCGCAGCATGCGCTGAAATGCGGGCTAAAATTTTGCTTAATTTTTTCTTATGTGTCAAAAAAAGGCGACGAAAAAGAAACATGTAAGGTGCAGTAGCAGCAACTGCCTGCAGATGTGTGCGCGTGTGTGTGTATATGTATGTATCAATGCTAAAGTGTTGGTACTCTGCTGCGTTTGCATATATGCCCAAGTGTGTGTGTGTGTGTGTGTGTGTGTGTGTAATGTGCATTCCAACGGGGTAAAAGAAGCGGAGCATGTAGTTGTCCCGTTGTTGTTGTTGTTGTTGTTGATGTTCTATACCTGCCATTGTAGTTCTGTGACTAGTTTTCGCAGTTGTTTATCGTTTATCAGCGGCTCTGTTTATATAGAAATCGACAATTATGAAAATGAATAATCGAACAACAGCAGTCTGTTTACGACTCCTGCCAGTGGGCCACCTGACACTGCTTCACATCAGTGTTGCCATTTTGGCTTATTTTAAGCTAGATCTCGCCTATTTCAAAATGAAAACTTTTGCATAAATTTATGTTAATATTATTTGGTCACACTGCTTTAAATATTTGTGTAAAATGCCGAAAGTTATTTATAAATAGAATTTTCGCGAATCGTGGATTCATTTTGATAAATCTAAGGAGTGGCTTCGCAAAAAAATTAATTGTATTCCAAAGTCGTTTCAAACAGCGCTGTGTTTATACATTGCCGAGCACCGTTTGATCACTTAGCTTAGCTATGGCAATTGTTGTTTTTAATTCCAAAGTATCTGTAAACTGTAAACTACATGAAACATGAGGAAGGGAATAATGAAATTGATAATATAAGTTCATTAATAAAATCAAAATTTCTATTAAAAGTTATACATCAAGTGTTTTTATAGTTTAGTTTAGCTTATTCTAGCTATTTGTTTTCTTCAATCTAGCTTATGGTGACTCTGAAAATCTGGCACCACTGCTCCACACTAGCAGCCCACGGCTGTTGTTGTTCTTGTTGTTGTTGTTGTCCAACACTTGCACACACACACACACATATGCACGCGTGCACGCATTCAATATATCGACTATCGATTCAAAATGTTAATTTCGTTATGAAAATGCGCAATATTTGCAGGCAAATTTTTTCCCTTTTAGGTTTTGTTTTTTGTTGTTTTTTTTATTTTCTTTTTGGAAGCGAATCGCTAGCCAAAGCATAAAAGCCAAAGAGAGTGCAGCGAAAATCATAACAAAACAATACAGCAAATGTGTTAGCTCTGTGTGTGTGTGAGTGTGTTTCTCTCTCTGTGTGTGTGTGTGTGTGCAATAACAAACGAACGAACGAACGAAGACAGCAACAACAAATAACCGAAAAAAAAGAGTTCGAAAAGAAAGTGCTTGTGCTTGTGCTTATGCCTTTTGCCTTTTGCTCCGTTGGCGCCAATAAACAAACAAAAAAAAAAAAAACAAAATATAAAATAAAAATAAAAACAAAAACTTAAAAAAATCATAATCGAAAATCAACAAATGAATACAGTTTTTGTTTTTTTTTTTTCACTTTTACGTCTTCAACAGATTTCGTTTATAAGTTCATATCAAATATATACATATATATATATTTGTTAATATATATACATATATATCCAACAACAACAAAACAAAACAAAACAACAAAGAGGAGGCACAGTTTCACATTGTCCAACAGTAGCGAACGCGCGGCGTGGCCATTATCCCAACAACATGGACAATTTGCGGATGATGAAGGAACATCGTTCCCAGATAATAATCGGCGGCAAATATCGGGTGATACGCAAGATTGGTAAGTGGAAGCAAGTATCTAGTATATAGATACATATATGCATATACACATACATTTGTCTGTATATATAATTCATATGATAGCACCTTCATTCATGACTCGCTTGTTTAGATCATTCTCAGAACCTAACTGTAAACAGCCATATCTCATATATCTCTCATGGGCTTTCAATTCAATGAAATAAACTTTCCAGCGCTGTCCCATTCAGCTGTAATCGGATACAGATCGAGATCCTATAACGTATACACATACTGTATCTATCATAGCAACGATCATTCATACGTGTTTTCCGCTTTCTTTGTTTACAAATTCATTTGTGTATACATAAAGCATACTTATAAGATCAAATAGAGTGGGGTCCTATAGCTGGCATAGCTCTGGCGTTGGCTCTGTTTATATAATATCAATAGATAGCTGTCAAGAAAGCTTAGCAATATGCTTAAACTTTGCATATAGATACAACTATATCTGACTTGATCTATAACAATAAGCTAAAGCTAAACCCATATATTATATATATATATTTGGCTTTATCTATGCTTAAGCCAGCTTTATGCTGACTCTTTTTCTATATATCATCTAAATCTGTAAAGAAAGCAACAGATTTGGATCGTAAGATCCGTTTCTATATTCGAAACTCATTGAAAATGAAAATTTATTTGGAAAATATCTTGAAATATCTCAGATTTTGATGATCTTTTCGATCAACATAATATACTCCTTTTATATACCATATATAACTATAGAAGCAAACTTCTATTTGTAGCACAATTAGCATGCTATATAATTATTGATGCCTAGAAATTCTTCAAAGAACTTATATGATATAGTTCTTTATGATATATATTCATATATCTGAAACTCGAGTTTAATATTTAGATATATTCGTTATCATATATATCTTAATCTCATCTTAATAATGGATAGTTTTCTTTTAATATGCTCGCATTATATCATATATCATATCAGATCGCATAAACTTGTAGAACTGCTTCATCAAACCGTAGCTTATATGATATGATATAGCCTATACATATATAAAGAAACTATGCAGATATTCAGCAAATTTCTTGGTAGTTTTTTTAAAATGAAGATTAAGATCCACATCTTGATCATTGATCAATTGATCATTACAGATCCTTCAACCCATCTATATACACTTTATTAACCTGTTTGATTTGCAGGCAGCGGCTCCTTTGGGGACATCTACCTGGGCATGAGCATCCAGAGCGGCGAGGAGGTGGCCATCAAGATGGAGAGCGCCCACGCCCGCCATCCTCAGCTGCTGTACGAGGCGAAACTGTACCGAGTGCTCAGCGGAGGCGTTGGCTTTCCACGGATACGTCATCATGGCAAGGAGAAGAACTTTTATACTTTGGTCATGGATCTGCTGGGGCCGTCGCTGGAGGATCTGTTCAACTTTTGCACGCGCCACTTTACCATTAAGACCGTACTGATGCTGGTCGATCAGATGATCGGCCGGCTAGAGTATATACATCTCAAGTGCTTCATTCATCGCGACATCAAGCCGGACAACTTTCTTATGGGCATCGGACGGCACTGCAACAAGCTGTTCCTCATCGACTTTGGCCTGGCCAAGAAATACCGCGACGCCCACAGTCGTCTGCATATATCGTATCGGGAGGAGAAGAATTTGACGGGCACAGCCCGCTATGCCTCGATCAATGCCCATCTGGGCATCGAGCAGTCCCGGCGCGACGACATGGAGTCGCTCGGCTATGTGATGATGTACTTCAATCGGGGCGTGTTGCCCTGGCAGGGCATGAAGGCCAACAATAAGCAGCAGAAATATGATAAAATCTCTGAGAAGAAAATGTCCACGCCCATCGAGGTGCTCTGCAAGGGCTCACCGGCCGAGTTCTCCATGTACTTGAACTATTGTCGTAGCTTGAGATTCGATGAACAGCCCGACTACATGTACCTACGTCAATTGTTCCGGTGAGTTGCTCGCTTTACGGCTCTTTAAGGTCTAGTCTAGGAGTGAGAGTGGAACTCGTTGCTTGTATTTGAGCCAGATTAGATAGACATTAATAATATTATAGCTTACGTTTTGATTGACCTAAGCAGGCAGTTTAGTTCCAAAACTTTTCTGAGTCCTAGCAGATAGATCGACGGATCAAGTGTATATGGTTCTAGAAATCTTAAAAAGAGTTGGATTGCGAAATGTTTTACTTGCCTTAAGTGTTGAGAATTGGATTGAGAGTCCTATTTCTATATGAGAAATTTAGGGCAATCATTGTTTTAGACTTTCATCAAGTTATGACTCAAAAACTGTTAGAGATACGATGTGATAATTAAGAAAAATAGCTAAGCTATGAGGTATATAGATGTAGAAATACTTGAGATTTTAAGATATGTACGTGGTGGATAGATGCGTCAATAGAGAGATAGATAAAAGAACAGATAGATGGCAGAAAGTTAGATAAAAGAACAGATAAATGGTAAAAAGATAGATAAATATGGACAGGTTATGAGTCAATGATGAATGAATAGAAAGCTAGTTATACAGATAGATAGATGAATAAAGAAGATAATGATATAGATGAACAGAAAGAAACTCAGGTACATAAATGTTGGATGGATATATGTGTTGATAGATGGATAGATAGACATATCTATAGATCAAAATGAATTATGGGAAAGTAGATTAATGGACTTATAAGTTTATAGATTGATAGATGGATATATCTATAGATCAAAATGAACTACGGAAAGTAGATTAATGGAGTTTATAGATTGATGGATAGATATATCTATAGATCAGACTGAACTTTGGGAAAGTAGATTAATAAATTCAATATATATATACCGAAAGAAAGTCCGATAAAAGATAATAATATAGATAAATAAAGTATATACATATGGTTTCCTAAAGGTCGATGCAAAAAAGTCAGGGAAATATATGGATATAAATGGACAACTCAGTTATATAGATGAATATAGGAATATATAGGATGGATAGATAGATAGACAGATGGATAGATGCATGTAAAGACAAACAAATAGATATCTTCATATAAATATATATCCGTAGACAGATCGTTATGAAGTAATGTATGTAGAATATATGATAGGGATGTAAATATACCGTTATTTTTAAAACAACTGCTAAAAATTCTAACATTTTCTTTTGTTTTTCGCCCTGCTTCCTCTTGAAATGTTTAGCATTTTGTTCCGAACGCTGAACCATCAGTATGACTACATCTATGACTGGACAATGCTTAAGCAGAAGACCCACCAGGGTCAGCCGAACCCCGCCTTGCTGCTGGAACAGTTGGAGCCGCGCAACGATCGCGACAAGGAGAAAGAGAAACCGAACTGCAAACCTCCCATCACCGAGTAATTCAGCTGAAAGGCAGATAAATAATAAATAATAAATAATAAATAATAATTATAAAAGAGAAATAACTTTTGGGTGGCAAGCGTTAAAAACAAGCAACAGAATGCGTAACACAAAATGGAATGAAAAGAAAAAGAACATCAATAAGTAGATGAAAGAGAAAAAGTGAAACGAAACGGAACCGGAAGTTGGGATGTTTCTTATTATTAATTTAAATTCAATACTAAACATTTAAGACGATGACGAAAACAAAATAAACATTAAAATGAAAGATATATCTAAATGGAATTCACACACACACACATACACACACGCCAATTTTCATACACACACACACACATACACAGAAGAGCAAAACACTTAGCCTAATAAAAGCAAAAGCGAAACAATATATATATATATACATATATATAGATGTATATGTGTATATATATATATGATATAACAATGCAAAAATATATATTATATATGTATATAATGCAATACACTCACACACACACACACACACATACAACACACACACATTCAAATGTTTCTCGCGTGTAAAAATATGCATATAAAAATGTTTATATATATATAAACATAAATATATATATATATATAAAATGATATTGATTTCACTAATATAAAACTATGAAATTAATAATAAAACAAAATAAAAACAACATCAAAACGCAATAAAAAATCTTAATAAAAACACATGCGAGCAAGGCCAAGCGAGAGGGGAGAAAAAATATAAAATATAAAAACAAAAACTACAAAAAAAAAAAAAACATACTCTGATTTCCCATTTTCAATGGGCTCAGGATATAAAAACACAAAAAAAAAAAGAAATTAAAAAAATAAAATAAAAAAAAAACAACAAAAACAAACGCAAAACTGCAAATAAACTTTTGCATTGTAAGCCGTAATAATTATAAACGATAACTTATATTTAATTTTTTGAATTACATCAATAAATATGTTGAAATTAAAATTAAAAATCTCTGTTCGTTATTTATTTTTAAGTGAATTGGAAATATATATAATATATGTCAGAGCTAGAGAGATAGATAAAAGCTCAAACTGATCGATATGTTTATGTATTAATCGATAATGGATGAAAGAGAAGAAAGAGAAGAAGATGATAAGATATAGGTAGGCAGCAAGAGCCTTGGGTACATAGAGGGCTGAAGACATGGATAGGCAGAAAGAAAGTCGAATTTAAGATCGATGAATGGCTAGATAAATAGATCTATAGATTCATAATAAGAAAAGTATAGCATATATATGGATATATGATTGATTCACAGAGAGAGACAGAGAGGATTCAGAATGGATGGAAGGTTACGTAGATCTATATATAAACAGAAAGAAAGTCAAATATACATCAGCTAGACTGTTAGATATATAGATAAAGATAAAATCAGGTACATATAGGTAGATCTAAATAGATCTTTAGATAGATAGAAACTAAAATATATGATTAGGATAGATGGATAGACTGGTAGATAAATGGAAATATAGATATATTAGTGGATAGATCAGGTTTATAGTTGGATGGATGGATAAATTGATCTATATAGATTAATATATCTATATCTATAGATATATATCTATATATGTATATAGATATATAGAAAGATTGATTGAAGGTCAGTTATATAAATGGAATATATACAGTTATATATATGAAAAGAATTAATCTATACAGAAGGAAAGTCAGGTATGTAGATAGATAAGGGATTGGTAGATGCATGATCATGTGGATCATATGTGTGTATATAGTGCTATATAATGGATGAGAAAGAAAGTTAGTTATAAATAAAGCCTGGCATATGGGATGGATCGGTAGATGGCATGTAAATAGTTCATAACAACTTGTTCTAGCTAAACAAACCTAGCCTGAGCACACACAAGATATTTTCAAGAGGAAACTGTTATTTAACCATGAGCTTTACCATCTTATTGGTATTTCTATATCTTTCGCTTGAGCTCTGAAATTGTATCTAAATTCTACTACAGCAAAACTGCAGATATATTTCCATTTCAAGTTAGTCTGATAACTGTTTATGTGTGTATTATAACACTTCTCTATCTAGTTCTTTTTTTTATCAAAAAAATGAGGAATAAACGAATCTGAATACGTTTCGAATAGCAATCAAGTAAACATCATTCATATGAAAACATTTTGTTGTTTACCAAATCGGAATCTATAGTTTGCTTTCGTTTGATTGACAAACAAGTGTCTCAAGTACTGCCCCCAGCCAGACAGAGGTTCCCATAGTATAGTAGAAATGTGTCGTCAGTCAATGAGACATAAATAAATGCTGGTAAAACAAAACCTATTCAAGAAGAAGAAGAAGAAGAAGTCATATCTCATGTGTCTAGGTCTGATAAATATTTGTAATAATTCTCTAATTCATTAACCGAGCATATTTATAATATATAATAGAGTTAATCAGATGATCTTGTTGCTCTCTTTCACTCAATCAATCATTTAATCAGGCAATCTATTAGTCAATCAATCAATCAATTTGGCTTCACTTAGAGAAATTCATATAACTCATAAATATATGTATAATCAAGTCAATCAATCAATCAATCGGTTAATCAGGCAATCTATTAGTCAATCAATCAATCAATCAGGCTTCACTAAGAGAAATTCATATAACTCATAAATTTATGTATAATCAGGTCAATCAATCAATCAATCAGTTAATCAGGCAATCTATTAGTCAATCAATCAATCAATCAGGCTTCACTAAGACAAATTCATATAACTCATAAATATATGTATAATCAGGTCAATCAATCAATCAATCGGTTAATCAGGCAATCTATTAGTCAATCAATCAATCAGGCTTCACTAAGAGAAATTCATATAACTCATAAATTTATGTATAGTCAGTTCAATCAATCAATCAATCGGTTAATCAGGCAATCACTTAGTCAATCAATCAATCAGGCTTCACTAAGAGAAATTCATATAACTCAGAAGTATATGTATAATCAAGTCAATCAATCAGTTAATCAGGCAATCTATTAGTCAATCAATCAATCAGGCTTCACTAAGAGAAATTCATATAACTCATAAATATATGTATAATCAGGTCAATCAATCAATCAATCGGTTAATCAGGCAATCTATTAGTCAATCAATCAATCAATCAGGCTTCACTAAGAGAAATTCATATAACTCATAAATATATGTATAATCAGGTCAATCAATCAATCAATCGGTTAATCAGGCAATCACTTAGTCAATCAATCAATCAGGCTTCACTAAGAGAAATTCTTATAACTTACAAATATATGTATAATCAGGTCAATCAATCAATCAATCAGTACTACTGTAAGTCAATCAAACCATCAATCAATCTCTGCTGCTTCTTCTTCCAACTCAATCCACCAAAAAGAGAAATAGAAAATCTTTCGTGCATTTTGTTGGGGATTTTTTTGTTTTTAGTTTTTTTTTTTAAATTTTTTTTTTGTTTGTTTTTATTTGTAAACTTTCTCATAATAATAGATTACAATATTACAATTGTTTGTTATATTACATACTCGTATGCTTAATGCATAAATTTTAATTGTATTTATTCATAATTTATATATTTATAATTTTTTTTTAATTTTTAAATTTGTTTTTATATATTTTTTTTTATTATTATTATTATTGATCTTGCTTTTGCTTTCAGTTCACAAAAAAAAAAGAAAAAGAAATTATGATGAAACAGCGCCAAAGAAATGGGGAAAAAATAATGAAAATTTCTACAATTTTTTTTTATGAAATTACAATTTGCGCAGTTTTAATTTATTATTTATTTCTAGTACATTATTTTTTTTTTTTTTTTTGTTTAATTTCTCCTTCAAGTTTTGGGGTTTACAATTGGTTTAACATGGGATAATGTGCAGTATGTATATATATATATATATATTTATACAGATATAGATATATATATATATATTTTAATTGGTTTTTTTTTTGCCTTTTCTTTTCTTACTATTTCTGTTAAAACGAAGAATTTGTTGTGCTTTGTGGAAGATGGAAAAAGTTAAAAGAGAAAAAAAAGAAAGGAAAACTAGATGCAGTGTCAAATGTGGGGCGTGCGCGTGTATGTGTATGTGTAATGGGTAGGGGTAGGGGGAGGGGGGTGTCGGTAATTGTGCACCTGATTAATACAATTATTTGTTTTCATTTGTGTTGAATTTCGCGCAACTTAAGCGAATTAAAGGGATACAAAATAAACACATTTTCCGCGCGAGTTCGAATTTGTTTGTTTGTTAGCTAATACAACTAATTGTGTGTGTGTTTATGATAGGATATATACTATATATATATATATATATATGTATGTATATATATGCATATATAGACACCAATATATATACACATGTGTGTGTGCCTGTTCTGGGTCCAGTCTCTGATAACAGACGCAACTATAGCATTGATAACAACTATATAGAAAGTATGTATATACACACCTGTATATATATACATATATATAAATGTGTGTGTTTGTTTTTGTGTGCACTGCAGGAGCTTAGTCCTGTTGGGGAAACAGTGGGGGGGGGGGGGGGCGGAAAGGTACTATCTCTGCGTGTGTGTGTGTGTGTTTGTGTGTAACATTAAATTCTATATACATATAATAGCTGCTGCCCTTGCACTTTATATAAAAATAAACTTTTATATATATATATATATATATATATATATGTATATACCATATATACACACTCATATGTATATACACATATATATATATATATATATATATACATTACAAATTGTTGCTGTTGTTGTTATATATGCATCAACTCTCTCGTCAACTAATCCTGGTTAGCTCGTCCTGCAATGCAGCCAGTGCCGTTTTTATCTTCTGTTGTTTATTCGATTATAGTTTTTCTTTTTTTTTTGTGTTTTTTTCATATTTTTAACTGTTATTTTTTGCTGTTGTTGTTGTTGTTGTGGTTTTTTTTTAATCCTCGTTTAGTCGGCCAATGTGTTTGGCTTGCTGCCGCTCTGCTTCTCCTTGTCACGCTCGGCACGCTGCTCCGGCGTCAGCATATTGTCTGCGCTCTGCTGCTGATTCTGATGGGTCTTCTGCTTCAGCATTGTCCAGTCATAGATATAGTCATATTGATGGTTCAGCGTTCGGAACAAAATGCTGTCAATTCGAAGCAAATCAAAACAATTAAAGCTCTGCTTTGACAGCAAAACAGACACAGAGTGCGAAAGAGAAGGAGAGTGCGTGTGGGTATCACTTACCGGAACAATTGACGCAAATACATATAGTCGGGCGCCTCCTCGAAGCGCAAGCTGCGGCAGTAATTCAAATACATGGAGAACTCGGCCGGATAGCCCTTGCAGAGCACCTCGATGGGCGTGGACATTTTCTTCTCAGAGATTTTATCGTATTTCTGCTTCTTGTTGGTCGCCTTCATGCCCTGCCAGGGCAACACGCCCCGATTGAAGTACATCATCACATAGCCGAGCGACTCCATGTCGTCGCGCCGGGACTGCTCGATGCCGACGTGAGCATTGATCGAGGCATAGCGGGCCGTGCCCGTCAAATTCTTCTCCTCACGGTATGGTATGTGTATGCGCTTGTGGGGATCACGGAATTTCTTGGCCAGCCCAAAGTCGATGAGGAACAGCTTGTTGCAGTGCCGTCCGATGCCCATGAGGAAGTTGTCCGGCTTGATGTCGCGATGAATGAAGCACTTGTTATGCACATACTCCAGGCGTCCGATCATCTGATCGACCAGCATCAACACCGTCTTAATGGTGAAATGACGTGTGCAAAAGTTGAAGAGATCCTCCAGCGAGGGCCCCAACAGATCCATCACTAATATGTTGAAGTTCTTCTCATTGCCGTAGTAGCGAATGCGCGGTATGCCCACGCCTCCGCTGAGGACGCGATAGAGCTTGTACTCGTAGAGCAGCTGCGGATGGCGGGCATTGGTTGCCTCCATCTTGATGGCCACCTCCTCGCCGCACTGCATGCTCATGCCCAGATAGATGTCGCCAAAGGAGCCGCTTCCTAAAGTCAAATGTCAATTTGCAATTGTCAAATGGCACAAATGCACAAAATCAAATACACAAAATCACAAGTCGCAAATCCAGGCGAGCTGCATTTGGCCCTGACCCTCGAGAAAATGGGGCAATCGCTGCTAAATGGCTAATGGATGCTTGGCTGCACTTACCTATTTTGCGTATGATTCTGTATTTTTCGCCCACGACAATCCCGGAACGATGGTTCGTCATCTTGATGAGCTTGTCCATTGCAAACGTTGTTGGCTAAGCTGGTCGAGGGGTTAGGGGGACGACGACGGCTGGCAATATTGGATTTATGAAAATTTGTAAGAAACTATTTTGTGTGTAACGTGCGCGTGCTATTTATTTGTACACTGGCTGTACTGTTGGAGTCGCAGTATGCCTTTGCTTACGCGCTGCTCAATTCGTCTGCTGTTGCTTTTTACTAGCTGTCGAAATCTTTATAAATTTCTTTAGACAAGAGCAACGTTAGAGATGGGGCTGTGCGACAATAACAGACGGACACAAACAGCTGTTATCGGCAACGACCTTGCGTTTCGTGAGTTATCGCACAATGAATTAGCATATGCAACTGACAAATTCATCGCTTATACACGGCACGAGTATCGATATTTCTAAATGCTTGTGCAGATGCTAAACGTTTATGTGCTTGACGTAGAAAATGTTTAAGTTTACTATTAATTTTATGTAGCAAGTTGACGTATAACAATATGTTTGAAAGGTAATTCTACAATTACTATTAATGTTGTTTTAATTTCAATGGGCTACACTTGTGTAGGCCTAAATAATCGCCAAAGCAGGTGACGACATATCGATAGTTTCGACAATCACCTGCACTCGATATTAGCCCTTTCATTGCAATGACGCTAAAATTAAATATGTAATCATTTAATTAGCTTCTCATGTATAATTATATAAATTCGAAGAATTTGTAATTGGGCGTATTGTGCGCTAGCAAACGGATGTCATACATGGAAATTTCACTAGATATCTGCAAAACAATCGCTTAGGACACATTGCACGATCGATATATATTATATTTTTTTATGAAGGCATAAGGGGGCGTTAGCCAAACGAATATCGATATTTGTCAACTGTTTAATTTACTAAATTAAATAAATAAAAGTGAGCTCTCCAAATAAAAAAATACATAAATATACAGCAATATATATAATAAAAAGCAGTTTACAGCTCGTGAGACGCTGATGATCAATCATCAAATATATGTATTTGCTGAGATCCGAGCCAAGTGGCAGCATTGGCATTTCTCAACACTGGTTTTGGCTAAAAGGCGCTTAACCCTTAAGTTGAGTATTGGTCCAAAAGAGAAAAACACTCGATTGTAATTCGATTTATACAGTTTTGTTTATTTACGGCCGAGTCTCGAGTTCTAGATTAGTTAAATGCAAATTTGAATTAGAGGCCAGTGTTGGGCAGTGCTTGATCAAACAAAATATGCATCTAATTGTGCCATTTTATCCTTTGGCGGTCGTCCACCATGTCGGCCGCCGCGCGCATTGCCAGCGCCCGGGCCGCTAGCGGCGCCACCTCCACGCGAGGGGCCGCCGCTGCGCACCTGCCGCGAGGCGACCGCACGGTGCTTCTCCACCAGGTGGGCGAATTCACTAGAACAGAAAATGCAGCCGCTCTTCTCGTCGCTGCCATCCTTGAACTTCGATTTATCCGATTTGTAGACCACATTGACCAGCTGTGCGCCGCACTCGCTGCACTTGCTCTCTGACAGGAGAAAAAAGGAGAAATGAAATGAAATGAAATTCAATTAAATTGATTAAATTTCTATTTAGGTTTGGCTCACGGATTATGACTCACCTTCGACCGTTATTTTGGTGGCACCTTTGAAGCAATTGATGATCACATCGCAGCGATTGCAGCCCAGCTTCCAGGTAGGCGACAGCGTGCTATCGAGCACCAATACGCCCGTCTCGCACTCCACGCAGCTGGAGATGCCCAGCGTGTTGAGCGAATGCGGGCAGGTGGGATGCGTACAGGTGTTGCAGCCGCCGAATTTCGGCATATCCCTGAACGGCGGATGATTGTAGCAGTACGGGCAGAACGGAAACGAACGACCCTTCACGCCCGTCGAGAACGCCAGCAGCCCGAAGTCGTCCAGCGGGCACTTGAACTCCCGATACACCTTCACATTGCCATTGGGCAGCGTGTAGTTCTCGTCGCAGTGCGAGCAGTACAACCGAGCGGGCTTCGTCTGGGAAAGAGATGGCAAGAGAAGATGATGAAAAGAGAATCTGATAATAGATGAAGTGTTTCTAAATTAAGCATTAATAGAGTTGAACAACTTGAGTAATATGTGCTTTATCTGATTGTCTATATCTCTATACCTCTCTCTCTCTCTCTCTCTCTCTTATATATATTTCTTTTTGTGATAAATCTATATATATCTTATGTATGCCTACCTTACTACCTTACCTCTATATGAAACCACATTCCCCTATCTACCTGTTTATTTTGTAACTATATATATCTCTCTCTCTCTCTCTCTGTATATATACATATATAGTCTTATATCATTCTGTTTACTTTATCTATATGCCTCATCTTTATCTATATCGAAATCGACATTCCTTTCTCTAGTAAGTCTTAGCTTCTCTTTCTCTCTTTTATTTTATCTAAATCTTCACACATGTCTTTTCCATAACTATTATATCCATATTCCATTATCTTACCATGCCTATTCTATCTCCATCTCTCCCTATATATATATACATATCTATATCTATATCTTATTTCTATCTCTATCTATCTATATTATTATCTTATATTATTATCTATATTATTATATTATATTATTGTATATCTATATTCATCTATCTTATTCTTGTCTATATATCTACCCATACTATTCTTTGTCTCTATCTACATGTACACATAGTAAAACTAATTTATACTTTGTTCTATAACTATATCTATAACCACTAACAGATTTCTCTTTCCTATTACTCTCTGTCCCTCTCTTTCTGTAACTACTATAAGCTCTCTCTTTCTTATTGCTGCTACCTGCTCTCTTTCTCTTTCTATGAGTCTCCCTCTTTCTTTCTCTTCATCTATAACCACTATCAGCTCTTTCTTTCTTATGAATTCCTCTCTTATCTTTCTCTTTCTGCACTCTTAAGTCTTCCACATCTCTCTCTACATATATATTGTATATACATATCTATATAATATACCTGTATATACTTCATGTATCTACGACATTTGCCGCATCGCGAGTGCGCTTTCCCCGACTCGGCCAGCGGCGAGAAGGACGACTCGAAGAGCATATCCATGCTGGCGATGTTCTGCACAAAGTAGACGAACTTCAGCTTGAAGATTTTGATGGCATGCCGCAGGACGTCGTTGAAGTCCGCCGATCCTTTGGCAATGAGCGTCAGCATGCGTTCCACTTCGGACCGCATCGTGGGCAGCACCAGCTCCGGATCGATCTTCTGATAGCCGTGCACCAGCACAATGCCCAGCGTCGTCGGTATCAGCTTGCGCCCACTCTCGATCTTCACGTAGTTGCGCTGACAGATGTTGTTGATGTGCACGGGTATGGAGGCATCGGTGCCGATGCCGTGCTGCTCCATCAGCGTGATCAGCTCCGCTTCCGTGAGATAGTCGGGCGGGCCGGTCTGACTTTCGGCTAGGCGCACATCGTTGATGGCCACCTGCGTGCCCTGAACGAACGGCGGCATCGCCTCATCCTTGCCGAAGGCCTGCCAGGTCATCACTTTCGTGAAGCCCGCATCCAGCAGCACGTTCGCCGTGCACGTGAACGTCTCGAGGCCAACCTTCAGCTTGGCCGTCGTCGTGCGATACTTCAGATCGCGCGAGATGGTGCCCATAAAGTGGCGGCAGATGAACTCGTACACCCGCCAGGTGTCCCGATCGAAGTCATTGCGCTGGCCCAGCTTCATGGGCGTTATCGGTGGATGGTCGCCCGCATCTTTGCCCTTGCGCGGCGTTTGGAAATCGCTCGATATGGCGCGCGCCTCATCGCCAAAATCGCCCGATGGCTGCAGCACCCGCAGCACGGCGTGCAAATCAAAGTTCTCCGGATACTGATTGGTCTCTGTGCGCGGATAGCTGATGTAGCCCTGAGTATATAACCGTTCCGCAATTTGCATGGCCTGGAATGGGCCAATGCCCAAGCCGGAGCTGCAAATCCGCATCAGCTCCACCGTGTTCAAGGCCTGTGGCTTGCTCTTGAATGCCTCCTTGCTGCTCACACTCTCCACGCTGCAGAATGAGAGACAGAGACAGAGACAGAAAGAGAGAGGGAGATTATGTGAGTAAGAGATTGCTGGGAATTGAGCGTTTGCTTACGTCGCCTCCTTGTGCTCCTTGACGCGGTTCAGCAGCATGATCGCAATGTCCTTCTTGAAGACACGCCCCCGCGCCCACTCGAGCGTGTACTCCGGCTGGCCGGCCATCAGTTGCAAATACCAAAAGGTTTCGGGCTTGAACATTTGTATGTCGTCGTGCCGCTTCACACAGAAGCCCAGCGTGGGCGTCTGGCAGGGGCCGTAGGAGATGAGCGATGAGTCCAGGTCGCCGTAGCGGCCCTGGAAGAATTTCGTTTGAAACCGCGTAAAGGCACAGCCAATACGCAAATCCAATTCCTGTCGTGCGTCCACGGATTTGGCCTCGTTCTCGTTGGGATGCCCCAGCGTCTCCATCGCAGCCTTGATATCCTTGCTCGTGATGGCCGAGAAGTGCGCTCGATAGGTCACAAACGTGCTATACACATTGTGTATGACGTGCTGCACTGCGTCCATCACCTCGAAGCAGATGTTTTCGCCCTCCTTATCGCAATCGAGCCACAGGACTAGATAGTCGCAGCCGCGCGCCTCGTGTGACAGAAACGAGCGCATCTGCTGCTTGGGATTGCATTCCTTCTTCTCTGTGGGACAATTGAACAGCTCCACCGGATCCACCTTATCCCACGAAGTGTATTTGCTGGTGAAGTCCAGCGACATCACGTGCCCGCAGACCGAGGTCATGCGGAAGTGCACGTTGCCCTCATTGCGAAAGTTTCCGGTCCATTCGTGAGTGGAGCATCCGTTGTTCCCTATACAAGGATGTATGTAAATGAATATTAATGTGTATAGATATATGTATATAGAAGATCGGCTGATCAGCTGCCCGGATTGTCAGACATTAGCCTCAGCTCCATAGCGTCAGCCGGTGCCAAGCTCTTCCGCCCGTCAATCCGTGCACTTTACATCAATCAATCAACAGTTATATTGTTATTGTTTATCGTCTCTAACCTCGCTTTGCCGTGCAGCGTCCATTGGAGAGAATGCCGGCGAGGGACGCGGCCAGCGAAGGCTTCTCGGCCACCATCAGTACGCTCTTCATGGCCTAAATGTGTTGATGATGACACCTATTACAACTACTGCTGCTGCTGCTCCACCTCCTCCTCTCTCGCTCGCTCTCACTTGCGCTCGCGCTCGCTGTCTTTGCACAATGGGAGATGATTCTTGTTTTTGGCGACACTTTCATAGATGAACCTACATATGTGTGCGTATATGCGTGCCTATGTGTGTTTGTGTGTATGCGTCTGTGTGGAAGCTGCTGCCGGTCTTTTTACTCTTTGCTTGTGCTGCTTCAAGTCCTTGTGTTGCCGCGCCTTATTGCATTTACTTGCAATACGCATTAAAGCGGCGCGTTCAAATTTAATACACAGTTTATATTAGGTAAATAAATACAAACGCTGAATGTATTTGCAAAAAAAAGACCGTGCAGCCTTAGCTGGTGTTAGTGGTGCGCAAAAAATTAAAGAAACACTAAAATTAGGGATGCAAGTACGGTGTCGATAGGTGTTTTATATGCGGAAACCGATTATTGCGCGGCAGTCTTATATGTCTACATATCGATCTTCAGCTTAGTCATCGGCATTGTCCAACACCAAAGTTATGAAGTAAAATTAAAATCCATGATTGCATGTCTATATATACAATAAATTAAGTAAACATTATGTAATAATAGCTAAAATTAAAATCTTATTATGCACTACTTCTTTTCAATAAATATAATCGAAAAATTGTTATTAAAATAATTCAAGAGTTTGCCAGCACTGCCGTTGCAGAAATTCAAATCACGCGCCAAGTATGGCAACGCTGCCACAGAAACATCCACCCAGCGCACCGGGAGCCGTCTCCCACACAAACACCAAAGCCTATACACACAAGCGCGCAAACACACACCCGAAAATACACGCAAGCAGACACTTGCTCAGCCGACTTGCGATGCAGGCAGCGCAGCCACCGCTACAAAGCCCGATGCTCAGTCGAGTTTTGGCCGTGAACGTGTTCAGTTGCGTGTCGCTGTCTCATCGTCGTCCGTTTTCTATTTAGCCGCCGTGCTTGTCCGTCGCGGTCGTCGTCACCGTCGCGTATGTTTACGTTTGTGTGCGTGTGCGTCTGCGTCTGAGTGTACGTTTTTTGTTGTTTTTTTGTTGTTGTATGTTTGTGTTATTTTTTTTTGGCGACGGTTAGCAAAATAATTTTGAACGCAGCTACATATTTATAAATATATGAAAGCACACATACATAGCTATATATGTTTAAATGTTGTATAAGAAAAGTTCGTGTCTTTAATGTATATTAACAATCACACACACACACACACATACACTTTTGATTTTTGTTTTTGGCCAAGAAATGAGCAGCAAAGCGTAGCGCAGCAGCAGCAGCCGCAGCCGCAGTAAAGTAAAAGCAGAAATTGAGAGTTGTTTTTGTCGCAACAATAACAACAACAACAACAACAGAAACACCTACGCAACACTAGCAACACCGGCAGCATAAACCGTTTTTTTTTTTGTTTGTTGTCGCCGCCGCCGCCGCCGCCTCCTCCTATTGCTTCTTCTCCTCCTCCTTTGCATGCCGTCGCTTTCTTTTGCGTGCCAATGCACTGCCTCCCCCTCGCACTAAAGCGCGCTCTGTTGGCGCCGTTTTGCAATAGTCTCTCAGTTTCTACTCCTTGTCCGTTATTTATTTTATTTTTTTTTTAAGTAACAGCTATTTTTTGTAGTTTCTCCAATGTTTGTGAATGAATTCGACAAACATCAGCGGAAATTGTGGCGAACAAACAAATAATGTTTATTACATTTGCATATACAAACGTACATATGTATGTATATATCTATGTATTTATATATGTATGTATATATGTTTGTATATTCAAATTGTGGTTAGAAACTTGTCCTAAATTCGCTTGAAAACAAAAATTTACCCAAAAAAACTCGTTTTCTGAGCTTTGCATTGTTTTTGTTTACTTGCCGTTTCTCAAGCTTTAACGTTGATTAGCTATTGCGGCGTTTGTTGTTGTAGTTCTATTAATGAACAGAACAATGGCTCAAGCCTAGCTTGAGAGAGAGAGAGAGAGAGAGACTCGGTGTCTCTGTCTCTTTCACTCTTACATTGCCCATGCTGCTAGAGCGCGTGTAAAATCTGCCATCATTGACGGTTTGCTTCATTCTGCTTCTTCTACATTTACTATTTGTGCTTGGTTCTCTCGCTCTCTCTCTCTCTCTCTCTCGCTCAGCTGCAGCAGAGTTGAAGGCCTTTTTTGCATACGACAATGTTATTAACAACCAATAACAACAACAACAACAACTTGACCCTAGGCAGCTTTAACGTAAAAACCAAAAAACAAATACAGGTTTTTGTAAAAGTTGTTGATTTCTTTTTATTGGTATTTACTATAAATACACACACACACACACACACAGAGCCACAGGCACGCTCGCACGAATATGCATAAATTGTTCGTATTAACGCTTTTGCTGCTTAGCTTTTGGCGCTATGACGTCACCTCTGCTCTGTGGAAACTGACAAAATTTTAATGCAATAACATAAAAAAAGAAATACCTGTAAAAAAATCGAAAGCTTGGCCAACAAACAGAAACAGAAAACCGTTGGCGCAGGCGCCGCTGCTGCCCCATAACGCACATAACGAGAAGAAGCAGAGAGCTAGATAGGGACAACAAGCGAACGAGAGAGCGAGCGAGGGCGCGAGGAGCGCTATTGATCAACAACAGCAAAAGCTGCGCGCTGTGCGCTGAGCTCGGTTTGAAAGCTGCTCTCAGACAAACTAACACACACATGCACACGCACACAAATGCCTCACTCACACGCTTACACACACACACACAGACATGTTCGCTTGTCTAGTTGGCGCTCTCGCGCTCACATGTAAACTTTTGTATGCGTTGCAACTTGCAAGTGCACAACTCTCTCTCCCTCTCTCTTACACTCTAATATTCACTCTCTCGCAGAATGAGGCGAGGAAAGTTAATACAAAAAAAAAAAAATAATAATAATAATTAAGTTGTGGTTGTAAAACAAACAAAGCAAAAAGAAAGAAGAAAACAAAACAAAAACAAACAATGCATTTGCTGAAAACAAAAACTACTCCCGTTACGAAAATGTCGAAAATTAAAAGAAATTAGCCAAAGTGCATTGATAAAGTCGAAAAGCAAAGCGGAGCAAAGAAAATATTAATACAAATAACTGAAACAACAGCGTTCAGATAGCAACAGCAAGCAACAAGCAACAACAACAGCGACAAGACGGCCACAAAATGTTGGACACGCTAAGTAAAGCAACAACGAGAATTCGACTCAAAAGGCAGCAGCAACAGAAACAGCCAAAAGCAACAATAACTACGACAAGATCAACAACAACAACAACAGCTCGGCAACACTGTTGGCAGTGGAGCTTCGCATTTTTGGCTGCATTTTGCGTACAGGTAAGCAACACAATTCCTTTTTGTTTAGATTCAATGCTTAGATGCAATGTATACGTGCAGTCTTGTAGGCAAGGGCTTATGCTTTGTTTAGCTACAATTTATATATGTACATATATAAGCACAAAAGCGCTTAACCCTTGAAGCACACTGTGCAATTTATTGTATATGATATTAATATGTACATTTTAGGTGTATAGGTGTATATATAAATATATTGCTAATAATTTTGTCAGGTAATACATAAGAGTACAAAATTTTGTTCAATTTTTTTTAATCAAAAACGCAATATAGACAAATATAAACACAAATACATAGTTCATATAAATTGATTTGTCGACCAAACCAATTAAAAATCTGCGCACTAAGGGGTTAACTAAGCGCTGAGCAACATTCGGTCTAGCAGCAAGAAGAACAGCACGCACATAAGAGACGCGAAAAATCACAGCTGCACTTGCTGCGCTCTCATGCTGGTCTCGTGTGCTTATTGTTGTTGTTGTTGTTGTTGCTGCTGCTGTTGCTGCTGCCTTTATCATTGTTGTTGGTGGAGCGCGCATTTCCCATGTTAATTCAATTCAATTTTTGATTTTTTTCTTTCGCCTCGCATTGCGTTTTATGTTCGTTTGTGTTTGTTGTTTTTATGCTACTTGCAAAACTTGTCTTCTAGCCGAGCGCAGCGCATAGCGGGTGTTGTTTAGGAGAGGGGGTGGGGTAATTTTGGTATTGTTTTCTTCTTCTCTGTTGTACTCTTGTTCGCTAGAGACCTTGAGCACTGGCCCGCCAGTCAATTGGTGTGAATGGGATGGAAATAGTCGCAGCCAGCCAATGAATATGCATTCCACGAGATGCGAACCAATACGCGGATACAAATACAGATAGGAATACGAATTCATATACATACATGTGAATCGACGAGATACATTCGACTGATAGCTAGATCGTGCTGTCTATTGCATAACAATGGAAGGCTTAATAACATAATCTCTATACAAATACAGATCGTAAATCGAAAATGCTCAAATGCGAAAAGTTGTATATATATGGTATATGTAGTTTGCGGCTTTAATCCAGTTAGTTTTAGTTTTCGTTTTCGCTATTTGTTATGCAATTTCGTTCTAGTTCCTTAACTTTCCATTTATTATAATTGTGATTTATTTGGCGAACTTCAATTTGAATGATAATGAGCTTTGCGGCGCAATGGCATGTGCCGCCATTAGGAACTTGTGAGTCGAAGCCATAAAATAAATAGTCAAACAAATTAATGACCATTTTTTTTTTTTTTTTGGTATTTCATTTTTTCTTTGCTGAACCTAACAAATGAACGTCACGTAGCTCTAATAAAGAAAAAAATAAATACTCTGGGCGAGCATGTTTTAGTCGTTTGCGTTTAGTGCTTAGATTAACGTTTAGTCATGATTGTGTAATCGGGTTGGCGAACTAGTTCGCATTGGTTCTTTGCAGCCAAAGTTTGATTTCAAAGGGTTTTATGTTGGGCATTGAAAGTGGTTAAAATTTGTGCGAAAATATATGTGATAAGAGGCGTGGCAGCGCGCATATGTTCTTGATTGGGATTAGACATATTTGTCTATCTCTTTGTGTCGCATACATATATAGATTCTAGTTAAAGTTTTGTTCGATAAACCATATTATTTTCTGATTATCGATTAATATCGATATGTTTCGATTAATTTTCAAGCGTCAAAATCCTTTTTGAAATACAAGAACTGTATTCTACATGCACATACATAGATACATACATATGTATAAACACAAATATGTATAGATCTATCTGTCTATTTGAAAGAATATTCGATATGCTCACACAGCATCAGCTCAGGGTACCTCCCAGTCAGGCACTTGCTTCTAGAGCTTTCTTACTTGTTTGATTTGGCCTCTTTTTTTTAGTAACTTCCGCTGATCCAGCACAGTAAATTGCTTTTATTGTTGTGTTTGTTATTGTTGTTTGTCTATTCGATAAATGAACGCAAATATTTATCATTTAGTCACATACCACGAATTGAAATCGCTTTGCATTGTGCTCGAACGTCATGGCCCAAAAGTCACGTCTGCCGCACGGCACTTTACGCAGACCCCAACTTGAATATACCTATAAAAAATATATATATGTATATATACATTCTCATATATTCTTATATATAAGGTTTATAATCTGCAAAGCATTGCACTCGCGTCTGGTTCAGCGAACTGGCCCAAAAATTTTTTGCTGTCTTCTGCTAGTGTAGGCGTTGCTTAAGATATGTTACGAGAAGTCTTCAAAAATGGAAAAAAATCATGTGCTAGGCTTACACTGAAAGAAAAAGGATGACGAATGAGGCGTACCCTGGATGGTTTATAGATAAAAGAGAAATCAGGCCATTTGTGGTTTATAATGTAAATCTTTCATATATATATCTTTAATCTTAAAGTGTTTGCGAAATCATTGCAGAAGAAATTCAATATCATTAAGAACTGGTTCAAAGAATGACAAAGATATGGATGGATGCAATGGAGTTAAAGATACAGATACATATAAACTGAAGATACAGATAGATTGGTATCTGGTTCACAGATACAGATACAGATACAGATACAGATATAAAAACAGATACCGATACAGATACAAATACATATACAGATACAGATACAGATACAAATATAGATACAGATACAGATACAGCTAACGATAAAGATACAAATACAGATACAGATACACAAACACATACAGATACAGATACACAAACACTTACAGATACAGATACATATACATATACAGATACAGATACAAATGGAGATACAGATACAAATACCGCTTGAGCTGCGGATATGTGAGCTGAAACGGATGCGTGGTAAATTAAGCGCAAAGTGCGGCCTAATTTAAGCAAAATCAAAAGCAGAAAGAAGAAACAAAAACAAAATATAAAACTAAACAAAAAACAAACACAAAAACAATTAAACAGCCGAGGCCAAAAAAAAAACAAAAACAAAAACAAAATGAGATACAAATTCGATTCGCTTTGGATTTTTGGCTTTGGCTATGGATTTGAGCTGCAATTGGTTTTGGCTTTTCCGCTGCCGGGTGGGCGGGGGGACGTCTGGCTAATTTGGGGCGTGGCATGGGCTGCTGCACGGCAATTAAATGCACGTCCGCAAAAGACAAAAGGCAAGGGACGCAGATGTGTGTCGCAGATAAGAGCGACAAACACTGTCACTCTCTCTTCCTCTTTCTCTCTCTCTATCTCTCACTCTCCGCGTCTGTCTCACTCTATCGTAGTCAAACACACCCATATTAAGTCCCTTGGCACGTGTCAAGCTGGCCTAAAGAAACAGTCAACAACAACAACTGAAACAGACGCAGATGCAAAGAGTCGAGCAGACCACTTGAAATAAGAAGAAGAAGAGCTGCAAAATGTGGCTGATTACAATTTGTTGTGCACACAGTGGAAGGAGCTGTAAGAGAGCTTTTCAATTAATGCAGCCCTGACCAGAGAGAGAGAGGGAGAGAGAGAGAGAGAGAGAGACATACAGACTAGCTGTCTGAGTGACTTAATGACTGACTTAATGCCTGACTGCCCCGCAATGGCAATGACAATTGACACCCGGCGAATGCGTTACGCATGATTAAAATCTAGTTTGATAAAGATCGATAGAGTTAAAAAGAGAGCAAGAGTTTTATCTGACGTGAAATAGTATAGGAAGAGAGACTGAGAGGGGAAAACAATGAATGAGAGAGGAGTAAAAGAAGGAGGGAAAGCAAAAAAAAAGTAGGAGAATGACGGAGAGAGAGAAAGGGCGAGAGGAAAAGAGAGAGAGAGAGAGAGAGATGGAGAGAGAGATGGAGCGAGAGATGGAGAGAGAGTGAGAGAGTGAGAGAGACAGAGAGACAGAGAGACAGAGAGACAGAGAGAGAGAGAGAGAGAGACAGAGAGAGAGACAGAAATAAAGAGAGAGAGAGAGAGATAAAGAGACAGACAGACAGGCAGAGGGGAAAAATATAGAGCTAGAGAGTGAAAGCGAGATAAAGATAGAGAGAGAGAGAGAGGAAGAGAGAAAGAGAGGAAGAGAGAAAGAGAGATCAAGAGAATGAAGTATTACGCAAGAGAAAGATGAATACAAAAAGGGATAGAGAGAGAGAGAGAGAGAGAGAGAGAGAATAATGAGATAGGATGATGTGAACAAAAGAGAGATATATATATATTTATTTTAAATTTTTAAAGAGCTAATGGTGATTTCTCTTCTCCACAGAGAGAGAGAGAGAATTATATAGAGATAGAGAGAGAATTAAGACAGAGCTTAAGATGGAGAAGTTTAAGTTGGAGGATCTTAAGATGGAGAATCTTAAGGCTTAGGAAAAAAGTCAAATGTAAGGCATAATCTCTTCCGCCTTAGAGAAGAGATGAGAAGGGATTCCGCCTTTTTTCCTTGAGAAAATTTTAATAAAATGTTGTCAAGGCAAAGAGTTATTTTAATAAAAACCATCTAATTAGAGCGTGAGCGTGGAACGAGTTCTCTGCGTAAGGGAACCAGTTAAGTTCTGACCTACAGAACCATTGAGAACTAGAGAACTGAGAAGAAAGCTAATAAATTTCAATGGAAATCTCGATGTATGAGCTAGACAGCGCGACAACTGGCAACTGGCAACTGGAATCTGGTATCTTTGTAGCATCTGGCATCTGGCATGTGGCAATCTGGGATTTGGCATCTGGTGCTGGCGATGGGCAACGGGAACAAGTTCATGTCTCCAGCCAAATGGGGAGCTACGAATGCAGTCGATGCGTGCGCCATAAGCCAAAAATAGAGCGACAAAATCAACAAGAGCTTCTTCTGCCGGAAATGTGCCATCAAAATGCGAAAAGATGCAAGGAAAACTAGAGAGAGACAGAGAATGAGAGAGAGAGAGAGAGAAAGAGATGTGCAGGAAAATGCAAGAGCAAAATATGAAACAGGCAGCGAAACGACTTTAAAGTAGACATCGGAAATGGCAAACGCCACTTGATTTGGGCTCATGCATGAATCGTGCGTCTATATATGACTAGATATATATATATATATGCATATATATAAATGTACCATATATATGTATGTATAACATTTGCCGACTCGCTTTCAAGTGTTGACAGGCAGATAAACAGCTCTGCGAAACCATTGCGGAAGTATTTTGAACACAAATCAATTGCACGACAGACACTAGTAAAAGTAGAAAAGAAATCGCTAAGTGAGCTCTGGGCTGCATGGGTTTGGTTAAGAGATACCCTGTAGGTAGTATAAATCGAAGGAGTAGGTAGTATAGAATATACAGGAGCTTAGACTGCCGATATTTATCGATCTTTACTCAAATTAGATTGAAACTAATGAATAATAATTAATAATGAATAAGGTTCAGTTATGTTTGAACAATTTAAGCAGCTAATCATCAAAGATTTTTGCTGCTTACTGTGCTAAGCTAGATGAGCTTAACAGAAACTATGACAATAATCGAAAATTTTGATTAATTGCATTGTTAATCGATATACATATAGTTGAACTTCTTCTCAGATACATGAAAAAGCTGAATGCAAAAGTTCGTACAAAATCTATGAGCGAAAAAAGTTGAAGGATCGATATTTATCGATTGTTATCGATTTACTGAGCTTTTCGTATGATTAAGTATTGCAGGTCTTACTGCCGAATGCCAAATTTAGTACAAAATCTATGAGCTAGGCTTAAATCGCAAATAGTTATTTATCGATTTTTATCGATTTGCTGAGTTTTGCTGCTGATTAAGTATTGCAGGTCTTATGGCTGCCTGTTGTTGCTGCAGCACACCCACTTCCACTTCCACTTCCTTTATAGGGTATTTCAAGTATGTGAGCAGCCATTGTAGCATTTGAAGTTATCGTAAAATTCTTTATGCCCAAATTACTGAGCAAACGCTGTCTTCTACACACACACAAATACAAAAGTGAGGGTGATTTTTCATGTAGTTTCATTTCTCTACATATGCATGTGTGTGTGTGTGTGTGAAAAGTCGCTTATTATTTAGTTGTATGTTGTAAGTGTAGCATGAATCATGCATTTGTATGATGAACTGTTTGGACTTTTTCGTTTTTTTTTTTGACTGAACAAAAGCGCCGAGGTTGAACCGCCCTCAACTTCACTGCCCTTCGCTCCTCTGCCCGCTCGTCACCTAATCCACCTTCCTTCCCTTGACTGCCCACACCTTTCACTATGGTCTTGCCCTAACAGTTCCGTCAGTTGGGCTTTGGGATTCGCGTCACCCCTCGAGACGCTAGTTTTTGCACCCACTTGAACGTTATTAAAGTCATTAGATACACAGACATACACATGCACATACACACATGTACATGCATCATATCATATAGGCAAAAAGTTGTTACCATATAAGTTCATATAAAATTAATACACTTCAAGCTAAATTTCATTGGATAACTTATTGTTTTGAGGAATCTTTTATGTTATATATCAGTAAGAAGTAATCCAAACATTATTTTAAAATAATTCTATATATCTATATACAAAAATTTGGTTTAAAGATTCTTAGTTTTTCAATATATGTACCTCTCTCACTCCTCTACTTTTCTTTGATCTATCATTATAACTTTCCTCTTTGCTATTGTTAACTTCATCTACATTTTCATCTTCCCTTTTGAAGATAATCCAATTTAGTATTTCAGATTCCAGAAATACATTAAATTATGTTTGAGCTCCATAAATCCTATGCATACCAATAATCGCTTTCCACCTCTGTAAAACATCTACATCTGGCACTCATCTAGCCATTTTTTTTTTCCAAGTGTACGCTTGCTTTTTGCTCCCTAATTACAGTTGCCATACTCAGCGAAACTTTGTGTAATGTCCGAAATGAAAGCGCACTGAAGAAATGAAAGAGAAAAAATCATCATAAAATCATGAACCAAAATTTGCGTAAATGCGTAATGAGTTCGTCGCTGAGTAAATCTCATGAAAGTGGAACAATGCGAAGAAGCAGACAGATTTGAGAGCAAATCTTTAAAGTTGAAATGAATACATAAAAAGGCAATTGTTGCGGGTGAGAGATGCTCTTCTTGCGAAACGATAGCTCGAATTCGGGGAATATTAGGGCAATTTTAAGGCAGCTGAGTTGGATCTTGTTCGTCTGGTTGGGTTCGTATTAGATGATAAATTGCTATATATGGATGGAAGTTCTATTTACATGAAATTTATTGTACATTTTTGTAACTCTTAATATCAGTTCAAAGAGAATACTTTCAAAATGAAAATTACTCAAGTAGGAAGTATAACAGTAAAAATATTAAATGGGAGTATTACCATGATTGAAGAATGAAATTCTTGATAGTGATAATAATAATAAGAAATGAACGAAAATGATAATGGTGATCATAATAGTAATACTAATACTAATAATAGTAATAATAATGATGATATAAGTAATAATAACGATACTAAATGGATGCTGATGAATAAAGTTTGTAATAATCAAATAAATAAATAACAATATAAATAATAATATTCATAATAATGATAATAATACTTTGAGCAATTCCAACCATAATTACAACAGTAATAAATATTTCAATAATGAGGATTTCTTTTGATTAAAAGACTTGAATTAAAAATCGATTTCCACAGCCGCAATGCAACGTTAGCCATGTGCAATGGGCTATGCATAATACTAAAAAATGTACATATACATATTTGTGTGTGCTCGACTAGATAATGCTCTGTAAAATGAAATTGGTATGATAATAAAAAACAAAAGAAATATATTTGAGAAAGAGTAAAAACATATAGATTATTTCTTATTCCTTTTCATTCTTCTTGTTTTTAATTTTTATACTTAGCTCTCAAGTTTTCAACCTTCTGCTTAATAACAATTTTTACTGGGTATTCCGAGAAGAAAAGGAAGGCGAGACAAAGGAAAAACTATAAACAATATAAAAAACGTGCAGTGGGAAAATGCACAGCTCGCTGTTTGCTTAATTGAAATTTATTGAGTGCGCATTGCAATTGTTTGTTGTTGTTGTTGTTGTTGCTGCTGCTTGTTGTTTGTTGTTTGTTGCTTGTTGTTGTTGCTGGGCTCCTACGGGTGCGAACTGCAGCCTCTGTGCTCGCTGAGAATGTTATGATTACAGGATATTGCCCCTTGACTTTATTATTTCTGATTTGCCTATGCGGCCAGCTCGACCCGCCCTTCGCTCCCTTTTGCTCATCTTACACCCACATCTTTGCCTCATTGCGCTGCTGTCTGACTGGCCATTTGGCGTTCTTAATATAGGAACTCGTTGCATTTTATATTGACTAATCCGAATTATCACTTTGCAATGAACTCTGCAATGAACTCTGCAATGAACTGTGCAATGAACTTTAAATATCAGCAACAAAATATATTGATGGTGAGTGCAGTTTTGAGAGTAAGGAATCCAGGGTTCTCTATCTTCTATTATTATATGATCTTGATTTTCGTTTAAAAGTAAATAATATGATTCAAAATAGTGATTGAACAGTTCATAAGATAGTTGAAAATCAAAGACTCAAATTTATACCCAGCTTTCAATATCAAGTAATATCAATCATAGATAAATCAAATTACATATATTTCAGCTTTCAACATCAATCAGCCATCAATCATTGGTTGAGCACGTAATATTCAATTCTGATTGCCAATCTTAATCTATTTTTATGTGAAACTTAATCAAAAAATTAATCAGTTTTTAATTTTTAATTATTAGTATTTCAATCATCATCAATCATAGCTGATAAGCTCTCCATTTAAATAACTATTGTTAATGAACAGCTTATGTGAATGCCTTCTTATGCACTCACATGTTCCATGTTCATTTTTTCTGCATCAATCATCATCAATCACAAGTGTTGAACACCTTTAATTGCAGGTCTCACACACTCTTTCCGTAAATTACTGTTCAACTCAACTCTAATTGCGAGTGTGACCAGTCTTTAGGTAATTGTCGCTATCAATCACTATCAATCATTGCGTGATGAGCACGTAATATCCATCATATGTACTAGATTTGATTGACAACTGTCAGTTGTTTGCCTTTAGTGAAGTCGTTTTCATGTCTGTGTTGCCATTTCGAGTATCATATATAATTGCCAGTGTGGCCAGACTGATTGACACCTGCTTCTGTTCGTCTGTGGCGAGAGAGGCTCACATATGTAGAAACTTTTGCCCAACTGTCAGTGTCTAATTTTGTGCTTCTCTTTGCTCGCAACTAACTGTCAATCAGCTGCGTTGACAGTTGATTTGAGTGGACGGACGCACGGAGGTGAATGAGTGTTTGAATGGCTGAATGAATAACTCATGTATTCACTGGGGAGAGTATGAATTAAACAAGAAACACTCAAATAATCAATTGGTTGGCATTTTTTCATTTCAAGTGAATTTTAGAATAAATGAAATATTTTGAGTGCATTCTTCGAATACTCGTGGAAGTAGTGAAAAGCGAGTATATTTGTTTTTGTGGCACTGTCAGGCCTATAAGTGATTATGAATTCATCTTTTGAAGAGATCATAGAACAGTGTATTAGCATGTGAACGAGTATTATGCAGTTGATGATACCCTATTACTTGATCTATGAAACATTTGAATGTGTTTCAAGTGCATTCAATTCAATTTCGTAACTCGGAATGAAGCATTTATGCTTTTAAATTATTTGACTAGACAAATGCTAAATGTTTTATGGGCCTCGAAACTCATTCACGCACACACGCACTCATTCATGGACACACACACGCACTCCCACACTCATTGAGGCATTGAATGGACTCACGATCGGAGCATTAGGCTGGGCAGGGTGTGAATTCATTTGTAGTTTTAATTATTAGTTTCTGCTGTCGCTTGGGCATGGAAAACGTAGTGGGGTGCGGAGTCATATGGCACTGGGTAGGGTATATACTTTATATATATATATTTATATATATAGACATATGTATAGTCGAAACGAGCTCAGGAAATGCGTGCCATGTACACATAATGACCGATTCCGAGTTATCGGGGTGACTTTCAGTTTCTTAACCTCGCCCTCTGGCTTCGCTCACCCACCCACCCTGCTGCTAGAGCTCATCTACCCACCCACCCTTCCACAGATCCCCTCCGTTCAGCATTGACCTTGATGTGCATTGATAGCGGAAACCTCAAAGCGAATGCTAATTCAATCAACTTCCTCTCCAGCTCTCAGCTGGAGCATGAAAATGGAAGAGACAATGCTGGAATACCTGACTGATAAACTAATTAAAGATCTAAAGAAAGTTAAAAGATGTTAAAAACTGTTAAGGGAATATAGTAAGACAAATTGTAGAAATAATAAACTAAAGGAAGAGACATAAGATCCACATTTCGATGACTATTTATCAGGAGAAAAAATAGGCTTTATTTACAAGAAAGATCTTTTCTTCAGACAGTTTCTATTACAAACTAGACTAAGCGTTTGTTTCGTGAAGTGATTTATCTAATATATGAGAGGCTTTCCAGTACGCTAAGCTAGAAAAGTTAGATATTCCCTATAGGAAGCACTTCTCTTAAGAGACCTTTCCGTCAGTTCCTTAAAGCTCTCAAACCGACTTAGCTGGAAAAGAACTTCTCTATAAAAGGTTTCGCACCTCTTCCTCTACTTCGATCTCTGCATACGACTACCTCTACTAAAACTACGTATAAACAACGTAGAGCTTCTGCCAAAGAAAATCTGATATCAGAAGCCCTAAGGCTTTGTCCAGTTAATGTGCGCAACGCCTTTTGCATTTCAAGGATTCACAATTTATTAAAAATTCTCCCGTTTTTTTCCGGCTGTCAAGTGCACGTCTGTTCCTATACAGAGATATATATGTATATATATATTGTTGCCGTAGGGCAATTATATGCCCCTGTTTTACTTTCTCTCTCCCTCTCCCCCTCTGCCTGTCTGTCTTTGTAATTTATGACTCCCTGGTGCATAGTTGAGCTACGTTCCGCACCCTTCAGAGCTGCCTAGAGGCAGAGGCTGTTGCATCCACACGAAGTAGCTCGTTACAAGTTCCATGTGCAGTGCTGGAGTGGCATGCCCCACTTGCCCCTTTCGGACTGGCCAAGCATCTAACTAGACGGTAAACAAAACGTTTAGCATAGAAATGGTCTGCCTCGAAAAGGAGGCGTGGCATTGGCTCGTCGATGCGTTCGCCGTAAACTGTTTGCATAAACAGTTCAGACGCTGGCACTTTACGGTTTACCGGAGCCCCGACGACTACGTGCCGAAGTGCACGGCGAAGTTCTTGCCGCAAGCAAATTGAATTTTCCCGCAAGATAGGGAGCGATAGAGAGAGAGAGAGAGAGAGAGAGAGAGAGAGAGAGAGAGAGAGAGAGAGAGAGAGCGAGAGAGACGGATAGTCGGTTACAGTTAGAGTTACAGTCTAGCTGGAGGCATTTGCGCTTTAATGGAATTCCGCTTGTAATTCGCAACTCGTTCAAGCGCCAATTGAGTTAACCGCTTCGCTGGCATTTCTTTCATGTTTCTTGTTCCTGAAAGTGGCTACGGTATTTTGTTTGAAGGAGCCCATGGTGTATATATAGAATTTTGATCAAAGTGACAAGTTGAGTGGATGTAGCCATTTTTGACTTCTTGTGCATTTGTCTATCTGCACATTCGTTAGATCTAAGAGATTATTATTTTTCCAATGACTCAGATCGTTTCCTTACGATAACGATAACAATTGATATCTTAACTTGAGGACTACCGTTCACTATTTATTTTTTTTGTGTTAAATACTCATATTAGGTATTTCTTCAATTTCGGATATCTCTCATCAGAGGGCATCTCGTTATTGGACCCCATCGACTGAAGCTCTTACTTATTTCATATTTGATTGTGATTCATGTTGGGATTTGTTTTGCAAGCATCAAAACGAGGCCCGTTAACAGCTACAGCCACGTGTCGCAGCAGCATTTTATTGCTTCATTTTTATGACTTAAGTGTTAAAAAAAAGGCGAGGCTGAAAGGCAAAAATTAGTGAATATTACTGACTAGTGCATACCCTATAATTGGCGAAGATGAGTTAAGTCATGTAAATCCTATGTATGTAAATGTAGAAATCTATTTTTATATGTATATATCAATATAGAGTTTTAAATAGTTTATTTATCGATATTTATCGGTTTGCTCAGCAAAGTTGTGTAACGCCTAACTACAACACTCTGGAGCTGAGACTTAGCTTCAAACTTTTATTGAATATTCAGACTAAACATTCATTTCTTTTATTAAAGAATATCGATATTTATCGATCGTGTGCAGGCATACATTTTGATAAGCAATATATGCTTAAGGATATCTTTAGGTTAAATACTTCATTATTAATTCGTATAAACCCTAAAAAAGTTGTAGATGAATAATGAAGGTCTAACGATATATATCGATAGATAGAACAACAATTAATTCTATTAAGAATCGTATTGTTAATCATATAAATAATATATATTTTAAGCTCAATACCATGCGCTTCGCCTCTTTTTCCATTGTCCCAAATACTTTTTATAGAGTATGCGAAAGAAATGCTCTAAAACTATCGGAACAAATCACAATAGAACGCCGCCGCTGTTGCCGCTGTTGCCGCTGGCGCCGTCTGCTCAACGCATTCTCGCTCGCAATTTTTGTGGGTTGCATTTTTAACACTTTTCATTACCGAAGTTTTTTGTGCTTGGCTCTGGTTATTTCCCAGGGGTTGGCTCTGCCAGCCTTCCAACGGGGTGGACGGAGATTCTGGATGCTGTTCCTGTTGCTGTTGCTGCTGCTGTTGCCCAGCATTCAGAGTTTGAGATATTTTATATTGTTTATCGATTGGCCTTCGATTGGGCAGAGAATGCCAATAACATGAGCCTGTCGTCTGCCAGCCTTGCTGAAACTCCGTTTGCCTCGTCTCATAGGGTTGGTTTGTTGGTCAGTGTTTTGCACATTAGTTGAGAGCCAACACTTGAGAAAGTTCATTAAGTATATATCTATAGTAGTAGAACTATCCAATAATATTTTCAATTTCTTTAGAAGTTCCTCTAAGTAGTTTATTTTCGAAACTTCTTGGATTAAGCACTACTATTTCTATGATTGGGCAGACTTATAATGTATCTCTTTATAATCTTCTAAGAGACATTGATTCTGACTTAAAGTATTGGGTTTCTTTACTCGGAATTTTCTTTTTGTTATTCTATTCTAAACAAAAAGTGGGTATCTTTTGTTTTACATCGGAAAAACCTTTTCATTTCATTTGTGTTCTGTGGAGATCTACTATTATTATGAACAGAACTGTATGTATATACATATACATATTTATGCAAAATCAAAGCCTTTGATTTGACAAAGTTATGTGATTTAAAAAGGATTACAAGGCACACAACCAGCTTTAGAATGCGAACAGCAGGGGCTGAGCTGAGCCTAGGAACAACATCATTTGCTGGCTGCCAACAGATGTGACATAGTCCCGGCAAGGATAAAGTGAAAGATGTATGAACAGCTACAGGCTGCTGGTTTCAGGTGTTGCATTCGTTTTTGACAAGGTTAACGCACTCGGAACGGCCGCGTAATGCCGCGCAATGCCGCGCATTCGCCAACCACCACCAAATGAAGTCGTGACTTCTTTCTACGAAAAATTGAAATGTTTGCGCTCTAATTTCATCTCGTGGCGGGGGTTCACTGTAGTTACAACAACAACAACAACAACAACAACAACGACAGCTTCTATAACAGTGCCGGGCACAATTACATTGATCTCTTGGCCAGGGTTGTCGCACATTATTTATAATGACAGCAATAACAATTGTGCTGCACTCGCTCATTGACATAAAATTAAGCTGTTTTTCCAGCTTTATCTCTAATGCACACACACTCTCTACCTCTCCCTCTCTCTCTCTCTTTGTCTCTGTCTTTCTATTTCTTATTTCCCAATCTTCTATATCTTTTTCTTTCACACTTTAGCACACTTTTCTTATCTTGAGCATTTCTTGTGCTATTTCTTCATTTAATTGATTGATTGATTATCCCTCTCTCCTCCTCTGTGTCTCGTACTCCATATCTGTCTATTGCTATGGCTATCCCAGTTTCTTACTTGGACTTAGTTTTCTGCTCAATTTTCTTTCATCTAGTTTGAAAACTCTAAATAGGTTTTCTTCTTCCTTCTCTCTCTCTCTCTCTCTCTCTTTCACTTTATTTGCCTCTCTCTCTTTTTCTCTTGCTCACTGTCTCCCTTTTGTTTCTTTCCTTATCTCTCTCTTATACTTTCTCTTTCTCTTTAGTTCTTAAATTCCATCTCTCTCTCTCTCTAATACTGTATCCCTCCTTCTCTCTCTCATTCCTTCTTTTTCTCCTTTTATTTTTCCTACAAGAAACTTATAAATAATATAATATTACACAATTGGAGGTTTACCTCTGCGACTTCAACAAATCTCAAATTTAATCTATTTCTCCTTCTCATCTTCTCTCTCTTTCTCTTTTATTGCAGGTATGTAACATGTAGCATGATGTAAAGTGCGCATAACTTCGTAAGCTCTCATAAGTCCACTCAAAAGCAAACTGTAGAAACAATGCGGTAAGCTTAATGCAGAGATCACGGCCTCCGCATTGGAGTTGTTGAAAAATAAAACAAGTAAAAGTGTTTAACTCGGCAATGCTCGACTAGTAGATACCCTGACTACAATTACAGTTGAGAATATGTATATATGAGAAACATACAGCCACGGTCCCTTTTACCTCTTACATACTCTTGAACAAAACAATATACCCTTTCGCAATGGGTTTGGGGTATACAAAAAAAAAAAAAAAAAAAAAAAAAAACAGCTGTAAATGCAGATGCAAATGCAGATACAGCTACATCTAGATATACGCAAAGCGGTGCAGATACTCCTCTCAGTGTGTGTGTGAGTGTTTGAGATACTTTTGTGCATTTATGCATATGTCTTGTGGCCATAATTCAAGTTTATTGTCACTGGGGGAGACAATGGGAGCTCCAAGTGGTTTTCTGCTGTTGCCATGGAAAGTGTTCTGTGTGCGCAGCATTTGCATTTAGTCATGAATACATCCGTATTCATAATCAGGCATGTAGTGGGCAAGTGAATAGGTGCGAGTGCATGAGGCATAACATATTCCGTATGCTCTTGCTGAACCTAAAAGCGTTTTCAGACTTCGCATTGTTTCCACTATGCAGAACGTGATGAAAACACAAGAAGTTGTGAAGTCCAAAAAAATTCCAGCTTTAAGTTTTCGAATTAATCAACATTTATTTATGTTCTTATACATATTTGCATAAAAAATGTTGCTTATGCGATAAAATAGTTCTTATCGATTAGTGTGGAGTAAATAAATGCACTTATCGATATCATACTATATCATATAAGTAAATATATATATATGTATAACAGCATGCTTAAGTCTTAAAATTCTTCAGTTCTAGTTATCGATAGCAATTAAAGCTTCTATATGTGTATATATATTTATTTAATGCTCAATAGTCTTAGGTTTCTAGCCTATCTAAGTGTTAAGTGTTATCGATAAATACAATATAAATTAATATAGAAAATTTCGTAAATATTAAACATGTCTAAGTCTAATTGGGATAATTTGTGTTTCAATACTAAAAAAAAGTAATATTTATCGATAAATATATCGATACAATTACATGTATAAATGCTAACTTTTGATGCATCTAGTTTCTATTTAATATATATGTATCTGTTTATACTTGCACAAATTTAATATATCATTAATTGCTTCTTATTATTTCGTTTTTCTTCTTCTTTGCTTTCTACTCCCCTTTTCGACTCTTTCTCAGTCGTCCATTCTATGCAATTATGTAAGGCGCTGCAACGCCCACGCCCACAATTAAATGGGGCATGGGCGTGACTGCCTATATTTCCTATATCCCTATTTCTTACTCTGTCTCTCTTTCTCAGTCTTTCTTTCTTTCATTGTTTGCCCACGCGACTTGGCACTTGTTAACCACAGCACCTCTGCTCTACTCCTAACCCTCTGCACCTATCTTATTCTCTTTCTCTCTCGCTCTGTCTCCCTCCCACCTCTTTCTCTATATGTTTCGCTTTCATTCTCTGGCTGTTTCTGTGTATTTATGTCGTCTGTCTGATTTCCGCTTTTTAAATGCTTCTGCCCTCAGCTGCAGTCTGTCCTTCAACTGGTCCCCCACGCACACGCATACACCTAGAGGAAGCGCATGTGTGTGTGTGTGTGTGCATGTGTGTGAAGCGATTATCAATGCGACAGCCACCGCGTCTCTCTTGCTCTCTCCCTTCGCTCCCTCTGAACACGTAGGCTAAAACAGATTTATTGCCATAGTTTGTGCATTGCAGTTCACCTGTTTTTTATTTGCCTTTCACTCCCTCCCTCTCGCTCTCTCACTTTCTCTATCGCACTCTGTTTAATTACACCTGCCTGTCTGTCCAGGTGCTAAACGGCATATCATGAACGAAGCAGACAATGCGAAATTCAAGTGCTTCAGCAGCAATTGGCAATTGGACTTGAATTAACAACGATTTAGCTCTTGATTAACTACAAATTGGATCAAGTTTAGAGCGTTAGTTAACTAACCAATTAACAGTGAATTAGCTTAAGGCTAAAGCGTACTTGGAATCACTTGAATAAAATGCAGACTAGAATGACGTTAATTGAGAGAGAATGAATGATTAAAGATTGCAATTGAGATGATTCAGTATTATAGAATGCAAAAGAATGGGAGGAAAGGCCTCCAGTACTGGATGGACTATGAAGACAGCGAGAGAAATGAGAAAATGAAGAGAGCGTGATAAATAAGGACAGACAGATAATGAGAAGGAGAGAAAAGGAACGGAAAAAGAGACAGAGTGACTAAGAACGAGAGAAGGAGAGAGAGTTGATGAGTGAGAAAAGATTGAAAAATAGTGAGAAAAGCAGAGAAAGACTCAGAGAAAGAAAGAAATTTAGAAAATAATATATAGAGAAAAGAGGGAGACTTTGGAATAGTGGTGGTGAAGAAGAAAAGTAAGGTGAGAGACAGAGAGAGAGAGAGAGAGAGAGAGAGGGCGAGTAACGAAGATATTATGGAAGACAGAGATAGTGAAAATGTGAGAGAGATAGAGTAAGAATGTCTGAGAGAGATAGTGAAAACGTGAGAGAGATATAGTAAGAATCTGTGAAAGACAAAGAGAGAGTGAGAATGTGAGAGAACAATATGTCGTAAGAGAAGATTTTGTAAGAGACAAGCATTTGAAGAGAGACAGAGAGCGTGTGAGAGAGAAAGACAAAGAGAGATTAAGAGAGATTGAAGTATTTTAACAGATTGAGATAGACAAAGTGTAAGAAAGACAGAAAAGAGAGAGAGAGAGAGAATCAGAGTGAAACAGACAAAAACACAGAAAGAGGCTTATATAATAAAAGAAAGAATGATAGAGAAAAATGGGAGAAATATAGAAAAGAGAGAAAGAGAGAGAGAGAGAGAGGGAGATATCTGCTCTCAAGCAAATCCAATGGAGGTGAAAAGCGTGAAGAGTTGTTGCAATTTTGTGGCCAAAGTGTTGAGTGTTGACCAATTAGAGTCGATAAAGGGTTGACCACAGGCTGGACAAAGGACAAAGTGAGAGAGAGGGAGAGAAGGAAAGGGAGTGAGACAGAGAGAGAGAGAGAGAGAGTGCGAGGTCAACTGTTGAATCTCATATGCAAATGTGTTTCAATTAAGTGTGTTGCCAGATCATATCACGTTCGCCACATGATGTTTACTCGATGGGCGGAGGGAAGCATCGGGGTTGGCTCAAGGGTTAATCGGATTAAAGCGCTTAATTGTGCGCTACCAATTGAAGGCGAACTGTTTCAGAGGAAATGTGTGAAGAAACGCGAATAGGAAAATCAAAATGAAAATAAAGATGAGAACAAAAATGAAAATGATTAATTGCATTTTGCAGGTTGCTTTGCGAAGACGTTTTGGGCAAGCGAAACGCAAAAGAACTAAGCAACATCCCCTAAGTCACCCCGCGCCCCCGTTCCGGGGGTTGTTTTTGCTTTGCTGATAAATTAAATTGAATTTCGTGCCTCGTGATGAAATCCGTTTAAACGCAACTTTAGGCCAGCGCCCGTAGTACTCCCCCTTGGAGCACTTCAGCTCCACAGAGTAATCATCATCATCATCATCAGCGGCGGCAGCGGCGGCGGCCTCATCCGTGTTGAGTGTTGTTGTCGTTGTTATGGCAACAGCAGCTGCTGCCCCTCTAACATAGCACACCTCTCTCCATCTCTCTTTCTCTCCATCTCTCTCTCTCTCTCTCTCTCTCTCTCTCTCTCTCTCTGTGTCCCCCTCTACACACTCTCACCCACGCACACTTGTCGCTACTGAGATTTTCGGGTGGTTTCCTTGATAATTCGTACACTTTTCTCTCATTGTCTCGCCTCGCACTTTCTCTCTCTCTCACTCTCTCTCTCTCTCTCTCTCTTTTTGTCTGTCTCTCTTTGCCACTGCATTCCCATAGACTGACATTATTTTTGCCATTTCCCATTTGAGCACTCAACCCCTCCGCAATCTGTTTACCATGCCACAATCCTGCTGTGCTTTGACAGCTGTCACATTGTGTTTCTTCTTATCTCAGTTGTTCCAACACTTTGTTGTTGTCATTGTTGTTGCTGTTGTTGTTCTTGTTTCATTGCAGACTTATTTCCGCTGTGATTTGGCTTGATTAATCGACAGCTCAGACTTTTCGCATTGCTTCACCCAATTCGAGCACAAATTGTGAATATGTTGAAATATGATTGAGAAACAGCATATCAACAGGTCTTATCGAAGGATATATATTCATAATTGTGAGTTGATGGAGAAGTATAGGAAGTTAGACAATCAGTGGGCTTTTTAGGCTCTCGTCAATCAAGCTCTATTTCTGTTATCAGAAAGTCCAAGTCAATCAATCAGTTTAAGTCAGTCAATCAGTAAATAAAATAGACTTTGCCAAACAATTAGTTGTTCAATCATTCAATCAATGAATCAGACTCTACCAATCAAGCAGTCAATCAGTCAAGCAGTGATACGACGAGCTGTTACGAGTAACTTCAATCAATCAATCCTTCAACTAGAGTGGACTTAGTTGGATAGTCAATCAATCAAGCACAGATTGATGAATCTGTCAGAGTTAATCAATGAAGCAATCAGGTAGACAGATTAGCTTAAGTGATAATCAATCAATCAAGCATAGATTGATCAATTCGATAGAGCTAATCAATCAGGTAGTCAGATCACTCAATCAATCATTATATTAAAGTTGTTCATTCAGTGAGTCAGTCATTCAATCAATAGTCAGATTCGATTTAGTTAGTAATTTCGTTAATCAATCATTAGAATTGATTGAGAATTAAACAATAAAAGAGAAAAGTTCAGTTGCATTCAGTTTCACTCAATCAATCTAGGTTCAATAATTACAAAATATGCATGAACCCAACTCTGAGCTCGTTTCGCTTTGTGCAAAGTCATTTTCATGCCTACAGACTTCAACCTGAGCATCCAATGCTTCACATCCAATTTACTCTCTCAGCCGCATTATATAAAGTGCGATTATATAATCCATTTGAACTTCTCAACTTTATTGCCAGAGTCTGCGAAAACTTTTGAAGCCCGAGCATCCGCCGTTTCATCAAATAGTTTTCACCAAGACAATGAGCGACAATGGCAGACAGTGAGACAGTGAGACAATGAGACAGTGAGACAATGAGACAATGAGACAATGCATATGTCAATTGCTCAATAGCTGTGACACTTGATAAAAGCCTGCTTTCAGTTCATCACGATGATGGGGAACTACTTCAAGTCTGCCAAAAAAAAAACAGATGAAGAAGAAGAAGATAATAAAATAAAGCAGGAAAGGCATTGGCAAAAGCCAGAGCAATGCAAGAAAACAAATCTCTGGCAATTGGCCAAGTTGTTTGGCTGTGGCTTTGACAGCCTTAGCCAAGTTAGTTGGCAACTTTTTTATTGGCACTCCGGCGACAAAGTTGCTGGCAACTCGGAACTCGCAACTTGCAACTCGCAACTGTTGTCTTGTCTAAAATGTCGCGCGCATTTATAGACATTAGCGGTTCATTAGCGATTCAATGGTTCACTGGTTCCAGCTCCAGCGATTCACGCCCCGGCCATAAACAAAGAGGAGCCTCGTCTTTTATTCACATTTCCGCTTTCACTGTGGCAAATTCCTGTAATTTGCGGCCAACTGCCGCCAGGTGTCGCCATTGTGCAATGGGGGAAATTGCATTTGCCTGCAACGGCTTCTACACTTCTCCATTGCTTCTCCCTACTCCAGTTCCATTTCCATTTCCATTTCTTTATCCCCGTTGTTAGCTGCTCTCTGTTTGTGTTGCATTGTTGTTCGTTCAGCTCGTTGTCGTATCGTTGCCTACATTTCCGTTACAGACAAATGGGCGTGGTCCGCTACGCCTCCTAACAAGTGCAGTGAGCAGCAATTAGAGAAGCGGCACGTGCTATCTAGCTACGCCTAGATACGCTTTCACACAAAACGCCGTGTAGGGTCCGTGCAATGGACAGCAGCAATTGCTTGAAGCAGAGAGAAGTGATTGGAAATTGGAAAAAATGATGAGAGCAGTAAATTAAAGCAAAGCAAAAAGCTAAAGCCATAAGTATGATAAGATATAACAGAGGAAAGGCGACTAACTAGAAAGAGTTTTTAAAGTAAGAAGTCTTAAATAAAGCAAGAAGCTAAAGCAATAAGTAAAAGCTGATACTCAATCATATAACCTAGGAAGCACAGGACTTAGTAGAATGAGTTCTAAAAGTGAGAAGTCTTAAACAAAGCAATAAGTAAAAGCTGATACTTACGCATATAAACTATTAAGAGTTTTAAAGTGAGAAGCTTGAAGAAATCAAAAGCAAAAACAATGTGAAGAAATCAATTTAACCGAAACCAAAGTTAAAACATATTCTATAAGCAGGGAGAAGCGAATAGCTAGTAAAATTGAGTAGAAAATAAGCAGTTAAATGAAAAATGAAAAATGAGAAAAAGGCATGTTGAAGGAAGAAGCGTAGTAGAAGAAATGTTATGAGTGAAGTCGAAGAAAGAAGCAAAAGGCAGTTAAAACCAAAAATAAAGAAGTTATGTAAGTTACTATAACTAATTTGGCAAAGAGTAGTGATAACAGAAAACAAATTAGATGGTGAAGAAGAAGTTAAGGCAAGAAGCGAAGACAAAAGTAAGTTAACAAGAGAAATAAAGTAGAAACTGCAAATTAAGTAGAGAAGCAAAGGATCTTAGATTAGTCAAAGCAAGAAGTTAACTTACTGAATTCTAACTATACATTTTTATCTATTATTTATTAAGCCCTATCATTTACTGAGTATCTGCTAGTCAATCAGGCTGCACACATTGCTCTCGTCTATTTATGCGTGTTGTCTTTTTATTTGTCTTCCCTTTTTCCCTATATTAATGCCTCTGACCCAAATGCAAAGGACCGCCTAAAGAGCTTTCCATTGATTATCCTGGGCAGGTGTGTATAGGTGTGTGCTGATGGGTGCCTGTGTGTGCGTGTGTGTGTGTTTGAATGTCCGCTTATGTAGCTTTTGCTGTGTCAATTTTTAATATTAAATCCGAGCAATGTGGTTAAATCAAGCGACACTGATGCAATTAAAACGAAACGCCGGACTCCAAAAAGGATGCCGAATGACAGCCGGGTGCTGCGAGGGGATCCAACGAGGTCAACGGGGTGGACTCAATGTTCAATGAATGAAGGACAGCCGGACGGACAGCCAGCGGGTCAGCCGGGCAGCCAGGCAGCTAGGCAGTCAGGCGAACCCGGCAGCTCACCGGGCAGGCGAACGGACGGAGGGACAGATGGCTAAGGGAAATTGCATGGAAAATTAGCTTTGATTCAACAGCAGAAGAAGAGAAATTAAATTGAATTCGAATTATGCAGACGTTTATCGTTTATCGATTTAATTGCAAGCAGCATGAGGCTTAGCTAGATTTTAGATAAGCAAAGCAATAAGGAAGAAGCTTAGCTGGAAGTAAATATATAGTTAATATGAATGGATATAGGGATATATAGACGGATATATGTATATATGGTCGAGTAACTGGATATATAGACGGATGTTTATATGACCGGATAACCGGGTCTACATCCGGATAACCGGATATATATCTATATATATTACCGGATAACTGGATATATATCTACATATGTAGCCAAATATATCTATATATATCACTGGATAACCGGGTATACATCAATATATATATGGTTGGATAACCGGATATATATCCATACACAATATATTGCCGAATAGCCCTATATATATATATCTATATATATATCGCGGAATAACTGGTTATATGATATATATATAATATGTATATGTACTCTCAGAAAATGGTTATCTGGTAAGGTAAGATTGGATAACCGGATATACAGGCATATATATGGACGGATAGTTGGATTCATTAACACATTAAGATCTGCATACATATATATGTGTATATATTGCTGGTTATCCGGATGCCTACATAGATAGGTTGCCGATTAGTCGGATATATAGTTATCTGTATTTTTGAAGCTCCGGATTAATAAAAAAAACGTTTCTGCAGATATGTATATATATATATATATATTAAGAGGGATAAACGGATATATAGATTTTCATCGGCCGGATAACTGCATACATACATGCCCGGATACAAGGATATCCGGATATATAATAATATTTGTGCTCAGATAACCGGATATGAATACACAGACAGATATGCAGACATGCAGCCAAACATATATATAAAGATATAAGTATATGCATACATATATGTACATATTATATATAGACTAGCTAGCCAAGCGATCCAACAGCTGAACGGTCACTCGCTTAGCCAGTTCCAACATTGGGGCATTGTTTATACTCCATACGTTCTATTGACATTATGCGCACAGTGTATAAAGCACTGAACGTGTCTGCTGTGCAGGATATTAGACAGCTTTGTTGTTGTTATTTCTGTTGTTGTTCAAGTTGTTGTTGTTGTTGTCATGTTTTATATATTTATGTATGCGCAGGGCTCTGCACATATTTGCCAGTTGGCCGCAACTACTTATGCACAGCAGCAACAACAACAACCAGTCGAAAAAACAACAACAACAACAACCAACAATAATAATAATCATCATCAAAATTCAAATTCCGGCAACATTTTATTAAGCCTCCCGCTTTGCTCTGGCTCTGTTTCTGTCTCGTTCTATCCCAATCTGCCGCTAGCTTTGCCTCCCTCCCTCTCTCCTCTCTCCTCTCCCTCGTTGCCTCTGTTTAGTTTCTAGCTTTTTTGATAGCATTCCCCCTCCCCCTTCCCCTTCATTGCTTCTGCTCTCTTGCTGCCACTCTCCCTTTTGTGTGCGCGTTCCCTCGCTCTCTCTCTCTCTCTTCCTTTCTCTTTTGCTCGCTTTGTATAACATTGCGTATACAGAATATCTGGCAAAAACAGTCGCCGGCTGGCTTCAGGAAGTTTGCCTTTTGCCAGTGTGTGTGTGTGTCGGTCTCTCTGTGTATATATGTGTGTGTGTGTGTGTGTGTGTGTGTGTGTGTATGTGCGTGCTGTCTTTGCGTGTGTGTATCTGCCAAAAATCTATCGATTTTCTGTGCTCCTTTTGAAGCGTTTTTAACGTTTTTGCCGTTTGCTTTGTCGTCTGCGCCGGGATAATGTTGTTGTTGTTGTTGTTATTGTTGTTTTTGTTGTTGTTAACGTGGCAGACACCTTTTCCATTATTTCTGTTGCTGCTGTCGCTTCAAGATATGGCACAGCAGCAACAGCCAGCAGTCGCCGCCAACTGCAGATGGATAGTTTTTACTTTTCTCCCTCTTTCGATGCTTTTTCAGTTTCAGCAGCAACAACTTTATGCACGTTGTTGTTGTTGTTGTTGCTGTTGTTGTTTTATGCAGCCGCAAAGCATGTGCACAATGGACAACAGCAGCAGACGCAGCCAACAACAGCAGCAGCAGCAGCAGCAGCAGCAACTTCAGCTCACATGTCGCATACTTGATAATTTTGCAGCTCACTTGGGCTTGCTTGGCGATTTGCCATTTGTAGCCGCACGCATTGTATACCCTATAAATTATCCAAAAATAAATATATATATGTAATAGAAACACACATAGAGTTTGACATGAAACAAATTTAATATGTTATACCCTGTAAATGAAGGCGTAAATTGTTTAAAATGCATTAAAAGTTAAATGAGCTAAATACCCTGTAATCAAAGGCAGCAACTACTAAGAAAACCTAGCCTAGCGTGAGTAATCAAAGATAAATAACACGAGATACCCTATAAATGGCAGCTTATATACCCTTTAAAATGCATTAAAATCAAAATGAGCTCAATACCCTGTAATCAAAGACTGCAAAAACTAAGCAAAGTAAGCCTAGCGTCCGTAATCGAAGATAAACACTACGAAATGCATCGTTTACAAGGGTATATACCCATTAAAATTCATCAAAAGTGAAATACCCTGTAATCAAAGGTCGTAAAAACTAAGAAAACCTACCCTAGCGTCAGTAATCGATGACGTGCCATACGTAATACCCTGTGGACGAACATTTGTATACCCTTTAAAATATATAAAACTAATATGAGCTAAATACCCTGTAATCAAAGGTAGCAATAATTAAGAAAAACTTTCCTAGCATGAGCAATCAAAGATTAGCAATACGAAATACCCTATAAATTAAAAGTAAATGGCTTAAATACTCTGTAAATAAAGGCAGCAACAACTAGAATACAGTTTAATATAAATTCTGTTAGTTATTGAATACCCTGTAAATGAGTGACAAATATATTTAAGAGCAAAATGAATTAACTCTTTTTAACTCTGAAACAGTATAGCATGCTCTCAACTTTAACTGTACAGGGTATGTTCACATTGAAGCAGCAAGTGCATCTCTGGCCATTTCCTGGTTGTTAGCAACAGGCCTCTGTCCCAAAAGCAAAGCTTGCCCTTATATATACCTATATAATGCATATGTAATATACATATATATATGTATGTATATATATTTAGCCTCCTTTCTCCTTCCTCCCATGCCGTGCCCTGCTGCCCCGCCCCCGTTTGCTGTGTGTAACATTTGCGTTTTCCGTCTTCACTTTCAGCCAGCTTTGCTGACTCTAATAGGTGGGCGGCTTTCAGAGCGGTAGCAACGCCCACGCAGACAAATGTTGTTGCCTTGTTGTTGGCCAACAATTTTTGGCCAACAGAATTTTTTTTTTTTTAAGCCAGCTGATGAAATTGTGTAAAGTTTCCCGACAACAACTATGAGAAATATTAAAGTTAAATTTCTATTTGGGGCTGGCTTTGTGTTTTGTCTCCTTCTCTCTCTCTCTCTCTCTTACTACCTCTCCCTCTCTCCAGCTCCTTCCACATGTTGGTTACAGACTTAAAAAGAAAATTGGCCTCTGGCAATATGCTTTTGATGTCGCTCTCCATGCAAAGCAGTTACAGCCTGCAAAATGGGCAAAGTTGAAAATGAAAGATGAGGCATCGAATTTGGCATAGCTTTCGGCTGTGAAGTATTAGGAAATACCGGAATAGTTGAAATTCTTTGAAAATAACAATGAGATTTCGATAGATTCGACTTTTGACTGTGGTTGGACGTGCGGTCGGTAATATGAGATCTATGAATTATACGACCTATAGATGTGTATGGATATATATGTATACGTTTGACTAACTAACTATATATCTATATCTGTATAGACAGCTAGATCATATATATATATATTTATCTGTCTCTAGGTATATATGTAGATCTATCTATCTCGATCTCTTTTTCTCGTTCATGCTATCTACTAATATATTATCTATATCTCTATCTAGGCATTTCTACTGATCTATCCATTTCTGTATATCATATCTATCAACTGTCTGTCTATATGGATATTGACCAGTATATTTGTATAACACAATTTTTCCATCTATCTCTATATACATATATCTTCAAAGATCTTTCTTTGTATTTCCTTACGCTTATTTTCGTAGCCCTCACTATTTCCTGTATGTATCTGTATCTACCTATCTTTTCAGATCTATTTGTATATGATACCTTTTACCTTCCTCAAGTATTTCTCACCTTGCTAGCGCTCACAAAATGTCTTGCACTCCTGTCAACTTCTCTCAATCGGCTCGCGTAAAGCCCATCAATTGATTAATCAATCAATCAATCAAGCAGCCCTTGTCCGTCAACCCCCAATAACCCACTATATGCATTCAGTCAACCCTTTTTCATTCATTTTTTGTGTTGCCCAAATGTGTTTACCCAAAACAAACAAAGAAACAAACAAAACATGAGCGAAGATAAGAGAAGAGCTCAGCTCAAGGCAAAGCTAAAGAAGAGAAAGCAAATGGATGTGGGACGTGGGACGTGGGCTGTGGGATGTGTCGGGCCTTATGCGAATGTGAATTTAATGGGTCCATAAAACGAAAGGGATCAACGTAATAAAAACGGATTCGGCATATTTTAGATGGCTTTGTGTTCCGAATTAGCTAAATATATGCGATTGCAAATCGAAGGTATGAAAGGAATATATGTGTATACAAAGAGAGAGAGAGAGAAAAAAAGCGAAAGAGGTGGAGAGTTCTAAAAAACTAAAAAAAAAAGTATTTTTTAAGTAATGGATCGTTGGGACAGTTGTTATATACCTTATAGATACATGAGGTATATAATTGTCTTTGAATGTTCTTAAGATTTTTCTTAATATCTTCTATTATAATAGTATATATAAATATGGCCTATATATAAAAGATATGTCTATCCAACCTATATCTCTATATCTATACCTATAAATATCTATAGCTATACATACTACTATATATGTAGCATATGTATCTATATATATCTACTATACCTATTTGCATTTAGATAGATAGGTCTAAATAGCATAAGCATACGATAGATACAATATACTGAGATAAATGCATTAGATAATATTGATATATAGACAACTAGATATAGATTATATTATTATAGAAAGAGATGTAAGAGGAATGCTGTTTAACCTATATCTCTATTCTTCAAGCAATAAGTTAATAGTGCTTAACAGGGTATTCTATAGTTGGTATATGCCTACACATGTGTACCTATTGCATATATATATATATATCTATATATATACATATCTATATATTTTTGTGTGCGTTTGTGTAGCTAGCACATTTGCAACCCTAGAAACGGAGCCTAGAAAATGCTGCTCGAGTGTTTCATATTTGTTGTTGTTTGCTTTCCATTTTTATTGTCCCGAGGGGCAGCCGGAGGTGGTGGTGGGGGTTGGGGCAGGCAGAGGCAAGAAAAAGCGTAGACAGTCAAACAAAGCAACAGAGAGCAAAGCAAGCAGCAGTCGAAGAGGAAGGTGAGGAAAAGGGAAGCAAAGCGGAAGCCCAAGCAGACGGCGTTGATTTATGTGAAATGTGCCAGAGAGAGGGAGAGAGAATGAGAGAGAGAAAGAGAGAGGAAGGTATGTGGGTAGCTAGGGAGTCAGCTAGAGGGTAGCTGCCGAGGAGCCAAAAGTGTCCTTGAAACGATGTGTGTGGGAGGCAGCGAGGCACTGAGTGTGGGGCTGGGGCAGCTGACAGCGTACAGGTGGCACACAGCCAGCGGCAACAGCAACAGCACCAACAACAACAACAACAACAACAACAAAAGCCGAAAAAAATCCCCGCCAAACCACAGAGCATCAGGCACCGCCCCAGAGTCGCCGCCATTTTGTGGACGAAAGTTGAAATTGTTTGCGCAAATATTTGCACGCTTGTGGCAACCCTGGCGCCGCCGCAGATTTTTGAAAACCAGGCGAACAAATTAATTTCAATTGCAAATAATTATTTCCATTTCGGTCGTCAACTGGAAAAACCAAACAAATTTTGGGTTCGACGCGCAGCCATTGGCAAAAAGTGGCAACTCTGGCAGTGGTTAGGATGAGCGAAATGGGTAAATACTAAAATGTAATGCGAACGTATATTGCAGAAAGCCAATATACTCCTAATAACTGTCCCAAACGAGTATATTTACAGTCAAACATCTCTTAAAAAAGAACTTGTAATCAACAGAGATAAGAAATGTTTTTGGCAAATTCTCTTGAACTGGAAATTCCAATTGCGGAAAGCAAAAAAAAGCTGAAAAATCGTAAAATTTGTAAATAGAACACCCTTAAACAGAACGAATAATGGACAATGTGCAGCGGATCGGGTGTAATGCTCTGCATTTCGCTCTGTGCAACAACTTTGTCAAGTTTATGGTGGCAGGACCAAGAGTCAGAGCAAGAACAAGAGAGAAAATGGCAAACAGAAAAGAAAACAAAAAACGAAGACAAATTTTCTGGGCGCATTGAACCTGGTGCCAAAAAGGATTCGCAAGCGGGGCGAAGATTCTGCAACTACCTTACAAGTTAGACAGCTACTTTGGGCCCTTGACAATGTCACTGCTATTAAGAGTAATGAAAATGTGTCTGTAAGGAAGGAACAGACTAAGAGATACTCTAGAATGAAAAGGGTATTATAAGGACTGTAAATAACTTATATATATATTATGCTGTGACAGGCAAATTCTAGATACTTGGAATATCTCTATTACAGGGTACTACAGTTTGGAACTCAATTGTTTCACTTTAAGAACTCACAAACTCTTTTAGTTACTGAGTTCCTTGGGTTTGTTAGAGAGAAATTTGGTGTAAAATATTTAAGGCAAACTTTTTGCCTATAAATTGTATTGAATTCTATTCAACAGAACACAAGCCAAATGTGGCCATTATAACCCAATTAGTTGCAGAGCTCCTTGGGTCTATTGGAATATAATTTAACTATATTGCGTGTCTTTCAACTATATTTAATATGTATATATAATATACATGGTTGGCAAACCCTACAAACAGCTTTCGTATCTGTAGCTCCTATAGTTGCTGAGTTCCCTGAGATTGTACGACCCAAGATCAACTAAATGCTGACATCTCACTATACAGGGTATTATTAGCATGTCTTACAAAAACCTATGCCAGGAAATGTCTGTGCAATGTTTCTTTTGACAATTTCTCATCGGATTACATCACGACTCAATGAAAATGAATAGAAAAGCAACTGAAACAAATGAAAATTCCCATGAAGCAAAGACAATGAATAAAATTGAATCATAAATCTAATTACTTATGTGAGCCATTGTAATTGAAATGTAATATGAAAGGTTTTTAAGCATTTTTCCGCCTTCAATTAATTTACAGCGAAATCAAATAAGTTTGAAGCGAATCTGATGAAAGGCAATTTATTAATTGGCCTGTCAGCCAGTTCATAAGGTAATCAATTAGTCTAACACTTCAACAGTCCATCACTTGCTTAGTCTGTCAGGCAATTAATCAGAAAATCATTTACTTGTTTGCCATAAGGTTAAGCAATCAGTCAATCAACTTCTAATTCACTTAGTACGTCAGTCAAACAGGTCTGGCAAATGCAGTCTGTCAATCAAACGGTCACTTTGTCAAGCAATCAATCAGTAATCAATCAATAGATCGTGGCATTAATCACATACATTGTGAGCTAAGCAGTCAATCCCCAAATCTCTTATGTCAATCATGTCATCAGTCACTTACTAAGCTCCTCAGTCAGTCAAGCAATTCAAGTAGTCAAGCAATCAGGCAGTAAGTAAAGTTATAAGACTGTCATGTGGTCTATTGTTATAGTCCAACTGTCTAGTCTAGCAATCAATCAGAGAAAGACATTCAGTCAATCTTTATCTTGAAGTCAATGACTTATTCAATCAATCAAGCTTCAATCAAGTAGTCATTGACATCAATCTTTAGGAAAATTAGTTAAGCAATCATTCAATCATTCAGTCAGTGACCTACTATTTCAGTCAATCAATCAGTTAGCTTGATTGAAGTGCTTTTGTACAAAATCCCATTGAGAAGCTCTCGAAGCTGAACCCAAGCAGCATCCTCTTCTTATGTTGTTGTTGTTGTTGTTGTTGTTATCATTCAGTCATCAGCTAAAGATGCTGGCACAACGTGGGCGGGCGCGTCTATGGGCGTGGCTAGTTCATTAAGAATGGGGGCCATGCAAATAGCTTTTTTTGGTTCAACAAACTTCAATTAATGTCGCACGGCTGTCGCTTTTGTCGCTCATGTTTGTTGTTTGTTGTTTCGCTTCTTGAATGGCAAACTAGAAATATGAAAAAGCAACAACAAAACACACACACAAACATACACACACACGCACACACACAGAAGCTTTGGCAACACTTTCAAGTGTCGGCAGTCGGCTTTCTAACGAGCACAGCCACGCCCAGCCGCCCACCGACTGAGCCGCGTTTTGCGTTCCATTCATAAAAAAGAGGAAAAAAAATTGAAAAACTATTCAGCTAAAATAAAAAAAAAAAACGTGAATGTATATATATATAAATGAAACACTAAACGCAACGCCTCAACAGCAGGCGGGCTCTGCCACGCCCACTGTTTTCGCCTCTTTACGTTTTTTTCCTAGTTTAGATTTTCGCTGCGCATTTGTTGATTTTATTTCACATTCTTTGTATACCCCGAACCCATTGAAAACGGACTGAAAAGGGTATTTTGTTAGTGTGCAAATGTTTGTCTACATTATAGTGTTATCTGGAAGAGCTGCTATACGAAATTCGATAGTTCTACATGTTGTAGTTTCTAAGTTCTTTGGTTCTTTGCGTTTGAAATCTGGGATAACATGCTGACCTAATTAGCATAAATATTTTGTTATAAATTTAGGAAGAGCTCATATACCAAACTTAACAGATCTAACTCTAGTTTCTGAGTTCCTTAAGTCTATAAGAAGGGTAGTTTAAAAAGGAATTTTTTTTATAGATACTTCAGAGTATATATAATAATAACTTGTATAATAAAATTGACAACTATAGTTCCTTGGGTATAGAAGAAGACCATCACGGGTAGTTCGAGCTGATCTGGGCTTTCTATATACTTGAGAATAATTTTGGTAAAAGTTCACACACGAAATTTAACACTTCCAACTCGTATAAGGTCTGAGTTCCTTCAGGGTATCTCTGAAAAAAGATAGGTAGAATAGAATTTATTTTCATATATACTTCATAGTATAGATAGTAGTTAGAAAGAACTTACACAGCAAATTTGTCAAATTTCAATCTTATAGTTTTCAAGTTCCTTGAGTCTATCATAGGGAAATCCTGAATAATATGGGTACAATTGAGTTAGTTTTCCTATATACGTCATAGTAAGATAAAGAAGAGCCAATACATTTAGTTTGATAGTTCTTACTCTTATAGTTTCTGAGTTCCTTCGGTATATAAGACGGCAAATTTCACTTAGAGCAGGCAAACCTCAAATTTCCAATTAGCCTAATAATGTTTGAATGTTTTCTCATTTACAAATTACAAATTACTTAACAGTTTCTAGATCATCTTCTAGTCGAGCATATCTAGCTTCACGCGCTTATGCTTCGTTTTCGTATGTTTTTTGGGCAGATGTTGATTTTAACTAAAATGGGGCGTGGACACTGCAGGGGGCAGGGCGGTGCTGTGGGCGTGTTGTTACTTTGTTGCACAAACAAATTTTTTGGTTGTTTTCGGTTTGTGTTTGCACAATTTGCGTTAAGCTTGGCTTTTTGTTCTTCTTCTTTTTGTTGCTGTTTAGTGAATTGTAAAGGAATATGTTTTTAGGTTTTAGAAAGTGTTTTTGCTTTTGTTTCTGCTCTATGTTGCGCACTTTTGGAAATGCCTGGGCGCAATAGAAGGCAAAATGAACAATATTATCAGATATATAAAAGTTAAGAGCTGTTTAAAGTTTGGAAACAACTCAAGCATATATGTATATATTATTTGAATGCCCCAATTGGAAAGAGCCTTCAATACAGAACCTCCTTTCCAGGTTGATTAACATTAGGAAATCTAAAAATATATGCCAAGATATAAATCAAAATCGGAGTCATTAAAATAGTTACAAACCTCATTCTGCAAATTAATTTTTGGATATGATAACATTTTAGAAAGCTTCGTATCGATAAATCGATATTATTGATATATATATATATGATATATATATATGATATATATATATATGATATATATAATACGCAATAAAAAACAATGCTAAGCAATAATTTCGCAATCTTGACGGGAATACAAAATATGGGTGGCACAGCCGCCACTGCCTAGGGCGGCCTTCTGATTCTTACGCCTTGTCAGATAGAGCCACACCAGGCCCGCCAGCAGCAGCAGGATCATCAAGCAGAACGCTATCTTTTTCTTAGTGCAAAATGAGGATTTGCGCACCGGCGTGTTGGCCGTGTTGCCGTATTGGTCCATGCGCATTTTGTGGCCGCAGTCGCAGCAACGTACCTGGCTAATCAACTTGATCATCTCGATGCGACGCAGATCTGTGTACTTGGTGAACATATTGCCCATGTCATTCAGCAACTTCTTCGGTTCGCCCATCTTGCCAGATTCTGACTTCACTTCTTTTGCCATCGATGCATATGAATATTTATAGCGGTGAGCAGTCTCTATAGATATTCCCAAAGCTTTGGAATTCTCTATCGAAATATGAGCATTGTTGATATTTTAATATGAAATTAACACAAAACTGAAACTAACCTGTTTATGTACTTGTATATGCTTCAAATAAAAAGTTTCTTATGTTCAATCATGGAGCTCCTATTTGAAATTTTTCTCATATGTTACTTATATCATATTGTTGACGAATCTGAGTTTCACATAATCATATATTTGATTGAAATTTCACAGTACAATTTCTTATAGTTCGTCAGTTCCTTGGGTCTATTAGAGAGGAATGTTGTACTTAATAACTAAATTTAAGGTGAATATCACATATATTTTATAGAGAGCTGATATAAAGATATTATATATCTCTATCTGTAATGGTTTTAGAGTTCCCTAGGTGCTTTAGATGCATAGCTTTATAAAATATCTTGAATTCAATGGGGTTAATTGATCTTTTTATACCCTGAGCCCATTGAAAATGGGAAATCAGGGTATAATGGTTTTGTGAAAATGTATGTAACAGGCAGAAGGAGGCGTGTCACACCCCATAAAGTATATATATTCTTGATCAGCGCGACAAGACGAGTCGATAGCGCCTTGTCCGTCTGTCCGTCTGTCCGTCCGTGTAAACGCTGAGATATTTGTAAGTACGCAACGTAGACACTTGAAATTTTACATGAATACTCGATAATACCATACGCTACACAAGTTTATAAAATGTTTCCGATAACTCATTCCATTTCGATTTTATGAGTATTTATCGATAATTTTAATGTGTTTTTAAGGCGTGGTTTGTATACCGTTTGAGCTAGAGACTTCAAATTTGCTGTGTAGTTGCGGGTAATGAATACGGAGAAAACGCTTTCTTTAGATTTTGGATTTCTTGGACATTTCTATTCTTCGCGAACACGGTCGGCGAACAAAATGTTCGTGCGAACACCACCATCCACTTGCAAACATTCGACGAACACAACATGTTCGGCGAACATGTTCGCAAGTGGATGGGCCCCTTTAGATGCATAGCTTTATAAAATATCTTGAATTAAATGGGGTGTTTTCGTATATACTTCATAGTGAGCTTAGGCAGCGTTCACATGCCGACTTTAACGACTCTAGCTCTTATAGTTCCTGAGTTCCTTTGGTATACAAGTTGAAAATATTAAAAAAGTTAACAAAACTTATATACTTTTCATATATACTTTAAAGTAAGCTTGAGTTCCTTAATATTTCCTATCATTGAATAGGAATCCTTAATAGTGGAACGAACAAATTGTCCAACTTTATTGCAATTTTTTTTCTAGGTCATTTTAATTGTGCACATACGAATCATTTGAATATTCGCCGACTCCGATGGGGCGCTGCTGTGGGAATATATGTATGTGAAAATGTTTCAGTTAATTGAAACTCGCAGAGCAAACAGTTTTGTTGCCCGAAAGGGTGTCTGTTTGCCTGTTTGCCTGTGGGTGGCAAACGTGTCGCTTGCCATATGTGGGGCGGGTGGACTCCCGGTGGGTGCGGGGCGTGGCGGGGCGGGGCGGGATTCTTGTCATGTCGGCAAGTTTTTAATGGCTGTAAAATATGTGTCGCCCTCTCTTGTAATTAAAAACTTTATCGCATTCCGCCATGGCAACAAAATATTGCAACAGAAGAATTGCTTTTTTTTTACATTTTACATACATTTTGCTGCCATGTTCCGTTTCCGCGCCGTTTCAATTCCGCTTCATACCTTCTTGTTTTTGCACTACAAATTTTAAGACTTTTTTGAGTGAGAGCTGAGAGCTGCAACATTATAAATCTATGCCATGAAAACTTTAAAGCACTTCACAAACTTCTGAAGCCTAGGCATCGGCCATAGACTACTCTTTGATCAGTGTAGAACCGAGCTATATATTCATTTCTAGAGGTTTCTTGGACTTTCCAAATATCTTTGAACATTTTTCGATTTAAAACAAAATCAAATTGCTAACTCCAGATACTTGAACAAGAATCATGCATCTGGGGTTAGCTATTAGATTTTGTAGAGTATTCGCTAGTCGTTTGTATGCTCATTCACTAAAGGAAAAGAGTCTATTGCAATTAGAGCTGGGGATTTAGCAGTTAAAACATATATATATATATAATATAAAAAAATCTATAAATTGTATAAGTCACCCAAATAAATATAACAAATCGATAAATATCGTTTTTTCATCTATTACATTGTGTTAAACGCGAACAAGTAGAGGAGTATCATATATACATATGCATATACCATTTAGACTATAAATTTGAAATTTGTATTATATTTATATGTATATTTATATATATCAGCTCATTCCCTAAGCTTATAATCGATAATTTAAATGGGATAACTTAGGCATAACTTGAATACCATCAAATTCTGTGCTAAATACGCAGACCTAGAACAACTCTGATTTTGAATAGCCTCCGCCGCCTCATTCGTAGGCAGCGCACTGTTCCGGGTATGCCCTGGTCGTGCACACCCTTACGAGCCGAGCCTTTTCTGTATTTCTGTTTGCTTTTTGCTTAGTTAATCTTGCGCAGCTTCTGCATATTGAGGCCATGCGCTTTGTTTTTGAACTCAGCGCCATTTCGATGACATTTGGGTCGAGGCAGCACCAGCAGCAGTAGCTGAGCTTATATTTTCATTTTCATTTTTTTTTTTTCGCTCTCTCCATTAACTGGGCTAAGATGAGCTTGCGCCGCACTTGCCTTGCCTGGTGGCATTTAAAAATAGTTTTGCCTGCTCGTCTGGCAGCTAAATCGAATCCTTGCAAGTTGCAGCTTAATTAAAATGTTGCCCCAAAACCCACGCTTCAACTCCGACGGCAACTTCTCCGCTCATTTACCTGCTCTTGAAATATGCAGCAAGTGCGACGGCGACTGCGACTGCAGCTGCAACTGCAACTGCAACATGGCATTAATTAAGATTAATGCAACTGCAACAATTTGTGGCACCAGCAACACATTTGCCACTGCCACAAGCAACCCTTCAAAATGGGGATTTGTTCCGCACCCCCCCTCAATTGTTATGCAAATGCGTCTCGTATTGCATGAACAACCGCCCCAAATCCTCAATCCCCAATCCCCAGTCCCCAGTCCCCAATCCCAACCCTTTCGTCTAGATACACCTAATCTACCCGTTATACACATGCGAGCAGTTCATCAAAGTCAAATTTGGCTGTTGGACTTAATTAGTTTTAGCCCCGGTCTACAATAACCAGCATAATAGCAATACGTGATTATGCTCGACAGCTAAATACCCTGTAAGTAGAGGGGATTAGCAGTCTATAGATGCTATCTGCTTTACAGTTCCAGTTTGAGTAAATGTGTATGAGTAACGAGATCAAATTCGTAGACCATAGCTATTTGGCTATAAATCGTTATTTATCGAATTTATATAAGTTATCGAAAAAGAAAACTATGTATATAATAAGGTAGTTTTTTCATATGATACTGAAAATTCTATATATGGAAACTAAAACTTTGACATATGCTTAAAATAGGTTGTGCTAGAAATCGATATATATCGAGACTGTGCAAGTAGGGATAGTAACAAATATCAATTAGAAAAAATTAATAACTTTTATAGCAAATATCTCTCAACAACTGGCATACTTAATGTAATAGTTTTACCTTTTTAAAAGTGTTATACGATAAATATTTAATAACAATCGATATATGTATATCGAACATAGTTTCAGCGCAAAAAGTGATAAGCATATGATAAATGGGAATATTTATAACTTAAAGCCAGCTAGTAAAACATTTCAGATATGCACAAAACAAATCGATATTTATCGATTCTACAATGATCAACACATAACAAAAGGTTGAAAAGTTTAAAACTATACAAACTATGCTTAGGCTATGTTAAAAACTAATTCTGTATATGTTCTCTTCCATCCCCCCATCTTACCCCTTCACCAATATACCCTATTATCATGTGACAATACTTCACTGGGTATTAGCCATTTGAAATCCTAACTGACATTTGAGTGCCAGTCAGTTAGTCGCAGCTGAAAGCAGAAGAAAGCCAAAACGCGTTTAAATGCCAAAAGGCCAAAAGCAGAAGCCAACCTGCCCATTAGCCAAGCCAAAACTTGATGTTGTTGTTGTTGTTGTAGTGGTTGTTATTGTCTCTCTTTTATGGCCATATTCGCGTTTCACTTAATTGAATTTCGTTTTATTTTTTGTTACGATTTTAGCCATCAATCAATTTACATATTAATCATTCGTTCAACTACAGAAGAAGAAAAAACAATTTTGAAAAACTTTTTTCACTTTTTTCAATGCAAATGCATTAAAGTACAGTTATTTCAGTTAATTGTAGTTATTAGTTAAGCTGTATATCAAACGGTTTTTCAATTATCAAGAGTCTATATTTGGAAGTTTGAAGTTGTTAATGTTTGACATGCAGTCAAGCTGAATGTCAAAGCTATGTTCAACATTTTACATAATATCTTTTCTATATGTTCATTAAAAGCAGTTCTGGAATAATACGAACTATTTCTATAATATGTAGAACTATATATATTCAGATTTTAGCTAGATTCCACTGTATATCACGTTTCAAGTTCTATTTTTTGTGCATGCCTCGGAATACAATGGGATGATAACGAGCGGGTTTCTAGCAACGGAAGTGAAGCTCTGTGCATCTCTTTCTCTGCATCTCTTCCTCTAGCTCTCTCGCTCTCTCTCTCGCTCTCTCTGCTCGTTGCCTTTTAACGAGTATCGATTTTTATTGCCAAGCTCTATGCAAATTTTTGCTTGAATTTTGCATAAAAAAAAAACAAGTAAAATGTTGCATTCGGGCATGTGCGACTGCTTAATACCCGACCAGGATCTTGAAACACAGATGAATATTTAGCGTGTTTGTTACCTAACTATGAGAGCTGCATTAGCATGAATCAACTGCAAAATTTGACGATTTTATAAGATATAGTTTTATCAGATTTGCTACGATCCCAAATGGAAATACATATATTTGTTATATATTCCATGCTATGGCTTTTCGCGCATATATATTTCAGTTTTCAAATCTCTAGCTCGAAAAAGCTTCTTAAGATATTTTTTTGTACGAATATTTCATGCCTGCTATGGATATATCGGAGCAATTCATAAGATTGTATGGATTGATTAACAAGGAAGATAGATTCAGACTTTCAAATCTCTATCTACTTATCTCTATCTACAAATCTCTATCTACATTAGCAACAGTTTATAGTAACAGACGACCGAACGCGCAGCAAGAATTTGTGAAAAACGAATATACTCGCTTTTCCACTCCACGAACAGGCACAACTACAATAACATTTCATAGAGCATAGAGCTCTTGGTCTTCGAGTATAATTTATGCATTCGAGAGCAAAATGCGTTCGGTTATTAGTGTGGCAGAAACTTGGCAGTTGGCAGTTGGCAGTTGGCAGTCGCTGGGCTCGCCCTTAGCCAACTCCTGGTTAAGGCCTGCACAGAAAGTGGAGAGAATAACGTTCAAGATAAAGCGAACCAAAAAGGACTTGGCCTAAAAGTGATTTAGCGAAACGTAGATGGGTATAGATGTGGGCATAGATATATTGTAGATATTGGCTATCGATAAATATCAATATGTTGTTGAAGTTCTTATCGCATTTCAAGAGTAATTTAGATATATATAGAATTTATATAGAATTGAATTATAGGGTAACTGTTAGTCTATAGAAAAACATTTTGAACAGTCGAATATTTTTGAAAAAAATTAAGATTTGCAATATATACTTTTATATCGTTTATTACTAATTGATGTACTATTTATATACCTTGTATTAAAGGATTTTCCTTTAGCTTGAAAGCTGTCAATTTTTTTTTTTTTTTTGAGAAAACTCACATGAAATTTAATATATAAACTCAGTAGCTTATTCCCAGGCTATACAAAATTTTATTTTAGGAACAGCTTTAAGCTTCAAACCTCGATAAAGCGATTTTTTAAGGAAAATACTTTAAAAATGTTTTCCTGTTTTTAATTAAACTTCGCCTTAAACTCATTCAATTGAAGAAAAAAAAACAAAAACAAAAAAAAAAGAACTCACTGAGCGCCACGCCCTGCCGCCACGCCCCCATCCCGTCGCCTCGCTAGCGAAATTGTGAAAATGTGCGAATGTGCAAATGGAAAAGCGTTTATGCCAGCTGCCAGTTTGTTTTTCCCCTGTAAAAGAGAGAGCGCGCGCAAAGTGTTCAATAATGCAGGCAAATTTGCACTGGGCAACAGTGCGACTGAAAAGTCAACAGACGGCGGCCCTACTATAGCTACATATATACGCGCATCGAATCTATCTATATATATATGTATATATAAATATATGTGTGCGTGTGTGTGTGTGTGTGTGTGTGTGTGTGAAGGGCGGCCTGTCAAAGGCAGAGGCAGACATAGTCGTTAAATGCTTGACAGGAGCCGCAACACTTGAGAATACCCTATAGTAATTAGCAAAGCAAGCTGAAGAGAGTGTATGATGATTTGTATTCACTGCATGTTAACTTAGCTAGCAAATACCCTGTAATAACTAATGAGAATGCCAATTATTAGCCAAATACCCTATAATATTTAAAAATAAATATTTTAAAACGTATATAAATACCCTGTAATATTTTTAAAAGAAATCATTTAGTTCGGATATCAATTACTATATACTATTACAGCATAAATTAGCTGACAGATACCCTACTATTATTAAATAGCGTATTTTCAGACAGATATCCTGTAATAGTAAGCAAAAGCTTATAAGTTTAAAGCTTAAAGCTTATATACTGTGATAAGTATGAATGATGATATAGGTTAGATACCCTTCAATAATTAACTAATGATTTTTCACTATTAAAAACTGTAGTAGTAATTAGTAGTATTATAGTATAGTAGTATATTATATATAGTAGTATATTATATATTATATTTGAATAAGATACCCTGTAATACTTAACAAAAGCTGCTAGATTTGATCTATATAAAAGGTATTGAACAATATTATACCCTATTGTAGCAGGGAGTTTAAAGTTATATACCCTGTATGTAATATACTCTGAGTATTACTGCTACTCTGTTACTCTGTAATAAGAATGTATAAACATACTTAGACTGCAACCGATACTTATCGCTTTTCGACTGAAAACTGAAAACTCTCTCTTAAACATATCTCTACACAACTGTCACACCCTTTATCTATGCCATGTTTAATGGGTAGACGCAAGTCAATGATTTTTGCATGGCTTTTCAATTTACATGTCATTTTGAACGGAGAACGGGAGGTGCGGTCGCGCCACATCATTTGACTGTGAGGTGCAACCGCAAAGCCTCTGTGAAAGACGTACGCGCCCCCTCCGATGAGCTGTCAATTTGTAAATTTTGTGCGAAAGCGATAATCGATAAGTGATAAACGATAAATGATATAATAAAATATGCAAAGTGCTGATTAAGCGTGTGACAGAAGAGAGGTTAAGTGCTCACAACAGCTGAAAAGTATGCAACATGCGTAGCGCAATTACGCAAAGAATGGAGCAACAACAACAATAACAACAACAATAAAATGCACATGGCACACTCGATGGCGCCACCACTGTAATTGTCTTCACTGTTTGTGCAGGGAGCAGCAGAGCCATATGTCAATTAACAACATGGCGCCTCGCGCTGCAAACGCATTCAGCAAAAAACTTAAGTCGTCAGGCATTTTTTTTTTCTGCATACACGCACATAAAACTAGTTGTATTTCAGTCAGTGCTGCCCGTCTAGCTATTCATGAAGTCACTGCATTAGCCGCTAAGCTAAGCGTTTAGCTCGTTTGCAGCTAATGTGTGTTAGGCTTGCCACCAAGAACTAGCTAAATCTAGCTAAAGCTAATCAAGACCGCCAAGAACTATCTAAATCTAGCTAAAGCTAATCAAGTACGCAGCGCTGTCTGCCAGCAGCAGCAAGAAGAGTCTGCACTCTCTTACTCTCCCAGTCTCCACACACTCACACACACGCACACAAACTCTCCAGGCACTCAGCAAATGCTTCCTTTATATGCCTATTTGTCACAATATTTGCTATGAAAGGCAACTAATAAATTCTCTTACTGCGCTGCTCCACTTTGATAGCAAGTTTCTCAACACACACACACACATGCATATTTGATGTGTGCGTGTGTGTGTGTGCTGTCAACACTTTGCAAATTGCGTTGCAAAATTGCGACCCAATCCTCGACCCCTGCTGCCATGTGCCACTGTCTAAGTGTATAGTCATGTCAACGTGTCTTCAAGTTTCCCTATTTCTTCGTCTCCTAACGCCGTGCCAACTGTCTGTGCTCTATGCATGTATTCGTGCACTGTAAGAAATTATGTTTGCTTTTACAGAGATTTCGAATTTTTTTTAAATTATTATTATTATTATTTTTAATTCAACTGAATATTAATAAATTTGATTAATAATAATCAAATTTATTATTTAATGTATAGTTGAATATTTTTTGTACAGTGCATTTATTAGCTGTCTGTTTGCTAACTCAAAATGCCTAAAGGGCTAAACCTTTTAAACTTTGCTTAAGGGAATTTACTAAGACCGCAATTGCCTTTGACGTCTCCCATGTGCTGTCTGTGCGTGTGTGTGTGTGTGCGTGTGTGTGTGCATTGTTATATCAATAGCTCGAGTAGTCTGTGTTGCTTTTGTTCACTGTCAAAAGTTCATTTGTTATGATAATTGATTTGCTATTGTTGAATTTCAATAATAATTCAAAAATTGATATCGAACCAATTTATGACTGAGCTTTAAATTTATCAAGGCGCCATTTTGAGACACACACACAGACACACACGAAGACATGGCGAGTGTGTGAGGTAATTTGATTTGAATTAAAGTTTCCTGTTGTTTGGCGCTGCTGTTGTTGTTATTGCTATGCAACTGTCTTTAAAGTAATTGTTGTTGTCGCTGCCGCGGCGGCTGCTGCTGCTGCTGCTGTTAAAACGATAACTAGGCGCTGTTATGACGACAACAAAATAAATAAACAAACAAACAAGCAACAATTCTTTGCACGCACACACTCTCACACTCGCCACAGGCACACGCAAAGCCATTAACTGAGAGTGATTTAACGAACGAGCGGCTGAGCAATAGAGCGAGAGCGCTGCAGTTTAACCGTTGCGCTCAACTTAACTAAGCGCAGCTCAGTGCGACGCTTCGTTCACTTGTTGTTGTTCGGTGCGGGGGCAGAGGGAAAGGGACGGCATTACGTGCAGCGCATGCCAAACGAGAATGGGGAACATGGGAAAGGGAATTGCCTTAAAGCAACAATAAACAAACAGCGACAGCAATAGAAAGAGAGACAATAACTAAATAAATGAACATAAATTAAGCGCGCAGTAACTGAATTGAGCTGTGGAATGGTTACTGTATGTGTGTGAGTGTGTGGCTGTGGGTGTGGGTGTTACACGACACACAAGCAATGCACAAGTAAGCTGTGCAGGTAGAAAAGTAAATGTACACACACACACACATATATATATATATACATACACACACATTCATAAAGCTTATTCATAATAAATAAGAATTTAGCTAGAAATCAACTACATAAATATAATAAATATCAACTATATAAACAGAAAATATATTTATTTATACTTAAAAATAAGTATTATATCCACTAATTTGCAACTGTGCTAATTATATTGCACGCCACTGTGCGCCGTCTAGGCTGCAGTCGCAGACTAACTGACTGAGGCGCTAGCTCACTCGCTCGCGCACTCAAGCTAAGTGAGTTAGTCACTCAGTCACTCACTCACTCACTCACTCACTCACTCGCTCGCTCACTCGTGCAGTTATTATGCGTTGAGTTTTGCATTTCGTTGACGTCATCCACCAGCGTCAAGGCAGTCAACCTGAAACTTGCAACTAACTTTTCACACTTGCAAACTAGCAACAACAACAACAACAACAACAACAGCAGCAGCTACTGTCTGTCTGTCTCTGTCTGGCGCGCTGTCGGACTGTCCGGTACTTTATGCTAATTGCGCGTTTGCCTTTTGCTCCGACCCAATACAAATGTTAACTGCAGCTGTGCAAGTGGAAAAGAGATGGCGGAGTGAGCACAAGAATGACTTTATGAGTGAGCGAGAGAGCGGATGATTACTCTGCTGTAATTTACACCCAATAAATCGCAGTTGACAAATGTTAAATGCAAAATGTTTATATAATTTTATAGCAGTCAGCTGTTAAGCATTTTATTGATCAAAAGCAGCAGCGCTGTTTGTTCGTTTGTTTACCTTTGGGCAGGTAAACACATTTACTGTTTTTCGTAAACAAATATTGTTAACTTTTAGATAATAGCTCGAATTTGTTATTGTTTCAGGCTGGCCTTTCACACTGCAGCAAATTCTTATCATTTGCCATTTCCCGTTATCTACCAAAGAAAACAAACATTAAATGATGCAGTCTACTTTTTTGGGCCAATTCTTATCTTATCTTGTTTGCATTAGAAGAATGTAAATGAAAAACTCTTACTTTTCTATTAATTCAGTTAACAGAGGCGAATACCTCCATAAATAAATAGTAAAAATTCGCAGATATATATGTATGTATGCATATAGATGTATGTATTATATATATGAAACTTAGTAGCTTTAATAAGAAATTCGCTTAAAGCTTTTGTGGCGCAACTTTAAGCTTTGAGTCTTCTTTCAATTATTCTTAAAATTTATTTAGAATTGGGATTATGTTTCATATTTCTAAAGCTTTAAGTCTTGACACGCAAAGCTTAAAGCTTGAAAACTCAGATTTGCTTTAAAAATACACACATTATTGTTGTTATTTTTCAATCAATCAATCTTTTGTTTTCATATTTTCTTAGATATTATGTAAGATATAAGATATAGATATAAGAGAGCTTTAATTTGGTATTAAAAAAGCTTTAATACTTCAAAGTGCTTTTGATATAGGATTTCTTTTATACAAATACATGTATTTTTTTTTTACAAATATTCAAACTTTATCTAGGTTTTTCTTTTCGTTTTGTTTGAAAAGAGTTTTTCTTTTTTTATTTTTGAATTATTTAAATAATATTTTTTGTTGACTTTCTTGCTGAGAATTGTTTGTTTGCTTAATATGTTGATTGTCGTCGAGTTGGCCCTCATCTAACCCAAGGCCTGTGTATATATGTTGGTATATAAGTATATATACATACATATATGTATATATATATGTTATATATATATATGTACACATGTCGTGTCTATCTCTTTGAATAATAATTTATGAACTCGAATGCAACGTTTTCAGAAATGATAAATATTTGCCAGTCAGTCAAGCTTGAAGACAGCAATTTTTGATTAAAACAATATTTGAAATGCGAATGGAATGAATGACAAAGGCTAAACAAACACTTGGAAGTACAGTTATATATGTATATATTTATATAATTTTAATTACTTACATATAAACATAGATAAATAATTTTATATATTTTTACTTATGGATCTTTTCAAGTTTCATCACCAATTATTCAGTTAGTCAATCAATCATTGATCAATCATTAGTCATTAAGACAATATGTCAATCAATCAATCTTCCAGTTAATTAATCTGTCAGCCAATCAATCTTTCAATATATCAATCGTTAACTCAATCAATCTCCCAGTCTGTCAATATCTCAACCGAGCCATCTGACAGTCAATCAATCTTTTCACATATCAATCTATTTATCAGTCTATCTGTGATTCAACTAATCTGTCAATATATCAATCTGTAATTCAATCAATCGCCCAGTCAATCAATATACCAAACAATCAATCTGGCGTTCATCAATCTGTTAATATATCAATGAATTTCAGTCGATCAATCTGCCAATTAATCAATCTGGCTGTCATTGGTTCATAGATTTTGAGCATCAATCAGTCAATCAATCAATAACTGAATTAATCATCAATCAGTATAAATTTAAAGAAATTTGGTATAAATATATTCCTTTCCCAGTTTCTAATGCGCAGTCAATCAGTCAATCAGTCAATCAATCAATATTTTTTTTATGAATTTTCCACAATAATTTTGCATACGCAAATTTGTAGATATTCAAAAATCCCTTCACTTAGCTGACTAGCTCTTTCTCCCTCTCCCTCTCTCACTCACACTCACACTCAAACCCTCTCTCGCTCTCTCATTCTCCCTCACTCTCTCCCTCTCACGCGGTTAATAACGCAGCGACCCTGAATGAGTCAAAGCCAAAGGCAAAGCCAAAGCGAAAATCAAAAAGCGAAGGTTGCTCGTCGCTTTGTTGTTATTGTTAATTGTTATTAATTTTTTTCTTGATTTGCTAAAAAAACTTGATTTTAAAACATGTGGAGCAACGCTCCAATTGGAATGGCTGCAGGTAGTGCGAATGCTAATAAGAATTGGAGACAGAGCTTACTGTGAAATGAAATATACATATGTATGTATGTATGGATGTACAATATACATTCATATGCATATCTTGCTAATTACAATGGATCACCATATGTAGATCTCTGGCTCTCCGGTCATGGCTAAATATACATACCTAACGCCAGAGATCTCTGGCATTGGCTAATCTGTGCCAGAGATCTCTGTCTGTCCGGCTATAGCAGCATTTGTACGCGTGTGAAGAGTGCAGCAGCATTGCCAAATCCAAGCTCATTTTCGTTGAGTTCTTGTAGAGTTTTGCTCAGTATGGAGAATTGCATAAGGCGTGTGCATGTGCATGTGTGTGTGCGTCATTAGGCAGACTAATGACTGCGCCGCAGCAGCGCTGCCTCAAAGCGCGCATCATGTAATGCCCAAAAGCGAAACATGTAAAAGAAAAGCAAAACGACAAAAAGAAACGCATCAATTATGCAATCAATTGGAGTGAGCGAGAGAGCAATAGCAGCTGCCAGCATATGCTTAACACGCGCTTTACAGCATTAACAACAGTTTTTACTACAGCTGCTGCTGCTGCTGCTGCTGCTGCTGTTGTTGTTGTTGTAATTGTAGCGGAGCTAAATTTCATTTCATTTCTTTTCGTTTCGTTTCTACTTTTTCTTTACCTACACACTTATCGCCGGCGTGCGGCTGTGTGTGTGCGCGCTATAACTGTAGCGAAAGCTTTGCTTAAATTGCAATTGAATTTTGCCGCCCAGCACAGAAACAACAACAACAACAAAATCTGTTGCTCAAAAATGTTGCGAAAAATGTAGAAACAAAAAACTGACAAAACATCAGCAGCAACAAGCAAAAAAAGTGTAACAAAGTAAATTGATTATGTGACGACAGGCAGCGAACAGGGAGAGTGAGAGAAGGAGAAGGAAAATGATCACAATGGGGGAATGCCCCTAATACGTATGCATGAGTGTTGTAAAGTAAGCAATTAACTCGCCGATTGACTAATTGACTGACTGACTGACTGACCAATAGCCTGACGAAAGATTAAGAAAGAGAAAGGGGAAGGGGAGAGGGGCTGTGAGAGAATTACTCCAGAATGAATTGGCCATAAAAGAGTGATATAAAACTAAGAAGTGTGTAAAAAAGCTGTTAAATGTAGAGTAATGGAGCTGTAACAGCTGATTGATAGCGAGAGGGAGAGCTAAAGATAAAGATAGAGGGAGTGAAGATAGATATAAAAAAATTATATATAAACTAGAAATATAGAAATCGAGATAGTGACAGAGATAGGGAAAGAGAAAGGTAGCAAGAGATAGAGAGAGACTGAGACAAAGGATAAAGGGAGATAGAGAGGGAGAGAAAAGGAGGAAGAAAAAGAGAGAGAGAGAGAATAAGAAAATATAGATATCCAGAAAGGAAAAGAGACTGAGAGTGAGAGAGAGAGAGAGAGAGATAGAGAAAAAGATAGAAAGAGATGAAGAGTGAAATATAGAGAACAAGAAAGGGAAAGAGGCAGAGAGAGAGAGAGAGAGAGAGAGAGAGAAAGATGTGGAATGTGAGCGAGAGAAGAAATTAAGAATTCGAGAGAGACAAAGAAAGTGGAAAAGAGAGAGAGAGACAACAAATTTTAAAGAGAGAGAAGAAAAAAATGAGCTAAAGAGAGAAAAATATAGACAAAAATTCGAAAGGGGAGAAACCAAAAAAAGAGACAAATGGAAAACAATAGAGACGTAAAGAGAAGAAAACAGAAAAGAGAGAGAGAGAGAGAGAGAATGAGATGACAACAGAGAAAAAATGATAATAAAAAGGGTGGCAATGCCAGCTGATCTACTATTCCTGATTGGTTGTAAACTCCATTATAACACATTTCCCTATGAACATAACTCGCAAAACACAATCCAATTAATTTATGGTGCTTCTGTGCGTTGGCGTTGCCACTTAATGCTAAATGGCAACTCTTAACGGTTGTACGTGTCAGCAAGGACGCCACTTCAAAATAGATGGGAAATAGACGGAACCAGACTAAAGTGAAAAACTAACGGATCTTTTTTTTTGACCAGCTTATACATTTTACATGTCACTCTAAAAAGGCTGAAAAAATGGGAATTTTATTTGCATTTTGACTTTTGATGCTGTTGCCAGTCATCAATCATATCAGCACGTAGCCGGCTTCCGCTGTTTGCCGCCATTTTGTGCGACATTTTTGCCAGCCTTAACCTCTCTCTCTCTCTCTCTCTCTCTCTCTCTATCTCCCTGGCCTTGTATGCGTCAATAATTCAATTTAACAAATTAAATTCTGCAGCGAAATACATAAATTTCACCAGCGAGTGGGCTTTACGTCCATGTAAATTATTGACTTTGGCTGAGTGCACGTTAAATCTACTTCAATGACTCGAATCGAAGGGGAAATTGCATTTGCGCAGCCAACTTAATGCGGTCCCAGCCAGCTATTTATCAGCCAAGCACATCTCAGGCGCAGCTAACTTAACAGACATGCAGCAGACACGTTGCTGCAGCCAACTTAATGCTTGTTCTTAGAATCGCCTGGCGCAGCCAACTTAATGCAATAATGATGCACTGTAAATGAAACGAAGATGATGAGATTTAGCTGCTTTAACTTTGATTTATCATTTTTGTGTATATCTGAAAGAAATGATCATACAAGGTATACAGACTCTGTGGAACTGTCGTGGAAGGTCTGGTCTTATGATCTTATATATGATAACTATAACTAGATAACTAGAAATAGTCGTTTGTTATCCGTCTGTCCATCCTTCGGCTGTCTCTTCTTCATTTTTCCCTTTAGCTATCATTTCGTCTGTTCATTCATGTCTACTTCAGTTCGACTGTCTGTTCTTTATATTTCGTTATAGCTATAATTTCCTTTCTGTCCTCCATCTTACACTCTAGCTGTCATTCCACCCAACTATCTGTCCGTATGCCCATTTTTCTATCCGACTGTCCGCCCTTCATCTTTCACTCAAGCCGTAGTTCCGCCCATTTATCCGTTCGTGCCTTTGTCCGTTCATCCTTCCATCTCTCTATCTTCTATGCATTTGTATCAATGTAATCTACAAACTTCGATATTTCGATATTCGATCTTTCGACTCTCTGTACTCAATTGTCAATAACACTTTCAGTTTTCCATAAATCTACAGGGTATCTGCTAGTCGTGCATACCCAACTGGAGCTTGCTTATTTGCTCATGCATTCCTGTGCATACTCCTGTCAGGGGTCTCCAGTGGCAACTCTTTGCCCTGTAGGCCCTACAATGTGGTTGCTCTGCCTCTCTCTCCCACTCTCTCACTCCCTCACTCCCTCACTCTCTCCCTCACCCTCTCCCTCTCTCTCTCTCTCTGTCTCACCCACTCCGAGTCTGGCTGCATTCATTATTATTTGTTTATCATTATTTTTTTGTATTTTTTCGCGCCGCATCGCATTGTTTGCGCTGTTAATATTTGGCGTCTGTCACCAGCCAAAGGACGGCAGCAGCAGCAGCAGCAGCAGCAGCAACAACAACAACAAGGACATCATCATCATCATCATCATCATCATCATCATCATCAGCATCATCAGCATCAGCATTACGATGCTCTTCATGCACTTCATGCGCCATTTTATTGTCAGTTGTTACTTTTGTTTGCATTTCGCGAATGTCATTGCACTTTTTGTGCTGGGCCACCCTTTCGCAAGGGTTGCCAGAGGGTCGGGGTAGGAGTGTGGCCACCTAGAAGCTGACACAAGGGAGCTTCCCTCGTGGCCCACTTCAAATAATTGCAACTACTTATAGTAATTATTACGAAATGGCACAACTTACAACAGGTAGAACCACAATTCAGTGATTCAAACTCCGCAAGTAGCGAGAGTTAAGTTCTAATCTAGCTTCGGCTCAAATAAATAGACTAGCAGTGCCAGATAGAAAGAGTTATGCATATAAACTTCAGCTATTCAAGGAAAATGGAGACAAAAGCTTATATAGCGATAGTTCAAACCTTATCTTATCATTGGGAAAACTTTCAAATATCTATATAATATTAATGCATCTATATAATATCAATATAAACGAATATTAGCTTCGCTCGAACCCTATAACCACTTTATAACTCTCTTATCTACTATTTTTGTTGATTTTTTACATTTATCTAAAAGAGATTCTAAAATTTGGCATTATCTTAACTCCATTACAGCACGCGTATGGCGCTGATCTGGCCATAAGCATACCCAATAATCCCGGCTTGGATGATGGTGCTTCGTATCGCCTGGATTATAGTCCGCCCTTTGGCTATCCGGAGCCAAACACGACGATCGCCTCGCGAGACATCGGCAACGAGATTCAGTTCTCACGCGCGCTGCCTGGCACCAAATACAATTTCTGGCTATATTACACAAACTTTACGCATCACGATTGGCTCACCTGGACGGTGACCATTACAACAGGTAAATTGAAAAAAAAAAAAATGTTAGCTTTAGGCATGCTAAAAATGCAGGCGAGCTCATAATAGAAACAGCTGGAAAGAACAACAAGAATGAATTAGTAAGGGAGTGAGTGAGAGAGAGAAAGAAAGCTGCACACAAAAAAAAACAATATAAATTGCCTTCATTTTGTACTAAAAATAGAAAAAAGTTAACTGAACTGAAAAGAGTTCAGCTTTTAGCTAGTTGCCTTTTGTGATGCTAGATGCAACAAGCATCGGTGGTTCAGTGGTAGAATGCTCGCCTGCCACGCGGGCGGCCCGGGTTCGATTCCCGGCCGATGCAAAATAACCTTTTTTGTTTTTATATATTTTTGACTGCATGGCAATTAAATAATATATTACAAATGCATTTAAAAAATATTGTTATAGTCTGAAATTTGAGAACTATCTCATTAAAAGCAATATTTTATTGATCTGCAGCCAATAATATTTATATTGTACATCGCATATGTACATATATTTTTCGCTTAATTCCAATAATTAAAGTGCCGTTAGGTTGAATGCAATCAAAAGACGCACACACACACACACACACACATTGGTGTTCGCTTGTTGCCTCCCCTCTCTGTCCACATTGAAAGCTGTCAAAAGTAGAAAGTGAAAAATCGCTGCGCACAAAAACAAAAACCAGTTGCGCAGCAGCAGTAACAAAAACAAGATGCCATTAAAAGAGCGACAGCGACAAAGAGACAGAGAGAGAGAGAGAGAGAGAGAGAGTGCGCGCCGCGCACATTAGCTCAGCTTCTGCTGCTGTAGCTAAAAATAGATAACGAGCAGCGACAAAGCAGAGGCACAGCAGCCACAACAGCAGCAGCGGTAGCAGCAGAGGTGCCAGCAGCGGCAGCGGCAGCGACACCGACAGAGGGTTGAGCTTTCAGCAAGATATCAGCAAACATCGCTAGTCTCATGGTAGTGTGTTCGCCTGATAATTGGGTGGCGTGGGTTCGAATCTAGACGGAAACTTCAATGGCTACATTTAATTATTTTAATTTAATTTTTTTTTTAATTAATTTCAGCGCCCGATCCACCCTCCAACCTATCCGTACAGGTGCGCAGCGGCAAAAATGCCATCATTCTCTGGTCACCGCCCACGCAGGGCAGCTACACGGCATTTAAGATCAAGGTGCTGGGCCTCTCGGAGGCCTCCAACAGCTACAATCGCACCTTCCAGGTCAACGACAATACATTCCAGCACAGTGTCAAGGAGCTGACGCCAGGTGCCACCTACCAGGTGCAGGCCTACACCATCTACGACGGCAAGGAGTCCGTCGCCTACACGAGTCGCAACTTTACAACAAGTAAGTGAGATGATTCCTGAACAATTTCCATTTATTTCGTTTCATCTGTGGTGTTGGTGCCCAAAACGTAACTAAAACAAACAAACAAACGTATTTCATTCTTCTGCTCTTAACTTTTGTGCTTTCTAACGTAAATGTAACTAAAAAAATAAACTAAAAACAAATAAATAGGCCGAAGGACGCGGCATAAAGAATTGCTGGATATCAAAATCTTGAGAGGTAATGTAAAGCTCACATAACGGTTTTCTGCCACTGCATGCCGAATGCGTTTCAAGTAGCCTTTAGCTGTGTTTGTTTCATTAGTTTCTCTTTACTTTTTTTTTTTTTTTTTTTTTGTGTAGAACTAACCTCAAAGCCTGCCTGAATTTCGTTTCTATTTGATTTTTTAAAAGCAACCCTGACCTAGGAGGCGCTGCGCTGGCAATGTTCCAAATTCATTTGGCTAGCCTCAAATTGCAAATATCCCGTTGCACTCTGCCCCACGACTCCCGTCTCTTTTGCTCTGCCAGCCACGCAGGCCACAACAAAGTACGGCTACACACACACGCACACACGCACACACACACACACACACAAATCTCGTGTCTACAAACATAGCACACATGCAAACAAACAAACTTGCATACTCTCATGTGTGTGTGTGTGTGTTTGTTTGTGTGCGTGCCGTGCGCTGCCCTCACTCCTAAGCCTTGCTATCTATCTGGCAGCACTGGCAGCAGCAGCAGCACTTATTTGCTGCTATAATTCCCAATTGGATTTGCGTTCACAGCGATTGCTTTATCACATTATAAGAACTAACCCGAGATGCCTGCATATACATACATACATATGTATAAGCATGAATTCATATGCATTCATATGCATTCATATTCATTCATATGTCTTAATATTCATTCATATTCATTCATATTCATATCCATATTCATTCATATGCATTCATATAAATTTAAGTTCATATTCCTTTCGTAAGACTAAAAAATAATAATTTGAAGTGTAATTTTTGCATCTTTTAACCCTTAACCACTGTGCATAGGAACAGCTCCAATTGCACATATACCTGTACATATACATACATATGTATATACTTATATCTCGTCATACACACCCCTATACCCCATATACTATATACTATATATACTCTAGCCGAATTCCGTTGTTCGCATTAACTAACAAATTGCAATTCGCTTTGCTTGAATTGCGCTTCTTCTTCTTGTTCTGTTTACGTCTCGTCCTTGCCGTAGAGCCAAATACGCCGGGGAAATTTATTGTCTGGTTTCGTAATGAGACAACGCTGCTGGTGCTCTGGCAGCCGCCATATCCGGCCGGGATTTATACGCACTACAAGGTGTCCATAGAGCCGCCCGATGCCAATGACAGTGTGCTCTATGTGGAGAAGGAGGGCGAGCCGCCGGGTCCGGCGCAAGCGGCATTCAAAGGACTCGTCCCTGGACGGGCGTACAACATTTCCGTGCAAACAATGTCCGAGGACGAGATCTCATTGCCAACTACAGCGCAATATCGCACGGTGCCGCTGCGTCCACTGAACGTCACCTTCGACAAGGACTTCATCACATCGAACTCGTTCCGGGTGCTGTGGGAGGCGCCCAAGGGCGTGTCCGAATTCGACAAGTACCAGGTGTCCGTCGCGACGACGCGCCGCCAATCAACAGTTGCGCGCAGCAACGAGCCGATCGCCTTCTTCGACTTCCGCGACATCGCCGAGCCGGGCAAGACGTTCAATGTGATTGTGAAGACGGTGTCCGGTAAGGTCACCTCGTGGCCAGCCACGGGCGATGTGACCCTGCGACCCCTGCCCGTGCGCAACTTACGCAGCTTCAACGACGACAAGACCAACACGATGATCATTACCTGGGAGGCGGATGCGGCTAGCACGCAGGACGAGTATCGCATTGTGTAAGTAGAGAGAGAGAGAGGATCCTTCCCGACCCGATACTAACTGACTTCTCTGACCCTAGCTACCATGAGCTGGAGACATTCAACGGAGATACGAGCACCCTGACCACAGATCGCACGCGCTTCACCCTCGAGAGTCTGCTGCCGGGTCGCAACTATTCGCTCTCCGTGCAGGCGGTGTCCAAGAAGGTGGAATCGAACGAGACGAGCATCTTCGTGGTCACCCGTCCATCGTCGCCCATCATCGAGGACCTGAAGAGCATACGCATGGGCCTCAACATCAGCTGGAAGAGCGACGTCAACTCGAAGCAGGAGCAGTACGAGGTGCTCTACTCGCGCAACGGCACCAGCGAGGTGAGCACCCTCATCACCAAGGAGTCCCGCTTGGTCATCAAGAATCTGCAGCCAGGCGCTGGCTACGAGCTTAAGGTCTTTGCCGTCAGCCACGAGCTACGCAGCGAGCCGCACGCCTATTTCCAGGCTGTCTGTAAGTATTACAATCTCTGAAATACCTGAGAGAACTATCCCTTAACTCCGCAACCTCATTTCCTCGATCAGTTCCCAATCCGCCGCGCAACATGACCATCGAAACGGTGCGCAGCAACTCGGTGCTCGTCCATTGGTCGCCGCCGGAGAGTGGCGAGTTCACAGAGTATTCCATACGCTATCGCACGGACAGCGAGCAGCAATGGGTGCGATTGCCCAGCGTGCGTTCCACGGAGGCGGACATCACGGACATGACCAAGGGCGAGAAGTATACCATCCAGGTGAACACGGTTAGCTTCGGCGTCGAGAGTCCCAATCCACAGGAGGTCAACACGACGGTCCCACCGAATCCCGTCTCCAACATTATACAGCTTGTTGACTCGCGAAATATCACACTGGAGTGGCCCAAGCCGGAGGGTCGAGTGGAATCTTATATATTGAAGTGGTGGCCCAGCGATAATCCGACTCGCGTACAAACCAAAAATGTCTCCGAGAACAAATCGGGTAAGTAAAGAAGCTGATTAGAAGGGTGACTCTAAAAGAGGGAAAGTTGAAGAAAAGATATTTGATGAAGAAATTGACTTGATATAGCTAAAAAACATATTTAGGTAATCAAGAACTGCGGGGGGGATCGGTCTATAAAAACGGGAACTCTTAAACTACAAATCTTATATAATTGAAGGAAGAGAAAAGTAATTGAGTCCTTAACTAAGGATTTTTGCTAAGGGTATGAAACAATTGAACTAGGCTAGATCACAATTTATGCAGGAAAATAGATTTAAATGAAGTTTTAAGTCAAAGATAAAGAGATAAGTTTTTTCACTAATCCGAATCCCTGTTTCTTTTTACCCTCCCCACAGCTGATGATTTGTCGACAGTGCGCGTCCTAATTGGAGATCTAATGCCGGGCGTACAATACAAGTTCGACATACAGACGACATCGTATGGCATACTCTCCGGCACAACGAGTCTCTATCCACGCACCATGCCGCTCATTCAGTCCGACGTGGTTGTAGCTAATGGCGAGAAGGAGGATGAGCGCGATACGATAACGTTGAGCTACACGCCGACGCCGCAATCCTCATCCAAATTCGATATCTATCGCTTCTCGCTGGGCGATGCGGAGATCAAGGAGAAGGAGAAGCTGGCCAACGATACGGATCGCAAGGTAACCTTCACGGGTCTCATACCGGGACGACTCTACAACATCACCGTCTGGACGGTGAGCGGAGGCGTGGCCAGTTTGCCAATACAGCGACAGGATCGCCTCTATCCGGAGCCCATCACACAGCTGCACGCCACCAATATTACGGATACGGAAATATCGCTTCGCTGGGATCTGCCCAAGGGCGAGTACAACGACTTCGACATCGCCTACCTGACAGCCGACAATCTGCTGGCTCAGAATATGACGACGCGCAACGAGATCACGATCAGCGACCTGCGCCCGCATCGCAATTACACATTCACCGTAGTCGTGCGCTCCGGCACGGAGTCCTCGGTGCTGCGTAGCAGTGCTCCGCTCTCCGCCAGCTTCACGACGAACGAAGCTGTGCCCGGGCGCGTCGAGCGCTTCCATCCGATGGACGTGCAGCCGAGTGAGATCAACTTCGAGTGGTCGCTGCCGTCGAGCGAGGCGAACGGCATCATCCGGCAGTTCTCGATTGCGTACACGAACATCAACAATCTAACGGATGCGGGCATGCAGGACTTCGATTCGGAGCAGTCCTTTGGCGTTATCCGCAACCTCAAGCCCGGCGAGACCTATGTCTTCAAGATCCAAGCAAAGACCGCCATAGGCTACGGTCCGGAACGGGAGTACAAGCAAACGATGCCCATTCTGGCACCTCCACGACCCGCCACCCAGGTGGTGCCCACCGAGGTGTATCGCAGCTCGTCGACCATACAGATTCGATTCCGAAAGAACTATTTCTCCGACCAGAATGGGCAGGTGCGCATGTACACGATCATCGTGGCCGAGGATGACACAAAGAATGCCTCCGGTCTGGAGATGCCTAGCTGGCTGGATGTGCAGTCCTACAACGTCTGGTTACCGTACCAGGCCATCGATCCGTATTACCCATTCGAGAACCGTTCCGTCGAGGACTTCACCATCGGCACCGAGAACTGCGACAACCACAAGCTTGGCTACTGCAATGGACCCCTCAAATCGGGCACCACCTATCGGGTGAAGGTGCGCGCCTTTACCGGCCCCGACAAGTTCACGGATACGGCGTACAGTTTTCCTATACAAACAGGTGAGGCGGAAGTTGAGAGATATTAACTTATAAGAATGAATGGTTAATTTCACTGAACTAGTTGTGTGAGCTTGTAAATTGTAATTTGTGTAAACACTGTGATTGATTGACTGATTGAATGGGTATCTAATTAACTGATCAACAGACTGATTGACGACTTATTGACTGATTGACGAACTGACTGATGTATAAGCTGACTGATTGACTAAATAAGGGACTGACTGATGCATAAGTTGAATGATTGATAACTCAATTGATTGATTGACTGACTGATTGACGAACTGACTGATGTATGAGCTGACTGGTTGATTGACTAAATGACGAACTGACTGATGTATAAACTGCCTGATTGATAATCTATTGATTGATTGAGTGATTGATTGACGAGCTGACTGATGTATAAGCTGACTGATTGATTGACTAAATGAGGAACTGACTGATGTATAAACTGCCTGATTGATAATCTATTGATTGATTGAGTGATTGATTGACGAGCTGACTGATGTATAAGCTGACTGTTTGATTGACTAAATGAGGAACTAACTATTGCATAGCTGACTGATTGATTAATCAATTGATTGATTGGCTGACTGATGTATAAGCTGACTGATTGATTGACTAAATGACGAACTAACTGATACTTAGCTGACTGAGTGATTACTCAATTGATTAATTGACTGACTGATGTATAAGCTGACTGATTGATTGACTAAATGGCGAACTGACTGATACTTAGCTGACTGAGTGATTACTCAATTGATTGATTGATTGATTGTTTGATTAATTGTTTACCTGATTTACTGACTAACTGATTAACTGCTTGAGTGCTTGAAAGATTAATCTTAGTAATTGAGTAATAGATTTAATCATTGATTGATTGACATAACTAATCCAACTGCAACTAATACTTAATCCAATTCTTATCTATGTCTTGCCTATGGCATGTTCTATAATCGTATTTATAGAACTGCTGAGCTCGCCGGGTAAGCTGTCATCCAGGATAAAGAACTTACACTTTTATTGAATATAACTAAACTCTTTATTTTTACTCTCGCCCGCTCTCTCGCTCCTTGCAGATCAAGGTAATTCGACGGTTATCGTGGCCATCACAGTGCCGGTGACGATCATCGTCGTGCTGCTCTTTACCGTGTTGTTCTACAAGAGGCGTCGCAACAATTGCCGCAAGACCACGAAGGACTCGCGAGCTAATGATAATATGTCCCTGCCGGACAGCGTCATCGAGCAGAATCGTCCCATTTTGATCAAGAACTTTGCGGAGCATTATCGCCTCATGTCAGCCGACTCGGACTTCCGGTTCAGCGAGGAGTTCGAGGAGCTGAAGCATGTCGGCCGGGACCAGCCCTGCACGTTTGCCGATCTGCCCTGCAATCGGCCGAAGAATCGCTTCACCAACATTCTGCCCTACGATCACTCGCGCTTCAAGCTGCAGCCCGTCGACGACGACGAGGGCTCCGACTACATCAATGCCAACTATGTGCCCGGCCACAATTCGCCGCGCGAGTTCATTGTCACCCAGGGGCCGTTGCACTCCACACGCGACGACTTCTGGCGCATGTGCTGGGAGAGCAACTCTCGGGCGATTGTCATGCTCACCCGCTGCTTCGAGAAGGGCCGCGAGAAGTGCGACCAGTACTGGCCCAACGACACGGTGCCCGTCTTCTACGGCGACATCAAGGTGCAAATACTCAACGATAGCCACTACGCCGACTGGGTGATGACCGAGTTTATGCTGTGTCGAGTAAGTAGCCTCAGTGGTGTCTAACCCTCGTATAAGTTCTCTTGACTGCGATTCATATCTATTCATATTATTACCCACTGATCCCTCGGAATTCTTCCCTTTCTGAGCTTTACGTAACAAGTCTAATTACAGTTAATCAGCGCCCGTCTAACCCTTATTGAAGTTCTGTTGACTGTGATTCATATATTACCAATTGATCCCTCGGAACACCTCCTTTCTTGGGTTTTTGTAACAAATCGTATTACAGTTAATCACAAAAACAGCTTTTCGACTCTACCAAGGGATCCCTCGGAATTTTCCTTTCTCTCTCTCTCTTTCTCCCGCTCTCCCTCCCTCTCTTTTGCCTGTCTTCCTGACATCTCTCTAGTTACCTTTTACTCTCTTCAGCTTCTTTAGTTTTTACTCTCAATTACTTTACTCTCTATATTTCTTCCTCAGTTTTACCAACCGTTTTTCCGACCCTTTCCATAAAAATATTCCTACTGCACAGCTTACGCTGCCTCACTCTAATTCTCACTCTCGCTCATTCTCTCTCACTTATAGGGCAGTGAACAGCGCATCTTGCGGCACTTCCACTTCATCACTTGGCCAGACTTTGGTGTACCCAATCCACCCCAGACGCTCGTACGTTTCGTTCGGGCGTTCCGCGATAGAATCGGCGCCGAGCAGCGTCCCATTTTGGTGCACTGCAGCGCTGGCGTTGGCAGATCCGGCACCTTCATCACACTGGATCGCATTCTGCAGCAGATCAATACGTCCGATTACGTGGACATCTTTGGCATTGTCTATGCCATGCGCAAGGGTAAGACCACAAAATAACTACCCCAAAGCTCTCAGCTAATCCGAATCCACATTTTACAGAGCGCGTTTGGATGGTGCAAACGGAGCAGCAGTACATCTGTATACATCAGTGCCTGCTGGCGGTGCTCGAGGGCAAGGAGAACATTGTCGGACCGGCCCGAGTCATGGACGACAACGAGGGCTTCGAAGGTAGGTGCGGCGATTCACGTAGGACCCATTGTTGCCTGGTGCTGGGCCGCTCGTTGCGAAACGCCTCGTTTCTTTTAACACTAACCCACAAATGCTGCACAGAATTTGTGCTTAGTTTGTTTATTGGAAATGCTCCGTTCACAAGTGTGAGCAAATGTGTGCTATAGCGTGAAGTGCGCGACTTGCAGATACCCTGTAGATGGAAAAATTTAGAAACACATTAAAGAAGGAAACAGTTACCAGAAGAACTGCATCAGAGCTCTGCCTTATAGTATTTCTAAGTAAACTGCTTTAATAATGAAGATAATAAGTGCTGGAATTGTGTTATCGAGAAGTATCGATTTATAGTTCTTGAAATTTATAGCCCATCTCAACCATCCTATGCTCAAAAATATTTATTTTCTTGCTGATTTGAATTCTGTTTAGAGGAAACTGAAAGACAGCTGCCTTCATATTAGATATATCGATAAATATCGACTTTAGCCAATTGATATATAGATGAGATGGCTTATAGATATGAATAGCTTAATATTACACAGTTACAATTTCATTTAAATTTTTTAATAAAATATCGTTAACATGTTGATCCATTAAATCGATATATATCGTTCTCTAAGTTCGCTTTATATCATGATTTGAAGTTCTGTATAATTACATTATCAAATTAATGACTACACGTTGCCATTTTTGATCAAGTATATCTAATTTCTGCCACATAAATGAATTCGATAGAAATCGATAAAAAGCCAATGCAGTTATGCACTCTTTAAATGTTTTCATTAGCTATGTATACGATAATTTGACTTTTGTCCAGCAAATTACGCTGAAATATGCAAGAATCGGTCAGTTTTAGACCAATCGATAAATATCGATTGACAGCATAGACTAACTATATAGACTCGAACACCATTTCCGGAGGTAAATTAAATAAGTAGAGCAACTTGATTGTTAGCAAAGTGGCAACTGGCCAAGTGTAAAGTGTTTACAGGGTATCTACGAGTCGTGCACACTCCACACGTGAGCAGAGCTCATTTCATACACATTTTGGTGCTGGGTTCGGCGACATAACTAACAAAAATGCAAATTTCTTCTAACACACACGCACACACACACACACATCGATACACACTCACACACACACCCACATATGCGCTTGTGTGTGTGTGTGTAAGTAGGCGGAGATGGTCAACTGGATGAGCATGGCGCCATATTGGCGACCATCGAGGAGCAGCTGCACCACCAACTGGAGGCGATCGACGACGAGAACGCAGCGATTCACCACGACGAGCAGCAGCCGCTGACGAGCAGCAGCTTCGGCAACGCCAGCAACGGATTGGGGCTGGGCTTGGGTCTGGGCTTGGGCTTGGGCATGGGCATGGGCATGGGCATGGGTATGGGCTCCAACTCGATGAGCTCGTTCGGCGTCGACGCGCCGGACAGATGACATTCGGCGGTTGTCAACCAGAGCGATAACAACAACTCGGTGGTTATCGTGCTGGTTGACAACAAGCCCAGCTCGATGATCTGCAAGGAGGGCAGCCGCGTGGACATCGACTCCAAGGACGGGCCGCAGTCGCAGCCGGCCGTGGCGCCCATCATGACCAATTCGCTGCCGGCGAACGGCTACAATACGCTCCAGCATCGGCGCAAGTCCCAGCTGATCACGTTCAGCGCCAGCTCCAGCGACATCAAGAACAGCCTCAGCCACGAACTTATCTCGGCCAGCGGCCGACTGAGCTATGCCGAGGAGCCGCAGCCGGCAGCTGCTCCGGCGACTCCTGCTGCCGCGACGCCAACGGCCGAGCAGGAAGTCTACAGCAGGCGCTCGCTGGAGCTGGGCGAGGAGCTGGCACTCCAGCTGGAGGAGGACGAGGACGAGGAGGAGGCGGAGGAGCAGGCCCAGGAGGCAATCGAGCAGCAGCAGCAGCAGCAACAGCAGCTAGACGACGATGACGAGGAGGAGGAGGAGGAAGAGGAGGATGGCCTGGCTGTGGAGGATGTCGAGGACGTGCTCTACATGCACGACGAGTTCGAGACGCACATCGACGCCAAGTCGAACAACGCCAACGATGACAGCGGCGGCGGCAGCTACGAGGATTCCCATGCGCTGCACAGCTCCCTCGGCGGCAGCAATCGCAACAGCCTGGAGAAGGACGACGACGACATCGAGGTGGATGTGATTAGCACCGATGTCAGCTGCTACGATCAGCTGCTGGGCAGCAGCTGCAACACGCGCCACGGCGACGACGACGATCTGGCAACGCTCATCGGAGACAATGATCACTCCATGAAGGGCCAGAAGGCTCACAATGGGTCGAATGCCACGAATGCTGCTTCGGCTGCTAATGGTGGTGCTGCTGGTGGTGGTGGTGCTGGTGGTGGTGCTGCTAATGGGCTGAGCGGGGCGGCTGTGGGTGGCGGACTGGGCGTGGCCGGGGCTGCCCTCGGCAAGTGCGCCTTGGAGCCGGGCAACGGCAGTGGCGGCATCATCTATGCCAATCCATTTATGGGTTTGTAAAACGTTCTCTCTATCAGTATCTATCTCTTTCTCTCTCTGTCTCTAGCTAACTTCCTCTCTCTCTCTCTCTCTCACTCATTCTATCTCGCTCTTGCATGCTTAACACACTCAAAGCTAACTTCTTTCTGCTGCATGTTTTACGTTGTTGTTGTTGTTGTTGTTGTTGCATGTTGCATTGTTTTATTAATAGTGTTGCAATACCCTAGCAGCAGGCTATATTCGCTTGACAGCTGATTATGTGACAGATATTATATATACATATATATTTGTTTCTTACTTTTAAGATCCATTTCGTCTATTTGATGTGAGGTACTCCTTGTAGTTCTATAGTTCTATAGTTCTATAGAGAGTGTATAGCTATAGTCGCTGTTAGCCGCCTTTTTAGTGATTAGCCTCAAAAACTGGGCAATTAGCTTATTTGCCACGCCCCCTAACAGTTGTAGCCATAGAATTTCAAATCAAACCTAAGAGACGCTCTACTGCGGCTCAGTTATTACACTCTTTTTTCCGATGCTTTTTCCTTTAACTCAGGAACAGAAACTCCTGAGGTTAGAATAGAAGTATGTATGGCCAGTCTGAACTCTATACAACTTCAAGTAATGCTGAGTTTTCGTATGAATATACAATGATATAACACTAGAAGAGGTTGCTTTATAAGCGTTTAATCACGCAAATTTACCAAAAATGAAAATCTAATAAAGAAAAAATGAGAATTAACGATGGTATAGTTACACTCTATGTCAGCCTCGCCTTATAAAGTATTCGGATTTTCTAGACACCTTAGAATTGAAGAAGAATGACATATGAAATGTACTCATATATCATCTATAATCATATATATAATCATATATCATCTATAATCAGCTAAAGTTCTATTAGATCATATATGTATATATAGATATATAGATAGATGTATATATATGTCATATATATGAGTATTAAGATCTCTCCTCTGCAAGGGTATTCAAAACTTCGTCATGACGAAGTTATCCTATTGTTTATACCATATTTTGTATATATGTTTTTTTTTTTTCAATATTTTTGGCTCTCTATTTAAAAGAAAACTTTTGTTAACAAATGCTAATATTAGATAATGCTTGCAGATGACGAGGGCATTGCGGAATCTGGCATGTAAGCCACTTAGCTGAATGATTGATGATTGACCAACAGCCACGCCCACGCCCACAACTGTAACTCCAGCTTGCAGCTCCCCCTCCCACCTGCAACCGAAACGTAGAAGCAATGCGATGAATCCATGTGGCAAACTAAATAATTAAACTTTGACTTAAGATCGACTCGATAAGTAACGCTTGATATTATGCTATCGATATAGCCTCTATATATACACAGCTATATGCATGCATACATATGTATGTATGTGTGTGTATATCGTATATGGTACAACTTGTCTGGATTGGAACACCTTTTCTATATATAATGAGAGAAAAAAAAGAAAGAAATTTAAAACTGATTTGTAAGGCGATTTCAGAGTCGAAGATATATATCGGAAGGCGCTGCAAATCGACTACTATATACCCTTTATATAGATTTATATATATATATACACTATATATATACATGCATATATATATATACCAATCCAATCCTGTCTTGTCTCGTACTCTGCTAATGGAAACTACCGATATTATTATTATTATAAAACTTATTGTCAGAAATCGAAAAAAAAAACATATTTTTATCGCTAGCCACAATTTTTTGTATACATATACATATATATCTATATGTAACTTCCAATTTTTGTACACTAAATGTTAGTTGAAGAAGAAGAAGAAGAAGAAGCGCTAAATGGTTTTTTTTATATACATATACTATACCATATATATATATATATCTCCATATATATAAAGTAACTAAAAGAAAGTTAAGCACTGCTTACGATATAAATATATATATATACGATATATATATATATATATACATACGATATATTGCATATACGTCGAGTGTATAATGTAAAAATTGCAATAATTCAGTTACATAGTTTTAAACGAAGAGATAAAGCAAACAATTTGTATCAATCTAATTTTTAATATATTTCTATTATTTTTTTTAAATCGATAAACTATATACTATATATATATATATATATAAACAATACCTTTGTATATGTGTGTAATTTTTGATGTATGTGTATGTGCTACTTTAATATTGTTTAATTATATAGAACTTTATTTAAAAAAAAGATAACGAAAATTATAATTTTTTGTGTTTATTTTTGATTTTCATGCAAATTGAAATCGTTTAACATACGATATTCGAGCTAACAGCGCGCGGTACTGTTAATGCACAAGGCGCTGTTAGCCCAACAGACACTTTAACATGCAACATCTGAACTAACAGCGCGCGGTACTGTTAATGCACAAGGCGCTGTTAGCTTCAGAGAAACACATGAAATGACACATAATAGAAACCGTACACCGAGCAACAACACAACACAACAACAACAACAACAACAACAACAAAAGCACAAATGACCAACGCATTACTGCCAGGCGATAATCATTTACACAACAAAAACAAACGAATTTTGTTTATGGTTTTTGTATGTTCGCAAACAAAAAATACTGTAAAACGACCGAATGTTAAAGTAGACTCTGTAGCTTAACAGTAAGCGAATTAACATAAGCATTTAGCCGGTGCCAAAACACACACACACACACACACACACACACACGAGCGTAGCATACGAGAAAAGAGTAACTAAAGAAAAACTAACAGTAACAATAACAATTTAGCAATAGCAATAGCGAGAGAGAGAGAGAGAGAAATATAATGAATGTAGTATAATTTCAGTTGCCAACACACAATTGGTTCCAGCTTAGTTGAAATTAGTTGAAAATGTGCAATAGAAATGTTTTGCTTTTAGTCTAGATAACAGCAAAAAGTTATATATACTATATATATATATATGAAAACAACGATCCCCCATTGACCCACAGGCCACAAATGTGCAATTCACACTAAATAAAAAAAACAAACACACACACACACACACACACGCAAACCCAATTACTTACGAGTATAAACTAAATACATATGCATTAATGAATAACTAACAAGTCTGCAAGTGTTTCGACTTGATATACACATATAAATATATATATATATACATATATATTATACATAAACGAAAATACATATGCATATACAATATATATACATATATAAAAGGTACATCTATATCAGTGTAATAATTTGTAATGTTTATCAGTAGAATTATGAAACGAACAAAACAAAATGAAATGCGTATTAAAAAGTAAGAAAAACCAAACCAAACGTAATTTCATTTCAAATCGAAGCAACGACATTGTTATCGATGATGCGTGCACGCAACTTATCGGAAATTAAACGATATCAAATACCATTTCAGCGGCTTGAACTTTGCTGTCCGTTTAAAGTTAGGCGCGCAATTGTTATCGATATGGCTATCGACAGCTAAACATTATCAAACACTGCATTTATCGTATTTGATTTTATGCGTTTTTATTGTAGCTCGTTGCTAAATTAAATGAATTTAAATTACGTAAAAATAACAAAGGTAACAATTTAATATATACATAAGTCTTACAAACAGCCTGCGCTAATATTAAGGGAATATTGCATATATCTGCGTTGCCTGCGCTGCCCATTCAGTGCTCGCCCTCGTTGCCCTTCATATTGGCCAAGGTGGCATCCAGCTCCGATTGGATGTGCTCGAACTGGTTGAACAGCTGCAGCAGCTCCGGCTGCGTCATCTCGAAATTGATATCCTCGCCGGCGACCGTCTTCAGCTGGAGCACAGCCAGCGCCGTCTTCTCGCGCTGCTGGCAATGCGAGGCGATCTCCACATTGAGCTTCCAGGCCATATCCTCGATCACGTTCGACTCGTATCGCTCGCTGGCCAAATTGTTGAGCATGGGCGTGGTCTGCCTCACCCACAGCCGCAGTATGGCATCGATTTTGGCCTCATCCTGCAGCTGGAGCTTCTCACGCAGCTCGCGCTGCAAATGGCTGGGCTTGATGATGAACGTCGAAATGCGCCGCAAGATGTACGAGAACGTCTTGATCAACAGCAAAAAGTCTGCCCTGGCCACGCCCACCAACCGCTCCAGCTCCTCCAGCGTATATTCGGGCTCGCTGCTCGTGTGGCTCGTCTCGATGCTGCTGCCCGTTCGCTCGGTGGTCGTGACACTGGTGCCCACTGTCGTGCTGCCTGCGGCATTGCCCGAGCTGTTGGCTGCACTCGCAACGCCAGCGGCAGCAGCAGCGGACGCAGCTGCAGCAGAGCTGCCCGGACTCATCTGTCGATGAACGTAGAGCAGAACCGTGGTGAACGTATCGTAGGGCAGGGCATTGATGATCTTAATGCCTTCGCGTGCGCTGAGTTGTAAATGTTAAGAATTCGATGATAGTTCATATATTAACAAATCTTAATAGCTTACCGTTCAGTTATTTTAATCCAGTTAATACTCATTTCTCACTATAAATAAAAACATAAACACGAATTAGACAAATGCACAAATAGCGCTGCCAACTCGTCGCAAACTAGGTACCAGGTCTGTATTAAATTAACAGCCCCATTTGAGTTAACATTCTGCTAGTAAACGTCGGCTGTTAGCACCGCGCTTTTATTATTTGAAGACAATTTCTGGTGTGCAGCGGACGTGTGCCTGTTTACAAAACGATCATTTACATAATCAAATAAATAGCGTTTGTGGCTTAGGTATAACAAATTCGAAGCGGAAAAGTCCACAAATAGCCCTCGAACTTTAAAGCAGAGTTTCATATGCTTAACATTAATAATATGAGCTAACATTTTTCTCTTTTAGAGATCTTAGCTGATGGCGCAATCCCAAATATTTGAAAACAAGCGAGAAATGTGATCATACGAGCACATACATTGCATACATATATAAACCTTATTTACATTATTATTAATATATAGTCGAGTGAGGAGAACAATTATTGCTTATCTATTTACAAACAAGAACTGAGATGCTGTCAACTCCTTTTTATCGATTCTTAGTTACTTCGCGATAAGAAAATTTTATTTTTGATATTTGATGTTAAGTGCAAAGAGAAAACTGTAAAAAAATAAACTATATGAAAAATTCTACTTTCGTGTTTATTTATTATTTTACTTTTGGGAGTTATACACATCAAATTTGATTGAATTTCACATACCATCAAATCGCATATAAAGCCGACTATCGATAAGAACTCGATAGTTTCGTGAGTCCAACAACACTGCACAGTTGTTGGGAGCATTTTAGCGCAGCGAACGGCGACTTAATTGCATTTATACCAAGTGCAGTGCAAAGAAAGTGCGCGTACATAATATTAATTTAAGGAGCCGCTTATCAACTACATCCATGCGTACGACGATCAGACATATGTGCACAAACACAAGTTAAGGGCCTACCACACTGAATTGGACGCAAAAGTAAGCAACAACTCAGCAAATTGTTTATGTTTATACTCGCATCTGTGTGCGTACGTGCGTGTGCGTATACGTGTGCGTGTGCGTGTATGTGTGTGCGAAGCGTGTGTAAATAAACAGAGCCCGGCTCTTATAGCTGGCAGCATTGACTAATTTGAACACCAGCCCATTGGCCATCCCCAAAAAGGGGGGCTGCTCATTAATTTGCAGCCTACCTTTGTTTTTTTGTTTTCTGTTCTGTGTGCGGCTTTTTTTTTTTTTGGACGCTTTCTTTTCAACCCGTCGGCAGACTGCAAAAGTTGTTTCACCCATACTTACAGATCTATTAATGTATGTATGCAGGCATCTAACTCGTTGTGTATGTGTGTATGTGTGTGTTTGTGTGTGCGTAGCTCAAAAGTTCTTGCAGCTTGTAAAAATCGATAATATGCACAGCCCGCAGCGACGGCGCTGCTGCCGCTTGTTTATTTTATGCTTCGTCTGCGATTTGCAGCCCCTGCTCCGCTCCTGCGCTCTGCGCCCTTGCTCACACACACACACACACACAGTCGACAGTCATACACAGATACACATGCTCACACGTACACGTACACACACAGGCGAAAGTAAGAGGCAAATATGAACAACTATGATTTAAGCTGAGCTCAATTTGACACTTGCCGCACTCTCTCGCTCTCCCTGTCTCGCTCCCACCCGCTCACCCACTATCACTACCCCTCGCTCTCGCTCTCGCCTGCACGTTCACGTTCACGTTCACCGAAGAAGCGATCGCGCGAATAGGAGAAAATCAAAGCCCAAAAATGAAGCGAAACGAAATGAAAAGTAATTCACTTGCATTTTTATATCTTCATATTTTTAGCATATTCTTCATTTGCGTTCTGCTACTTCACCCTTTTTTTTACACAATGAACAAATATTGAGGTTTCTTTGGTTTTCTTTTGTTGTTGTTGGTGTTTTGCTTTTATTGAAAAAGAAAACAAATACAGTTAATCCAATTAACGCAAAATGCAAAGAGCGAAGCGTGCAGGGTCAAGTCGACATTTGCATGCGCTACCCAAAGATGAATTGAAAATAAATATTTTATGAAAAAAATATTAAGTGACAAATACAAAAAAAAACTGAAAAAATGGATTTTAATACGAAATTATTAAAAAAAAAAAAAATGATATGAAATATATGAATGTATAACTATTTGTATTTTTTTTTATTTTACATTTGACTTTAACAAATCAGCTGAAGTAGGATTTCTCACCATTATATATGGATATTTGTATTGTTTTTTTTTTTTTAATTATATAATTAATATAATTTAATTTCATTTCATTTAATATAAAGTAATATATATATATATCCTTTTCTATATATGTATATTAATTATTAATAATAATAATTCATAATTTTTTTAGATACAAATTTTTTTATTTTTACAAACCCACATATATTATTTTTTATGTTTCAATATTTTATTTTTAATTTTCTTCATTTTTTTTATTTTTAATTTTTTTTTTTTTAAATTTTATTTTCATACCAATTCTATGATTATATATATATATTTTTTTTTATTTTATTTTCATACCAATTCTATGATTACAATTTTTTTTTTCATACCAATTCTATGATTATAATTTTTTTTTTTTAATTTTATTTTCATACCAATTCTATGATTACAATTTTTTTTTTAATTTTATTTTCATACCAATTCTATGATTATATTTTTTTTTTTTTTATTTTCATACCAATTCTATGACTATAATTTTTTTTTTTTTTAATTTTATTTTCATACCAATTCTATGATTAAAATTTTTTTTTTTCATACCAATTCTATGATTTTTTTTTTTTTTTTTTATTTTCATACCAATTCTATGATTATAATTTTTTTTTAAATTTTTTTTTCATACCAATTCTATGATTATAATTTTTTTTTTTTTTTTTCATACCAATTCTATGATTATAATTTTTTTTTTTAAATTTTATTTTCATACCAATTCTATGATTATAATTTTTTTTTTTTAATTTTTTTTTTCATACCAATTCTATGATTATAATTTTTTTTTTTTTTTTCATACCAATTCTATGATTATAATTTTTTTTTTTATTTAATTTTATTTTCATACCAATTCTATGATTACAATTTTTTTTTTCATACCAATCATAGAGATTATAATTTTTTTTTTAAATTTTATTTTCATACCAATTCTATGATTATAATTTTTTTTTTTTTTTATTTTCATACCAATTCTATGATTATAATTTTTTTTTTAAATTTTTTTTTCATACCAATTCTATGATTATAATTTTTTTTTTTTTCATACCAATTCTATGATTATTTTTTTTTTTTTTTTTTTAATTTTATTTTCATACCAATTCTATGATTATAATTTTTTTTTTTTTTTTATTTTCATACCAATTCTATGATTATAATTTTTTTTTTATTTTATTTTCATACCAATTCTATGATTATATTATTTTTTTTTTCATACCAATCATAGAGATTATAATTTTTTTTTTAAATTTTATTTTCATACCAATTCTATGATTATAATTTTTTTTTTTTAATTTTATTTTCATACCAATTCTATGATTATAATTTTTTTTTTAAATTTTTTTTTCATACCAATTCTATGATTATAATTTTTTTTTTTTCATACCAATTCTATGATTATTTTTTTTTTTTTTTTTTTTTAATTTTATTTTCATACCAATTCTATGATTATAATTTTTTTTTTTTTTTATTTTCATACCAATTCTATGATTATAATTTTTTTTTTATTTTATTTTCATACCAATTCTATGATTATATTATTTTTTTTTTCATACCAATCATAGAGATTATAATTTTTTTTTTAAATTTTATTTTCATACCAATTCTATGATTATAATTTTTTTTTTTTAATTTTATTTTCATACCAATTCTATGATTATAATTTTTTTTTTTTTAATTTTATTTTCATACCAATTCTATGATTATAATTTTTTTTGCTTTTTTTTAAACATTTTTTTTTTTTTACAATTATTTAATGACTATGAACCTCCTACTACTTGAGACTTTCTAGCTGGAGCCAAAGCTCGAGCTGAGTCGTGTTGGTCACAGTTCAGCGTAGGGTATCAGCTGGGTCAATTGAGTTAATGCTTCGCTTAGGCCCGCACATTGTTAGCGGAATGTGGAATGCGTTGCATTTGGCGTTGTCAGAGCCGCGCTTCAGTTTGCCGAGTTCAGCGCTTGGGTCGAGACGTCTCCGTGAACAGTGAACGGTGAACGGGCAGCGGGCAGCGGGCAACGGGATATTTGATTTTTTTTATTGTTTTTTTTTTTTTAACTATTTGAATCACTCCGCGAGTCCGTTGGCTGATGCGATGCACTAACACACAGAATGCCAATTGCAGCGTTAAATTTAGCCGAAAATGTCTTCGCTGGAGCCACCGAAGCGACCCACATTGCATTTAGGTGCGGACGGAGCTGGAGCTGGAGCTGGAGCTGGAACTGGAACTGGGTCGGGAGCTGAGATCATGTCGCCGGCAACGACTCCTTCGGGCTTCCTGCCGGATATGCCGCAATGGAAAAAGGATTTGATACAGCGCCGCAAAACGAATGTGGCACGAACAAACGCCGCCGCCGCAGGCAGCTCCCCCACCACAGCGGCCCCAACAGCTGATGGCAGTTGTGCGGCTTTCACTGAACCCGCAGGTGAGTTCAAGCATGTCAGGTGCTTAACCTGAGTTTCAGCTCATGCTATATATAGATATATATACATATATATATATGTTTATATAGTATTTATATAATAAGTTGCAAAATCGTTTGGCTTGATGGGAAAAAAAACACAATTTTTACTTTTCTGCTAGATCAGCAAATATATTTGCATATATATTGAGTATATCTGTATATATCCTAATCTGCATATGGAACTTGTATATAGACTTGAACTTCAGTTCGAAAGGACTCAAGTTACCATCGAATACATGAATATATATATATATATATATATATAGATATGACGAACAATCACCGACTGCTTAATACTCTTTTACTGTCCAAAAACAATTGCGTAACTAGTGAGCTAGTGGAGTAACAGAACTATCAAATTCCAGAAATTTAGCTCCAGAACATATATAATAGAATTGCCACTCCCCCAAGAGCCATATATACCCTTTTTCTCTATGGGAACAGAGTATAAAATATATAGAACACACTAGACTAATTTCATATATGAATATATCTTTGATCTTGGGTTATCTACACGAGTATTGCATAGTATATTGCAAATTTCAAGTCTTTACCAGCTATAGTATATCCCGATAAGATTATCAGCCAAATCTGAACACTTCATAGGACGACAAATATTGCGCGAACCGAATATATTTTGTTTACTTAGTGAATGATTATAATCATATCGGGAAAATCGAATATGAAAGCAATAATCTGGTTTACATTAACTGGAAAATAGACAACTGATAATATGTTCATGCATATGTCTTAAAATTGTTTTAGATTTTCTGTAATTGAAGACGACGAAAAACAATGTAGAAAAGGCAAAACAAATTGTAGGAGGTATCGATATCGATTCATGAAATCGCAAATGTGCTGAGTGTGGCAATGGCATAATTATATATATGTGTATATGTACATATATATATATTATGGCCATATCAATATCTCGATATGTGCGAGATGTGTAAGCTTGAAATTGGCTTTGCAGCTGGGGTGTATAATTAGTCACGTTAATAAGTTGAGCTGATTAAAAATTGATTATAATTACAATTATTGAAAGCTGTTTGCTTGGTTCGATGATATTTTACCTGGGAGTATCAACCATCCAATACGCACAACTGAGTTTAATATGGTGAGTAATCGTTTATCGATAATAATTGTCGCGACAACTGACAGGCCTGCTGCAAAGTCCTTTATTCATTAGAAAATACCTAACAACAGATGGGACTGGTTTTTTGTCTGTTATAAACAATTGATATATCTATAACCAAGCAAGTATTATATATTTGTGATCAGCTGTAATTCAATCAATGCGTTTATTTCAGTAGAAATCGTATATCGATAGGTTGGCACTTGTAGCTCTTTGCTGAGTAATAGCTAGTCAGGCAAATTGTTCTAAAACACTCTAGCTTTCATTAATTATCTCGATAGAGGGTATAAGATCGCCTGGCATACTCCATTTGACCAGTCTAGAGTGTATTTGCTAGCACATTATAGGGTAACAACTAGTCGAGCACATTCAACTCAAGTGCTACACATAGGGTATAAGGTAGTCGAGCACACCTTATTTAGGGTAACATCTAGTCAGGCAGACCAGATTTGCTATTGCAAGAAAATGTGGATATACGTCTATACAGGGTATCAGTTAGCCTGGTACAGTCTAGTAGGACAGTTCGACTTGTAGCTGATAGCTCCGATATAGGGTAACAGCTAGTCGGGCACACAGTGAACGGCAGCAATCTATTTTGTATATATACAGGGTATCAGCTAGCCTAGCACACACCACTCGAACCGTCAACTCAAGAATAATGCAGGATAATAAGTAATTGAGCAGTAGGGAATGTGTTTATGTATTTGATAAGTGAATACAGGGTATCTACTAGTCTAGCACACTTCTACTAGAAGCGCCAACTGTGTCTCCTATAGATCACTACAGAATAACAACTATACAATCACACTGTAACGGTTGTATGTAATTTATAGATGAATACAGGGTATCTAATAGTCTAGCACACTTCTACTAGGAGCGCCAACTGAGTCTCCTATAGATCACTACAGGATAACAACTAGACAAACAAAATGGAACGTGTTTATGTTTTTTGTAAGTGGATACAGGGTATCACGTAGTCCAGCACATCCCACTAGGACACTCAACTTTACCCAATAGATCACTATGGGATAACAGCTATACTCGTATTTCGTAGGTGGATACAGGGTATCAGCTAGTCTAGCATACTCTACACAGACCCTTCACTTTGTGTGCCATAGCTCAGTACAGGGTATCGTGCTTAGTCGTGCCCACCCGCCACGACTGCCCAAACCCGTATTTGCTTGTACCTACCTGTTCTTATCGAATGTTATCAATTCTGAATTGAATTGGGAGTCAAAGCAACCCATTGTTAGTTAGTCACAAGCATAGGAAGTAGCAGCAGTAACATTTTATTTCACTCTCTTTATTTTCTCTCTTTAGTTTATAGTATTTTGAATTTGTCATCAATTTGGATTTTTCTATTATGGCCGATATAATTGCAGATTCAAGCGCAACTGGCGGCAGCGCAACCGCAATAACAACAGCACCAACAGCAGCAACTAGTCAACAGCAGAATGTGAAACGAAATATAAGCCAAACATACCAGCAAGCAGCCGCATTTAAGACTTCACCAACAGCAGAGGAAAAGTCTGAGAAATGTTTTATTGGAAGTGGAGGTCATCAGACGCTTCCAGCAGAAACAGCATCAGCCCAAAGTACACAAGGCAAAGACTTAGCCACGGCCTTTTCAGCCGAAACGGCAGCATCAGCATCAGCAGCGACAGCAGCAGCAACAGCAGCAGCCGCAGTCGCAGCAGCAGCACCAATACCAAAGCAGCGATCAAGTTTATTCAACACAAGAAGTCAATCAACTGGCAAGGAGCAAGAAGAGATTCTAAATTTGGATGCCAGAGACAGAGAGCGCGAGCGAGCGTGCGGAGAGCGTGACGCTGAGGTGAATAACGCTGGCATGGCGTATGTGAGCGGACGCTCTGGTGAAGTTGAAACGAGCACAGCGACAACTGGAGCATTAACAGCAATAGGCAGCAGCAATAACGGCAGCGGTGGTAGCGGCAGCGGCAGCGGCAGTGGCAGCGGCAGCGCAAATGTGAAACAAACGACAGCAACAACGGCGACTTCGTCGTCGTCAGCAAATCAGTTGCAAACGAAATGCAAACCAGGCCAGAGCGTTGCTGAAGCAGCGCTACATAATTTTAGCAACACTGCGCCAATTATAATTGATAAAAATTGTAAAACGAAAATATCCGATAAATTGCAGAGCAACAAGTTCATTAAAAATCAACAGCAGCAGCAGCAACAGCAGCAACACCAACAACAACAACAATATCAGCAATTGGAACGCCAAACGGCCGCGTCGCCCACAAAAGTAGCGGTAAAAACGACAATGGTCGCCATGCAAGAAATGAAAAAGACAACCACACAAAATGGCCAACAGCGCCATCATCATCATCACCATCAACATCATCATCACCATCAGCAGCAGCAGCAGCTACAACAGCTGCATTTAAAGAGCGCCGACGCCGACTTGGACGTTGGCGTCACAGCGCTGCCAACGCTCTTGGATACCGTCGATCAGAATGAGGAGTTCAGCTATGGCCCCGGCATTGTGTCCAAGCTGCGCTGCCGCTACTTAAATTTAGCCCTGCGCTGCGAGTCACGCCAGCAGACCCAAAAGCAGCGACTGCTACGCTCCACCAGCCTCAATACGCTGCTCGATCGCAACGACGACGACGTCGAGGATGAGCATCAGCATCATCATCATCAGCACCAGCAGCAGCAACCGCAAGTGAGCAGCGACACAGCCGCAGTCACTGCAGCAGTCAATGTCAACGTAACACGCAGCGCAGCAGCGCCGCCCATACTAGGCGCCAAGCCACCGAGCAGCAGCGGTTACATCAAGAGCGTGAATGTCTTACATCAACAGCAGCAGATACGCCAGCAGCAACAGCAACAGCAGCAGCAGCAGCTGGCAACGCAGGAGCAACAGTCAGTGCAGTCGTCGACGCCGACGCCGCCGTCACCGCTTAACGGTAACGGGCTGCGCTCGCGTCACTTTAAACGCGGCAACGAAGTAATGAAACGCGCTCGCTCCGTCGAAGCGCTGCTCTGCGAGAAGTCGCCGTGGAATACGCAGCGCGCCAGCTACCAGGCGGCTGCTGCCGTCAATAGCAGCGCAGTCAGCGCGGTTACCGTCACTGGAACGGGCGCTGCAGTCGCTGCACCCGGCACGCCCACCTGCGTCAGCATCGAAGATAAGATTCACAATGCGCGCGAGCGACTGCACAGCGGCACCGACGCAACGCCGCCGAAGCGTCTCACCGCCATCATCGACGACACCGAGCGTCCTCCGCCGGACCTAGTCAAGCAGACTCTGAAGATGTTCGAGGCGAGCGCCAATCGCCGGCCGCGCGCCGCGCAGCGCAGCAACGGCGTCGGCGGCGTCGCCAGCAAAGTTGCCAACTACAAGTCGATCATCAAGGAGCAGAAGCCGCCGAGCGGCAGCGCTCTGGGCGGCATCAAACGGGACACCGTCGCAACTCCGACAACTGGCGCTGGATTTGCTGCCTCGACGCCCAAGCAGCGCGTGCCCAGCGCCGGCAGCGCTGTCGTTCCAGACATCGTACCAAGGCAACTGGAAGCCAGCAACGACGGATACGATTCGCCTGTGACGAGCATAAGCAAAATGCTGGAACGCATACACTTGGAAAGCTCGGCGGCAGCGCAGCCGGAGGCCACCGTTGGGGTGGGTGCGGGCAGCAGCAATCAGCGCTTAGTCAGCGATCAGCAGCGCACGCAGGCAGCAACTGACGAGCCCGACGACGACGACAGCAGAGACGAAGAGAACGACGAAGGCAACGAAAATGACGTCGGCAACGGCGACGCCGACGTAGCAGCAACAGCTGAGGCTGAGGCTGAGGCTGAGGCTGATGTTGACGGCGACGATATTTGCAATGGCGATAAGTTAACAGCAGCGGCGTCGACGGCGGCGCAACCGCTGGATGAAGCAGGAGGCGTTGGCGGCAGCGCCCAGCGTTCATTTGCTGCCGCCTTGCAAGAGAACGCGCACGCTTCCAGCACGAGTTCCAGTAGTCGAAAGCTTCCGCAACGCAGAAGCGATAACAGTGAGTCCGCAGCAGCTGCAGCAGCTACAACAACGACAACGACAACAGCAACAACAACGAAGCAAATTGGTGTCATCAGGCCGCTGCTGAATAATTCGAGCAGCAGTTCCGGATGCGGTACGCCGCTGACCAGTCGCGAGATTGAGAAGAATCGCATTAATGAGATGAAAAAGTCAACAGCTCTGGCTGCAGATGCAGCTGCCGCCGCCGCCGCCGCAGCAGCAGCTACTAGTCTGGACACCGTGATAAACACAAACACCAAGGATGGCAGCGAAACGGACGCAGCGGGCACTGGCATTTCCCCCATCTGGCCGTTGCGCAAGCGCCGTCAGCCAACAGGTGGCGCCAACGGCAGCAGCGGCGTGGGCAGCGGCGCCCATGCGGACAACAACACCTCCATGGTGTTCAACTTCTCCAAGAGCAGCAAGGAGGTGCCAGATTATATTGAAAGCGATGTTGTGATCTACAGACGTAAACGGGAATTGCCAAAGGTGAGTAACACAGTCACACAATCCCACCACACCCCGTTGCGTTGGCCTAGACAGCTGTTTGCTATTGCTTTCGTTGCTTATCAGCAATCGAGGCGACCCACCCTCTCTCTCTCCCTCTCCCTCTCCCCCACACCCAAACGCATACACACACAGAGATTGGTGCTGCCCAGCTATGCCTGGAATGCGGCGCCGTTGCGCATTATTCATGCTTATTTTCTGTATGAATTATTATATTTCTTCTTAATCTTTGCAAGCCCCCTTGCACACACTCACACACGCACACAGCCTTACATTCGCACGCACACAGACTTGGCTTAACAAGGCCCCCCAATACATACAAAAATTTTGTTTGTGGCTTGTGCTTTTCGCTTGCCATATAAACAAATGCGAAACAAAGCGCCCACCAACCAAGAGAGAGAGAGAGAGAGAGAGAGAGAAAGAGCGCGACAGCGAGCGAGAGAGCATGGAAGATCATGCGCGTTTTGGAAAGTTCAACAATAGCAACAAAATGTGTAGAATGTCAAAACACTGTTTTGCGCTTCCATTGAAAGCTAAACTGTAAAATGTCATATCAAGCGAATCCTGTTGTCTACGAAACAGTTTTAATTCAAGCTAGCGATGGCAGCGTGTTAATTTGCACACGAAATGTGTACACAATTTATAAGTTAATTTTGAGAAAAATTAACTTCTCAGATTTGCGTTATGCTCTTGGTTTAACGACTTTCAATTTGTTTTCAAAACAATGATCATTACAAGAAAACACGACAGTTCCCAGCTCTAGTTTCAATGTTAAAGATCGTATAGGAAGCAACTGAAATTCAACTCCTTATATGTATGTATGTATGCACATTCTTACATACAGACGCAGGCATGCATACATGTGTGAGTGTGCTACGCGTGACGCAGAAACGCGGCTTTCCGAGTGACCTTCTAAACGTTCAAGAGTGATGCGCAGCCCAGCGCAGCGCAGTACATGTGAGAAGGCGCAATGCCGTCGTCTGAGCTTTCTCAAGCTTGACTTCTGAGCGGGGCGCGTCATGGAAATTGCTCAGAAGTGCTTAACACAGTGTTCGATAAATTGCGAATTATGCAAATGTTGCGTTGATCAATTTCCAAGCATGCATACATACGCACATATGTATGTATGTACACATACATACATACATTCACACAGTTAAGTGGGTGTGTGTATTCCAGACTCTTTGTTTGACATAAAATAAAAAGTGTTGGATGCGCTGGGCCGCTGCTGCGATTGGCAAATTCTTCCTCTTGCTGCCTGCGATTGCATTGCAAAAACCCGTTCTTGCACATACAAACATACACATGTGCATGCATATGTAAAAAATACATATGTATGTATATACGTACGTACCTATGTATGTATGCATACACATATTACGATATTTCTTCATTTGTTCTTTGCTTCCTGCTGTTACACTCATTTGTACATGCACACCACATGTACACTTACATATAAATATACATATACATACATATACACATATGTATGTATGTACATAGGCTAAAGCAGACAAAGATATATTATGACTTATGAAGGAGAGCATTGAACGAGCGGAGCGCATGTTGAAGCTCTTTGGTGTTGTGGTGAGTTGCTGTTGCAAGAGGTCTCGTCAGGGGGGAGAGGGGGAGGAGCGAGGTCTACAGGGCACTGTGGCTTGCACAGCTGTTTCTGAACGCAGCTGTGTTGAATAAAACTGCTCTGCTCAACACAAAGCTGCCTGCTGCTCTCGCTACCTTCTACGCGCTCCCTCTCTGCCTTTCGTGTGCAAAACGCAAAACAAGCGCTCGCTCTTTCGCTCTTGCTACTGACAATAGTAAACCCGTTTTTGTGCCGCTCTGAACTCAATTTTGTCAATTCTTTTTTGACGTTCAATTCTGGTCGCTTTTGCTTTATGCCTTATGTTGTTGTTCTTGTTATGTTTGCTGTTGTAGTTCTTGTTGGTCGCTTTATTTATTTATGTATATGTACGTATACACATACATACATGTTTATACAATACACATGTGTGTGTGTATTCATGTTTTTTTTTTTTTTTTTTTGTTATCTGCGCCTGAACTTTATTATCTCTTGTTTGGTATATGTATGGTCGTCCATTAGGTTCTGCGTCCGACATGGCGAGAAATGGGACAGCTGTGATTCAGAGCCAACGATATCGGCCTCGAAATAACTCAACTCCCTTTCCTCTCTATCTTCCTTTCTCTCTCTCTCTCTGTTTGCTTTTAAGAAATTTCATTTGATTGGAACTTTTCGTTAATTTTCACTTTCCAGCCAAATGAACCGGGCTTCGTCTTATTGGGCGACCTTTCGGTGGAGACATCGACAGACACGGACTACGATGATTATTCCATGTGCCCGCCGTCGCCCTGCGATGTGGAGTTCGAGAATGCGAATATTGTGATCGACGGCAAGTCCAGCATACGACAGAAACCCAAAGATTCATCGGTGAGTATAAACACCCCTCGCACTCACCTTCACCTTCACCATACACCATACACCATACATATGTACATATGAATATGCGGAAATGCATTTCATTCCACTCGTTCCTCCATTCAGACACACAACCCAGCCAATTATTGGCCTCTTCGTGACTAATACACATGTGTGTACATATATGTATGTATCACACACACACACACACACACACACACACACACACACACACACACACTCGCACATGCACATAATAGTACGTACAACTACTGCTAGTACGTAAGGCATGACTAATTCAACACTCACCAAAATACTTGAGTATTTTCTGATTGTGCAGGTTCTTTTTTTGTGTACTTTTTTTTTGTTTGGCAAGGATAAGATAAGATTAGTTTTGTTGTACAGTGTGAGTGTGGGGCTACCAATCAATTGTAACGAAGGCGGCGACTCTTTTTTTTATGATTGAAGATTCTTTCGCATTGTAATGAAAACGGAGTCTTATCGCATATCAAATCAATTTGTTTTTTTTTTCTTTCGGTATGGGGTATTATAGTATAAATTATTGGCAACCGCGTCAAATCAGATAAAACTTTATTTAAAAAGAAAAGATAAAATTATAAAGAAATCGAAGAACAAATTGATACCACTTGATAATTTTGCAAATAGAACAGCTCCCAACTGTTGGCTGTGCACTTAAGCGTGCTTTCACTGTACCAGATTTATCAATTTTGCGGTTATCTGCCGCTTCTTGTTCTTCTTCATTATATACATATATTTAAATTGCTGCAGCATATTGGCCTTAATTTCACTTTCGTTTAGCATTTAATCGTTCTCTGAAAAAAAAAAAAAACTGATGCAAAACAATTAACAGTAATTATTTCTTAAAGCTCATGGGGTCAGTGTTTTATTTATTTTATTTAAACATTTTTTTGTAAAAATTTCCTTTTGTGTTTTTTTTTGTTTCTGTTTGTTTTGTTTTTCTATTGTCGGAAACGTTGTTTTGCTCGCTGCTTGTATTAAGGGCATAAAGAAGCGTACGAAAACTGACTTGAGCCACTTTCATTTGCTCTTTGTTGTTGTTTGTTTATCGTTTTTACGTTCTGCTCTTCGACACGTTCATCTCCAGCAGCAGGCAGCAGCAGCAGCAGCAGCAGAAGAGAATGGAAGAAGCAGTGGTAGAAATGTTAGCTGTAGATTATACATTGTTTACATGCTATTAGCGCTGTTAACATGCTGTTAATCTGTTATGTTGGGTTCAGTGCTTAACAGCAGTGAGGATAAGGTGAAAACAGGAAGAGGAAGGGAAGAGAGAGAGAGAGTGAGAGTATTTCACGATTATATTTTATATATATCTTATACTAAGATAAGATAGTGAAACTCAGAAAAGAAATCTTTGCTAGGGTATTTCAGCTGCGACTACAAGCAGCATAAACTGTTCTAACTAGTTTTATTGTTGTTGTTGATTTTATTTATGTTTTTTATTCTTTTTCATTTCCTTGTTGCGTTATCATATACTTATTTATTTATTTGTGCCGTCGCTATTAATCAAAATGCATTAAAAGTGGCTTTTGTTGGGGTTCTCTCTATAGGGGCGAAGTGGGGCAGAGGGAGAGGTTTAGGTGGGCTTGGGTTTGGGTGCGTTTCATCAATGTGACAGATATCAGCATTCATGCACACACACACACACACACACACACACACACACACACACACACACACACACACACACACACACACACACACACACACACACACACACACACACACACACACACACGAACACACACACACGCACACACACATACATATACAACTTTTCATTTTTATATAATTGACCGTTATTTTTTTCAGTTCCGCGTACAATTTAACGATACGTTAACTTCAACGTTTGAATATCCCTCCGAGGCATCGCAAATCGTTGACGATCCGCCGTATGCCGATCCCTACGGTAATGTGACCAAGCATCATCAGCTGTTCTACGAGGAGCATCTCCGCATGCAGCATCAGCAGCAACAGCAACAGCAACAACAGCAACAACAACAGCAGCAACAACAGCATCATCACGTAACAGTTGATGAGATAATTGAGCTTCCGACAGCATCGACCACATCCTCGACGTCGCATAAAACGTCGGCGACCAGCGCAATGCTGGGGAATTTACCATTAGGTGAGTGTGGCAACCCTGTCATGTACATACTATAAACACACATACACATGCACACACACATAGATCTAGATATACATATGTGTGTGTGCGTATGTGTGTGCATGCCTACCAAGAGCCGCAACTGCCTCTCTCTCTCTCTCTGTCACTCTCTGTCTCTGTCTCTCTGTCTCTATCTCTCACTGTCTTTGCCTTTGTTCTGTGTATACACATATATATATAAATGTATGTGCATATACATACATAAATAGATCTGCCTTTGTCGTAGTGCTGTGCTCTTGAGTTTTAACACTTTATTGGCGCCATCTGTGCGGGGGGTTCAAATTGATAGCCATCAATATACACATTAACACACTCTCTCTCACACATGTGCACTCAGCATCCTGTTATGGCATACTCACCACACCTACTCATACTCAACACACACACGCAAACACACGCACGCATACGATCCAATTGCATATGCATGCCTGCTGACTACAACAACAGCAACAACAACAACAACAACAACATATCTCTGCACTTTACAGAAAAGGCCACTGTTACAGTTAACATAGCGATTGCCGCTAACTGCAATTCGACCAGCATGTCTAGGGACTGCTGTCTAGGTCATGCCAGGGCTGCACGCTGCTGCTGGCAATTGGCGTTGCCACCTGGCCGGCAGCTGCTCAAAAGATTCCGAAAACTAATTCAGCTCTTCAGGTGGGTGTTGTGCACTTACGTTGAGCTACTCAAGCAGCCAGACACCCCCACACCCACGTCCACGCCCACGCCCACTATCTAGCTATCTCTAGTTGCCGCCCCCAGCCCAACTATGACCCCTCGACCCCTGCACCATATCACAGCTACATCAGCTGTTAGGCTTTCTATTTAAGGATCACGCATATTTGCAGATTACCCAAGTTTAGGGAGGGGTATTATCTTGCAACAGTCTCAACCACAGCCACAGCCAATGGACGCTCAACAACAGCAACAGCAGCCGCAGCAGCAGCAGCACCAACAGCAGCAGCAACAACAGCAGCAACAACCACAGCACCAACGTCGTAGACCTTCGGTTCTATTGAAGCCGCAATATGCGTGCTTTCTGCAAAATGAAGCAGTGCCTCCCGCAGCACATCTGGCCAAGCGCAAAGCTGCCTCCTTCTCTCATGCCGCCAAGCCGCAACTGCAAGTGCATCTTCAACTGCAACTGCCACAGCAACAGCTGCAGAGTAAATATACTAAACACAGTCCAACAACAACGATAGCAACGACGACGTCAACAACAACAACTGCCAGCAGCTATGGAGGTTGCTTGAGTCGCCGTCGCGCCAGTCTGCCCCTAGCCACCCACAACCTGTCGACGTCATCCACGTCGTCGTCGTCGTCATCGTCGTCGTCGCTAGCGCTACCCAACGCATCCAACGCCCTGCTGCAGGCTCGCATTCCAGGCAACACGCTCTACTATGTCTAAGCTGTCTTTGACCTCCGTTCCATCCCGTCTCTTGCGAAACGTAGGCAAACTGAAGCTTTTTATTTGTACTCGTTGTGTAAGCCCTGCTCCTTCGCCCTTCCTTTGGTCCTGCGCACTCGCTGCTCGCTATGGTTGTGGCCCAGACCTAAGTCCAATCTGGTTTAGGATATATATTTCATACTCACTTATCCAGTCCCGCTCCCAGGTTTCCAATTGGTTGAAGCATAACGAGTTGTTGCGCTACTCGTTACTCGCTCTGGTTGTGGCCCAGATCCAATCCCATCTCATAGATTTGGTAAATAGATAGAGATGCGAGCGAACTACAGTTCGTTATCTCTTCAGTTGCTACTCGTTACTTGTGCTTCCTGGGGAATGACGGAATTAGTCTCGTTGCTTGTCACCCGCTACTCGCTACTCGTTCTGGTCGTGGCTCAAACCCTTGTACACATAGAAGCCCTTACCCAGTTCCTTAACATGCTGATTTGATGAAACACGAAGGTGTATGCCAAGGGTAGTATTTGGTTACTCGCTAATCGCAATTCGTTACTCGTTACTCGCTCGGTCAGCCTCATATATGTATATATTCTTGATTCGTGTGGCTCTCACGTTTGTGCTCGTTCGACATATCTCGCTACTCGTTGGCAGCTAAACTTGTTAGCACTCGGTACTCCTTGCTCGCTGTGGTAAGGGCCCTGACTCGCACACACTGAGTTCCTCAATCCTCTCGCTTAATCCCTTTAATGAATACACACACTAAGCACAGTCTGTTGTCTCACTACTCGTCACTCCCTGCTCCCTGCTCGCTACTCGCTACTCGCTAGTTATTATTCGTTACTTCCCACTCGCTAATTCTTATAGTTAACTTTCCATCCCTACCCTGTTATGCTGAAATGACGAGTTGCCTGGCTACTCGCTACTTTCGGTATTCTTCCCGCTAACTGTAATAATATATCTTCTAATTAACTAAATGTTTTCATTTCTCAACACTGTTTCACTAACATCTACTACATACTACAAAGATGTGGCAACATTGAATTAACACAACCATTAAGTTGGCTGCAGCAAAAGTAATTTTAATTTAGCTTACATCTATGTATAATACTCTATAACTGCTTGGCACCTTTCGTGTAGCTCTATAATATATATCTATATATACGACTAATATATATTTTACTTAAATCAAATTTCCTTTTTTTTATTCTCTACCCCTCTCACTCACTCACGCTCTCTCTCTCTCTTTCCCTCTCTTGTGTTTTACTAATTTCTTTTGCAGATATTATTTAAAACTAACAACAGAATACTTCAAAATAATAATATCTATTATAATAATACAACAAATAACCATACAATCACATACACATATATATACATATATATATATATATATATATATGTATATGGAAATCGAAGTTATAAATAGAAAAACGTAAAATCAAATGACAAAAAATATAAAGGGGCGGCCAAAGCGAGTGCAAAGCTACGCGTGTCCCTCTCGCACTCTCACGCTCTCGCTCGCACACTGGAGCGCTGTCTGCCAATCACAACAATCACAACAACAACAACAACAACATCAGCAACAACTACCTTTTAACGGTGTTGGTTAACGCAGAACTGAAGCCTAACAAAACCAAAACAAAACAAAAAAAAAACTAAACCTATCGCCAATTCATATTAATCTCCTAAGGTAACTAACCTCAATTGAAAACACTCACTCACACTCACTCACACTCACTCACGCACTCACTCACGCACTCACTTTGAAATTTGTTTCACTCTAATTTGCACATTATGCAACACTGGTTCACACATGCTGCTACTAAATCAATGAATCTAATCGGCTTTAGTGATTAATCGATCAACTTTCGATGCCAATTTCGATTAATCGATCTCTCAATTGCAGGCTCTACAGCTTTGGGCTTTTACACCCCCGTCAAGGCCTCGCCCATGGACAGCATGTTCCAGCTGGGCGTAACGCGCTCCCCCAGCGCTGCTGCCACAAACGGTGGCACAAACACAAACGGCGGCAGCAGCGGCAGCTTCAATGGCAACGGCAGCATTGCGGGCATCAGCGAGGGCCCCGCCAAGGATGCCGAGCACGACGACGAGAGCGGCGTCAAGGATGCCAAGTCAGGTGCGGCCGGAGCAGAGGATGTCGAAGTCGATGTCGATGTCGATGACTTTCTAACAGCGGGCGGCATTGTCTACAGCGAAGGCACCCAGAAAACTGATTTATTGTACTGAAACCCCGAAACGAACTGAACCATGTTCCACACTACGTTTCGGTCCTGATCCTGAAAAAATTTGAGAAAGAAAATACGTATATATATATACATAGATATTATCTATAAGTCCTAGGCCTAAATATGTTTGCGGAAGAGCAAAACTAATTATTTTTTTTTATATATATATTTATACATATATATATATTGTCTGAAATATACATGCATATTATATATATATAAACGAAATGCTATAATGCTATATATTATTGTAATGTTTCTTTGGCACTGAGCAACCGTTATTTCTATTTCTATTTTTTTTTTTTTTTTTTTGGCAAGTGTATTTGTATTTTGTATTCGATTAATATATTTTTTTCTAGTACGTCTCTATACATATATATATACATATATATGTATATAATATAACGATATGTTTACTTTTGATTGTGTACTTTAAAAAAGAAACAAAAAATGATTTAAAAAAAAAAAAAATATTGTAAACACCGAGGTTGAGCCACAGGTAATTAACAACCACATCAAGCCCCATTGTGGAGTATTAATAAACCATAAGCATTAAGTAAAAAATAAAATTCAAAATAAAAACTAATTTGTTTTTCGTCAACTTTCGCCCCCTCAAAAAAATTGCTTCATTCAAAAAAAAAAAAAAACCTCATAATTATTACAAAACCACCTTAGCGACTATTTAATACTTTTACAATTGTAATTCATTAAAAAACAAAAACAAAAAAAAAAAACGAAAAAAAGGAAACAACATATAAACAAGTAAATATACATATATGTCAAATAAATAAAAAACAAAATCAATTGCAAAGAAATTCAAATTTAAATTTCGAGTTTTAACAACGTGGCAACACTGGTCGTGCTGTCGCATATCGAGTGTGCGGGCTATCGCATGTGGGCGATAAATGTTAGCGGTTGCTTTGCGCAACCTTATCGGCATCGGTGCATGTGCACCCGATATCGATAGCTGCTTAACTTGTGGTACTTGTAGATGTTTCGGTAGTATTGTGATTGTGTCCAAAATACAGGGTTTTGTTTTGCCTATTTAATATTACAAAATACAACTTGGACAGTTATGCCCGCTAAGTGTCGACACGCCAGCAGCTGTTCGTGCGCCCGGTGTATGTGCAATGCAAACTCCCCTGGCCGACAGTATTACTTTTAACCTTAGTTGACATTGAAATGTACCCGCTAGAGGCGGAGACAGTGCGTCTGTCTGGCTGCCTGCCTGCTTGCTTGCTGCCCCGTTAGTGTTGTGCTGTGTGCGCTAGAAAAAGAGAGCGAACCTCGAGTTGAAATTGCTGCATCTGCATCTGCAGCTGACCCCCTAGTGTTGGCCAACGAGCCCCCAAAAAATTGAAAATTGTAAAAAAGAAAAAAAAAATGAAATTCAATATACAGTAAATGAAAATGAGCAATAACAACAAACACACTGTTGAAATTCACCTGCGGCAACAAAAACACGCAAGCAAAGTAGCGACTGCGACTGCGACGACGACGGCGACAGCGACGGTGACAGCGCCAGCGACGTCGTCTGCAAGAGCAGCTGTGGCAGTGGCCGCAGAGGCAGCGCTTAAGTTCGGTTTCTTTTGATGGCCGTGTCCCAGTGCTAGTAAATGTGCATTAATCCGATCAAAACAAACGGCAAAGATTGTGAGTGAATGAGTGGGAGAGAGAGAGGGAGAGAGTGAGAGGCAGCCAGCAGGGGGTGGCTCGAATGCACGAGTGTGTGTGTGTGTGTGTGAGTGCATGTAATTAAGCATGTGAACGCATTTGTCGCCTTTTATTGGGCCACGCGTTGTGTAATCATTTATAGACGCAAAACTAAGGAAAAACTGCTAATTCTATTTCATTTGATTTGACTTTTTTTTTTTTTGGTTTTTTTTATGTTTTTTGTTCTGTTTAAATCGATTTGTTGTAGCTGGCATTCGTTATTAATTAAATCAGCAGCCGCAGCGGCAGCCGTAACAACAGCTGAGTGCGACCGAGCCAACGAGTGGGAATGAGAGGGCAACAGCAGCGCCAGCAGCAACAGCCCACATTTGACTTATACAGGCAACGACAACAACAATTGCTGCGACTGCTTCTTCTTCCATAAAGTCAGCACCAGCCAGAGCTGCAAAACACCGGCACAACAGCTACGCTCACAGCCGCAGCCACAGCAGCGACGCCAACGCCAACGCCAACGATTTGTTGGTAATTAAAAGCAAAGCAAATCAAAGAAAAAGTCAGCGGCGCAGCCAGCAGCAGCAGCAGCGACCACTCAGTCGCAAGTTGTCGGCACATAACGGAACAGATTCAATTCGTGCACTGATCGCATCGCATCGTGTCGATTCGTTTATAAAAATAGCAGTACACCAAAGAACGAGTGGGGGAGAGTGAGAGTGAAAGAGAGCGCGCGCGACACCAAAGAGAGCGGGAGGCAGAAACAGAAGAACGTGCGATTGAGCGGAGCGAGGCGATTATTGTGGAATTGAAATCTGTCGCTAACAACACAACTGCGGATTTGGATTACAATCAACAACAACAACAGCAACAACAACAACAACAACAGCAACAGCGACTGCAGCAGCAACAACAACAATAGAAAAGAAGTAAAGTGTTGCCACAGCGCCGTCGGAGAACGTCGCCAAAATTTCACTCGATCTAATGGCCAAAGACGAGGAAGATGATCTGCTGCCCGACAAGGATGCGGCCAAGGGCTTCTATGCCAAATACGAGCCCAAGGAAATACTGGGCAGGTAAGCAATATATACATATGTATAAGAGTCGTAACATGAGCAGAAAGTCTTATATTGCATATCGAGCTAAGCTTTAAAGAACTAGACGAATCATGCATAGAAGAACCAAAGCAGCGCTGCAATTGCGCAGTACAGTGAGCACTCGCTAAAGTCAACTTTGTTCGTTCTACTAGAAATCGCTTGCTAACTTTGTTAGTCATTTTGAGTTATAGTTGGAGACAGTAGTAGTATAACATAATAATAATTCTTTTCTTTTATCAACCTCTCTTATCATTTCCTATATTATATATATTGTTAGATATAAATATATGTAGATTTAGTTGAAGGCGATAAAGAAAACTTATAGAAGGCGTTTGTGGCGCAACTAATTTAACTAATAGTATCAAATTTGGTATTAAAATAATACTGAACAGTTTTAAAATATGAATGACAGCGCCATATTATCGAGTTTTAATATATGTATATGTATGTCTTTCACTCTAAATTCATAGAGCATAGAGAATAGTCTATGACTTAAACCAAAGCTAGTTTTGCTCAAAACTGTTTTTAGTCAAAGTTTTTAATCTAGTTCCATTTTTTTGCCTAAGGTACTGTGATTCAAAACAATTTCAAGGTTCTTTAAAATGAATGACTTGTTCATAAAACCTTATTTCAAAACTGTCACAAATTCAATAAGTTCCGAAACTAGTTCCAGTTTGTTTCATTTCTGATTTAGGCCATTAAAGCCAAATTAAAAGTTTTCTTTTTTGATTGATTAATTGATTGAATATTTTACATAAGTTTAGCTTAAAACTAATTTTAGTCACACGTTTTTTTTAAATACTTTTTATCGATTTCTAGTTTGTTTTGTTTCTGTTATTCAAGTCATGAAAACTATCTAAATAGTTTCTTAAATGATTGATTCACTTTTTGACTTGTTCATTTAGCTATAAACTAAGAAACTTTGGCTCAAAACACAAGTTTTTATCTAGTTTTTGAGTACGCTTAGTCTTTAAGCTACTGTAAATCAGAGAAATTAAATAGTTTCTTAAATTATTGATTAATTCATCTCATTGAACAGTTTCTTAAATGATTGTTTGATTGATTGACTAGTTCATTTAGCTAAAGCTGAAAGATATTCAGTCATAACTTTCTATAACACAATATTTGATCTAGTTCCAGTTCGTTTAGTTTCTAGCAATCTGTGATTCGAGCCATGCACATTGAGTTTCTTAAATGATTGATTGATTGATTGATCGACTAGATCAGTTAGCTTTAAGCTACGCAACTTTAGCTTTAGTTCCAGTTAATTTCGCAAGGATCTCTGCATAGAGCATTCATTGTTGCGACCTGAATCTATAGCTAAGTTTTCTTTTATTATTTATTTACTTGTAATTGTTGCTTGTTATTCCTGTTTCTGTTGACTTTGCAGAATTCTAAACTTTGTTTATTTCATTATAAATGTTTTTGCATTTTCTTCTTTTTTTTCAATTTTTTTCTTTTTTATTTTTGACGAGTTGCCTAATTGTTGAGCTATGACTCAAGCTGTGTGGCCTGTTCCATTGGGTGGCGCGACGTGTGAACTGTCGCGAAATGCTCCAAAAAGCATGGGAAACAAACAGAGACTAGGAACCAGAAAACAGAGTTGAAATGAGGTCAAAGCGAGAAAGAAAAGGAGAACTAGAAGTAGTTGGAAAATAGACTCAACTCTTAGGATAAGTCTATATGAAGCACCTTGAACTGAACTTCAATGAGTGTGCAGATTATATCTTCTATAGTATATTCTCTTCTATCTTCCCGCAAATTACAAGATTCATCGTAAAGCTGTAATGCGCATTTGAAAAGATCTTATCTGAATTAGATAGTCCAAATCTTTATACAGTGTGCATTCCAATCGAGACTGCAAAGTGATTATGGAATGCGTGATTCGAATCTGTTTTTGGTAGATGATTAGACACACTGTGGAGATATACTTGGAGTAACCTTATAAGATTGATATACATATTTATATGATATATATCCTTAATCTTTTTTAGGGGCATCAGTTCGACGGTGCGTCGCTGCATTGAGAAGGAGACGGGCAAAGAGTTCGCAGCGAAAATTATCGATCTGGGCGCCACGACGGAGGCGGGCGAAACGAATCCATATCATATGCTCGAAGCAACCAGACAGGAAATCTCAATCTTACGCCAAGTGATGGGGCACCCCTACATAAGTAAGCAATCGGGATATATGTCAATATATAGTTAGTTATATAAGATATATATCTGTCTCTGTCTTGCAGTTGATTTGCAGGATGTATTTGAATCGGATGCATTTGTATTTCTCGTCTTCGAGCTGTGCCCCAAGGGCGAACTGTTCGACTATCTGACATCGGTGGTGACGCTCTCCGAGAAGAAGACGCGCACCATTATGCGGCAGATATTCGAGGGCGTCGAGTATATACACGCCAAGAACATCGTGCATCGCGATCTGAAGCCCGAGAACATACTGCTCGACGAGAATCACAATGTGAAGATCACAGACTTTGGATTCGCCCGACAGCTGAGCGAGGGCGAGAAACTTACAGGTGAAGAGGACGAAGAAGTGAATGAACTAAAATAAGAGAATAAGTTGAAGGAGAATGGCAGGAAAGCATATGGGGATAAAGGCTAAAGAGGATGAATGATGCGCAATAGGAAATGAAATTCTTGTTGTTTGTTCTCCGATCTTGAATGTAATTGAGGCGTTAACTAAACTGAAGGTGTGATAACTTGACAGCTTAGATGTTATATTCATAATTTGTATAGAATTTACGAGATTATATCACTGAAGTAATATAACTGTAAGTCTTTAGATCCTATAGTCCAGTATGCAGTCTCTAACTCAATTTAAAGTAGGGAAGAGAATAAGACTACTAATTATAGATCAGTACACTAGAGATCTAGAAATAGAACTCTAGATCAAATATTCTATCAAAGCTTTACTTTATTTGCCATGGAGAACAAGATATATAAACTGAACGATATGTACTCTAAATCTAGATTCGAAAGTAGAATGAATACTTGTATAAGTAGTATGTATAGTATAGACCAGTATAAGAGTATAAGTTAGGAAGTTAGAACCCTAAAAAGAGATGAGACAGGTTAAAAGACGATGTCTATATCTACCTAAACTCTTTGAACTGTTTACTTTAGAACTATATAAGAAATATCTTATACTAATATACGATTATGTTACAATTATAGTAAAGTTCTATTGCACAAGTCTTAGAAGAGTGCTAGGAACTATGGTTCTGCTCTTCAGCTAAGTTTAATCTATTTAGTTAACTCTAGTAATGTTAGCTACAAACATGACTAGAATAACTCTTATAAACTCCCATAAACGTAAATCATATCAAGGCAGTTGTATATACCTCTCTCATTCTTTGTCTTGCTCTAAACCATATCATACAATATACATTTATGTGCAAAGATTGTTAATCTACTTTTCTTCCTTAACAGATCTTTGCGGCACGCCGGGCTACTTGGCGCCGGAGACGCTCAAGTGCAACATGTTCGAGGGTTCGCCGGGCTACTCGCAGGAAGTGGACATGTAAGCTATACGTACTATAATTATTTATATATGTATATATTTATTAACATATCTTTAATTCCCTCTCTAGTTGGGCCTGTGGCGTCATTATGTTCACGCTGCTCGTCGGCTGTCCCCCGTTCTGGCATCGCAAGCAGATGGTGATGCTGCGCAACATCATGGAGGGCAAATACAGTTTCACCTCGCCCGAGTGGGCCGATATTTCAGGTTAGGCTCTCGATAATAAGCTATAAACTCCAGTAATATCTTTTCGTATTCCACAGAGGATCCCAAAGATCTGATACGCAAATGTCTAGTCGTTGATCCAGCGCAACGTATCACCGTTAAGGAAGTATTAAGACATCCATTCTTCAATCAAATGGTAAGTGTCGGCGCCTGCGGCGCCGCCCGTCCATGTGGAACCTATACACCCGATACTGCTAGGCATTACTATTATTACAACTATACCATATACACAACTATGCTAGTCAGTATGTTTAGCCATAACGTTTAGAGCTCCAGTTGCAGAATCTAAGAGTCTCAAACACAGAAAAAAAATATACCAGAAGAAAAACCATTATTAAATAACAGTATTTAATACTATATCTCTATATACATATTTATATATAACTATAACTATATCTAGCACTTAAGTTCCACACATTCAAGCACGACCTATGTATACCCCGAGTATTTCCCATACTCTCGGGAGTCCCTCTTCTTACGCAATTGTCTCTAAAAGAAAAAACCCCTATTATACACCGAATCGTCCCTCAATCACACACACGCCACTGTGACTCACACACTGCTCTGACACCCGGCCTAATAACCGCTTTATTTTGTATACTATATAATATACTATATTTATATACATCCCTAAATAAGATAATATTAGTTAATCCGCTTAACGGTCGTACACGTATTCCAGCTGCTAAGCCGCACACAACTACAGTCAACACTCGCTAAGCTAAACCTGATGCGTCCTACAATTCATTTCCGAAACTTCGGTCTTATCGAGTGTTTCCTGTACTTTCGTATTTCCTGTTTAAGTTTTAGAAATCAGCTTTTGTTTTAGCTTTTTATTATATACATATTATAGACTTAACTATATTTACATACATATATGTATCTCCGATGTTTTTGCATTTAAGTTAAGCGCATTATCTTCCTCCTCTATTCTACCTATTTTTTTCTCTTATTTTTCTTCAACTTTATTATATACGTACCTTTTTTCTTTTTCTTACATATACGTAAATATACAAAAATACCGCAAAAAAAACTGAAAAATACCGCAAAATATATAAATTGTTTATTTTACGAAAAAAAAAAAAACAAAAAATCGAAATCGAAACACATGAATACAAACTTTAAAAAAAAAAATCAAATATGTTGTCGATAACTCGATAACAAATCGATAGTTGTTCGAGCAAAACATTGATGGCCTCAAGCGCAGCCTATCGACCAAGTCCAGAAGAATGAGTCGCATCACTGAAATCGCACTGGTAACGAATTATTACTGGACTAACCCAAACCCACCCAATTCGAATGTAACAACTACAACAGCAGCCAAACGATTCAAACTATTAAAAACTATTAATAAACAACAACAACAGCAACAACAACAATATATAGAAACCAACAATAAAATCACATTGCATTTTGTCTGTTTTTATATTATATTCGATGTATATGTATTTGCATTGTGCTTCGATATCAATTCGATTCGATTAACACCAAATGTTTTCCTTTTCTCTCTTTCGTATGTTCGTATGTTTGTTTTTTTATCGGCTCACTTAGTTATCGTAATCGTGTTGGCTTGTTGTCGTTTATTATTTCCTTGATTTATCGAATGCAGCTGCATTTTACTCCATTTGCATTTATATAGTCTCATGTGCGTTATTCTAGCATTTAAATTAATTTATAATAATTACAACATATGTATGTACATATATATATTTGCTTGTTTATCTATGTATGTATGTATGTATGTATGTATTTGTTGTCATTGTCCCTGTTGCGTGTGCATTGCGATTGCGATAACAATTAACATCTCTATGTGTATCGATAACGAGAACGATAACATCAGCAACAGCAGCAGCAGCAGCAGACGCCGCAGCCACAAAGCGAATGCATGCTAACTCTGTCTAACATTAACTCCAGCAATATATAAGAAACTCACCTCGTATACATTCGCGGTATACTCTTATACTGCATGTATGCGTCACCCCTCTCCCTCTCACACACACACTTTATGTCTTCTTAGATTTGTTAAGTGAGGAGCAATAAGAAGGTGCATATAAGACGTAGGCTAGGCGCGCGCAGACTCTTATACAAAGTCTTATACTCAGCTACAAAGTCTTTAGATTAAGCATAGACTAGGCATACAATGTACACTTAGGCATATTTATAATCTTAATTTTATGTTTATTTCCTGGTTTTGTTCATTTGATTTATTTCCTTTAACATATTTACAATTTTGTATTCCTCATTCTCTTTGTGTTTTGACCTGCCCAACATACGCGCTGCCTGCACTTTGCCAATTTCTCGCTCTCCCCTCCAACTCCAACTCCACCTCCACCACTATCTCTGTCTCTGTCGCTCGCACTCAATATGAAAACAAACGACGCGCTAATTAGGTTCTAATGAACGAGATGACCTACATGCAGCACTTGCATGCAAATGCCAAGGCCGCGCATTATCCAGGCAACGCCGCCGCCGCTATTGGCAGCAGTAACAGTAACAGTAATGTCAACGGGCCCAGCTCCAGCCGGCAGAATCAAAGTCAAACCGCCTTCCGCTACAATCGACTGAACAGTGGCAACGCTGGCACCACTTGCGGCGCATCCTCCTCCTACATCTACTGCAGCGCGCCGCAGAGCTCGTATTCGTCGAATCGATTACGCGATGTCGCCACGACCAGCAGCAACAGCAACTACTTTGTGCCTGAGCCAGACAAACAGCAACAGAAGCAACAGCAGCAGCAACAGCAGCAGCAGCAGCAGCAGCTGGACACAACAAGAACAGCCAATTCCACCTGTAATACAGCCTCGTCCATGACCTTGACGGCGACAGTTTACTATCAGCATCAGCAGCAGCAACAGTTGCAGTTCCAGCAACAACAACAACAACAGCAGCAGCAGCAACAACAACAACAACAGGAGCAGCAGCGTCAGCGCTCACAAGCGGCTATCAAAGCGCGGCAGCATTTGGGCATCGATAACGATAACGATAGTTATGAGAGTGCGGCAAATGCAAATGCAAAACATTTATTGTATTCATCAGTGCAGGCAGGTTTTTCCTTTGTTTTGTTTCTATCAATTTGTTCACGTATCAATTTAGTTGTATAACACATTCCTTATTTTATATATTTGATCAACACTCAACGAACAGCGCTTTTAGTTGTATTTGATTAGTGCATCACACACAAACACACACACACAAACACACTTAACTTTGGCAGCGGCGCCTACACACATACACACACATCGCTCACATTTCACCTCCATTCATTTCACTCAAAGCACAGTAAAAAATATTGTAGCCATGTAGCAGGGCGCACTCACCACACCACACCTCAACTCCACTGAACTCACCTCACCTCAACACAACACTCTCTGATATTTTCTTTGCCAGCCCTGTGGTAAATGGAGCGCACACTATTGTTTAGTTTGTAACATTTATTTTACACTTTAATATTTATGAATTATTTACTTTTAGCTGTTTCTAGTCGTATATTGAAATATATATAAACTGTTTGTATTATATGCACCTTTATAGTATGTAGTATATATCTTTGGGTCAATTGGTTTTATACAAATTATAAAATAATAATAATAAAAACGCTTTTGCCGTTTGTACTCTCGTAGTCATGTAGTATTATTAAATATGTTGTATATCACTAATCATAATGCTGTTGTAGTTTTGGCTCTCTCTGACTCTCTCTATCTCTATCTGTCTCTCTCTCTCTCTCTCTCTCTCTGTCTCTCTGTTCCTTTGCATGGCTTTTGTTAATGTTAAATTTAACTGTTAAGTACACATTTGAGCATATGCATACATACACCACATATACCACATAGATAATATATGAAAAAAAAAAACACTCAAAAATTTTGAAAAAAAAAAACAATTACGCTTACCGATTCACTGACGATGTTTTTTGTTTTGTTCTTAATTTCTCCTCTGTATGATTTGATATACACGTTTTGTTTTGTGTGTCATGTTCTCTATATTGTCAGAGTCTCAACGCCCTTATAAGATGTGTGTCTATAAGTCGGTGTTGTGGAGACTCCCTTGTGAGTAAACCAAAGTCAAAATGCGCAAAACCATATATAAAACAATTAGTTACCTATACAGTATATATACATTTTAAATGCCATTGTTCAATTCTATGTCTATATATTTATCCACCATATATGTGTATGTTTATAATCAATGTGCATACATGTATCTATATATTCGTGTCTGTGTGTGTGTTCTGTCCCTGAGCGCGTTCCGCATGCGCTCTCTTTCACTCGCTCACGGATTTAACAGTTGCGCCTACTACATTCACCGCACTTCTTTTTCTTTCTTTGAGTTCATTTCAATCCTGTTGTATTTGTTTATTTGCTTTTGCCTTCGACATGCCACCACTCACACAAACACAAACACCAACTGTCACGTCCCGCACACTGATCATGTGGTGAATTTAACGCTCTCTCTCTCTGTCTCTCTCGGCATAAGTATGTATGTTAAATGCACATAACGGCACGGAACTAACAGCTTAAGATTAACTTGACATATGTAAATGTCTCTCTCATACACACACTGACATAAACACAGACATACAGTCGCCTAACGCAAGCTGTGTTCGCGTAAAGTGTTTTAACCCCACAAACCAAAACAAAACACACATACACTCACGCACACACACACACACACACACACTCACATTTAGAATTGTTGTCTTGAACAGCTGCTAACGTTAACCGTATTAACCCCAGGCGTATGAACTAAAACGTAATAAGCCAAATATTAAAAGAATTAAACAAACCCTAACACAATAAACAATTTTGCAGTGATTACCTTACAACCAAATTAACCCCCATTCCATGTGTGATTTTCTCTTTCATTTTCGTATATTTAGCTGCGGAAACAGAGTCGCTTCAATGCGCGCAAAAAGTTCCAATTTGCCATATTAGTGATACGCGCGGTCATTAGGATACGCCGCCTACGCTACACGGCCGAGCCGCTTCACGTTGAGGAGGCCATACGTGATCCTTATCGCGTCAAGGTGCTGCGCAAGGTAAGTGAAATACGGCATTTATCTATGCACATACATACTTATATGAATATACATATGTGAGAATATCGATAATTGATAACGACATTTATCGTTGGCAGGTTATCGATGGCTGCGCCTTCCGCGTGTACGGCCATTGGGTGAAGAAGGGCGAGGGCCAGAATCGTGCCGCCCTATTCGAGAATACTCCGCGCACCGAACTGCACGCGCTCTACATAAACAATCTCAGTCGATAGGAGACACAACACGTACACACACACACAAATACAAACACAAGCGAAAGTTACTAAGAACACAAAAGCAAAACAAATTATGAAAGAGACACCAAACACCATGCAGAACGTATCAGAAGTTAACGGTTTTCCTCTTCCTTTCACTGGCTCTTGATTTAGTTTGTTCTGTTCGTCACACAGACACACACACACACGCGCACACGAACAGCTGCGTGCTGTGTTGGTAGGCATAAACTGCGCTCAAGCAATGCGTATGTACATACATACATATACAGTAAAAAGGAGCAGCACATGCATATACATATACATATGTACATATAACGGCAATATGAATGTGTGTAGGTGTAGTTAATTAGCAGCGAGGCCTTTTGCCCAGATGCCCCCACAAGAGAAAGCAAACATACATATGTACATACATACATACATAGATGCATATGTATTTTCTGTTAATGATTTTATTAAATTATTTAATTGTATTGCTAAGCGTTTACTTTTTAATTGTTATGTTGTAGTATACAAAATAAATAAAAACCAAAAAAAAAAGAACAAAAACAAAAAACAAACGAAATACAAGATTAAAACAAGTGAACAATAATCGATTATCGATAGCGATCACGATAACATTTAGATATGCTTGTTGCAGTCGTAGCTGCGCTCACAGCATTCGGGGAAATCGCGGTTGGTGTTGACAAAATCACGCAGCTTGCAGCCCTTAGGTGGCGCCACAGCTTTGCATGTGTGCAATTCGACGGTGCTGCCGTCCAGGCAGGTGATGCTGGCGCAAGGGTGATTGGGCGCCTTGGCCGTCTGTCCGGGCGCCATAATCAAATTGGAGTTCACCACGCATTTGCCGGGATGAGCTAGAGTGAAACAGAGAATATTCATTTAGATATGTGCAACTCTGTCTCTGCCTGTCTCTTTCGCACACACTACACTCACTAGGATTTTTGAGGATGCTGCGGCCAACGAGCTGCGCCGAGGCGCTCTGGCTGCTCAGCAGCAGATAGACGACGGCGCAGGCGATCAGGGCGAAATAACTGAATTGCGACATGTTGATAATTTTCGACTGGAAGTCCGCTGGAAGGTGATGCTGTTGCCGATTGGGATGTGAGTTCACAAGTGCTGCTGATTGGAAGACAACGGCCATCTTTTATATGCCGAATCGCTGCCTGTTATCATAAGCCAAAGTCCGTGTGACGACGGGCTTATCGAGCGCCAGCGCCGTCAGCTGAGCCCCAACCAAGTTGACCTTCTCCAACGCACGGCTCTCGCCATATACCGCTCCTTTTCGCGCCCATGCCGGTTTAACGGCAGCTGCCTGTTTGGTAAGTTTTTGTAGCTGTTGTTGTTGTTGTTGTTGTTGTTGCTGCGGCAACTTCCCTGCGGTTCATTGAGTACTTAATTATATTACGCATATAAATAATTTTGTGATGTGCTTTAATTTATATACTATACGTATTTTTATTTATTTTCTTCTTCTTCTTTTTTCTTTCTTTCGAGCGAGCCAGCGCTTATCACGTTTTTCATTCCGCTCTGCCGCGCTGTCAATTGGCGCCTGTTTTGTTTTCAATTTCGTTTTGTTTTGCTTTTGTTTTTTACATTTTTGGGAATTTTCGTTGGTTGTTTCTTGTTTATAATGCAGCATTCCTGTGGTCGGGTATAAATTCTTTTCTGAGTCAGCATTTCGCACACAAATCATCATCATCATCATCATCATCAAGATCATCATCAGCAACTGGCGCCCGTGCACTTTCACCGGCTGGGATCTTGAACCTGAGCCGTAAAACAAACAAAGTTCAAAATAGCAATCGAGGAGTACGTTACATTATGCCTTTCGCGTGCCTGTGTGAGTGTGTGTGTGCGTCTGTGTGAGTGTGTGCGTGTGTTAGTGCATATCCGAGCCAATGTTATCGAACGACACAGTCAATGGCATTGACATTGACAGCGCTGCTGCGTAAGCTAACGGCAAAGCGAAATTCTGTTGTGGCTTAACGTTAACAGTTGTTGTCGAAAACTAACAGCAAATGTGTACCAAACTCAATGATGGCTGCATTTGTGCAGAAGTGCAATTCTGTTAATGTACACCGCTGTCAAATGGTACCGAAAACTAACAGCAAATGTACCAAAGCGAATGAAGGCGTAATTTATGTACAAAAGTGATTGTGTTAAGGTACAATAAGGTTATTTAGTACCAAAAGCTAACAGAAAATGGTACCAAAGTCAATGAAGGCGTAATTTATGTACAAGAGTGATTGTGTTAGGGTACAATATGGCTATTTTGTGCCAAAGACTAACAGAAAATGTACCAAAACCAAATACTGCGGCTAAGAATAATATTTTTAAGCTAAATTCCGTTTATTATAGACTGAACTAATTGAAAATGGGGGAATTCAAGGTATAATGGTTTTGTGAAAATATATATAACAGACAGAAGCAGGCGTGACTTATCGCTTAAAGTATATACATATATATATATATATATGAATTTTATCAGAATAATAAGCTTTTGGTCAATCTAGCTATATCCGTATGTGCATTTGTAAGTCAAAATAACCAGAATCATGTGATTTTCAGTATTTTGTTGTGTATAGCAGACGCAGGATCTGATATTCCTTATCGATAACTCACTCGATTACCCTGTTATCGACCAAATCGATCATTTGAGTTGATTTTGTAAGGCTTTCAAATGTGATGTATGGGTAGATGTAGGTGTTAAATGCAGAGAATTAGTATATTTTAGATTGTTTAATACCCAATACTGTAAAAACCATCAAGAATAAAAGTTATTCAGTAAAAAAGTTCCCATAGCGAAGCCAATTAGTGCGACAGCTGCTGCAGCTGCAGCGCAGTCGCAGCGACAACTGCGTAGCTTAAGCGCAGTCGCAGCGACAACTGCGCAGTCAGCAGAGCGCGTGCTTATGCATCAGTGTTGCGCTTTCCTTTTTTCCCGTCAGATCTGGCTTTTTAATACCCTGAGCTCATTAAAAATGGGAAATCAGTGTATAATGGTTTTGTTAAATGTATGTAACAGGCAGAAAGAGGCGTGGCAGACCCCACTAAGTATATATGTATATTCTTGATCAGGGCGACGAGCTGAGTCGATTTAGCCCTGTCCGTCTGTCTGTCCGTATATTTGAACGCGTCGATTGAAGCATCTAGACAAGCTAGAGACTTGAATTTTTGTTTGTTGGGTCCGTGTATAGCACGCGCAGGTCAAGTTTGTTAATAAAAAACGATAACTATTTTTGTTGTAATGTTATCGATTTTTAACCTTATCGGAAATATTGTATCTTCCGCATCTTTAGAGCTCGATCCTTCAATTTTTGCACATAAATTCATGTGAATTCTATGCAATTTTAATTTATGTTACATTTTGGATACCGGCTCCAAATTTCACACTAGAGGTTTAAAATTGAATCAATAGAGCAGAAAGAAGAAGAGCTGAACAAGAGGTAAGGTTCTGAAGAGAAGATGTTAGTTTGCATATGCATGCAGCAGAGGCAGCAGAAAATACTCTGATTGGTCGCTAACTGATAGAGAGTTTAGCTTACGCTAACTCAGAGAGAGAGAGAGTCTTAAGAGTTGAGCTCGACTTCGAGTGGTAGTCTCGCTGCCCTATATAAAGGCAGCTGAAGATCAGAAGAGCTGCAGCAGCAGAAAGTGCTCTGATTGGTCGCCTAGTGATCGAGTGTGAAGACTCACTGAGAAAGAGGCTCAAGAGTTGAGCTCGACTTGAGTGGAGCTGTCGCTGTCGCTGTCGCTGCCCTATATAAAGGGCAGCCTACTGCAGCGCAGCTTCAGTCGCATTCTTCATTTCCTGGTGGTCAGTCGTCCAGTGCAGCGCGGTGCTTCTCCTCCTCCTCTTCTTCTGTTTGTTGGTAAGTATTATAATTGTTAAGTATGTTAAGCGAAAATGTAATAGTTATACTTTTAATGTTTATTTAATGTAAATATAATATATTTTAAATTTAAATATTATTAGTTATTTAACGATAATTAAGCAAAAACAAAGCAAGTCTTCATATGTACAAATATCAAGGACTTTAGCAGTCCGTATCTGCGATAAGGGTATTTTTTAGTCTGGCATGCCCGACTAGCACTTCGACTTCTCCTCTAACTCTTGGTATTTTAGGAATATAATTTGTATACATTCACTAGAAAACATAATAAAAGCCTATTAATATACCGAAGTTTCGTATAATGCATACGGAGATAACGTAATCTTTAGATTTTGAAAGCCACGCCTCATTCGCTTCACAGGGCTCAGGGTATCTCCTAGTTGAGCAGTCTCGACTAGAGCACTCTTACTTGTTTAAAAGTCGAATTGAGACAAGCTCGGAAATAGCGAAAAGAGATAAATCTAGCTTTACAGTAATTGGAAAAAGTGTTTGCATAAATCAAATAATGTGGTTTGATCACGTTAAAGCATTTTTGAATTGTCTTATAGCTAAATCTAGCTTTTTATTGTCTTACAATGGCAGCACTGTTATGTGTATGTGTAGGAAGTGTTCTATGTTATGTATGTATGTGTGCTTAAGATTGACTAGTAGATTGATTGCAGGATATCTACTAGTCGGGCTGTCTGTAATCAATCAAATGATGAAGCGTTATCAATGAATTAAAAAATATACATATGTAAAGGCAAATACTTTTTGCCTTGAATGAATTTTTAGCTATATTACAATTATCTCTATATATATAAACAAACTGTTTTGGTACATTTGCTTCATTCCATTCCGTTCCATTCCACTCCGTTCCCCAACCAAACCCCAATAGAATTCAACTGCAAATTAAAACTTGACTATATTTATTTGTGAGTTTCGTCTATGTTACAAAGGATAAACTATATTGCGCGTATTTGAACCCTACATGCATGCTTAGACATACTATATATACATACGTATTGATGTATACAAATACATAGGTATCTATATATATAGACATATATATATATATATTTTTCTATATGTATATTCTTGAAGTTGTCAACATTTTACTTTGTTCTTGTTCTAATTTCTTCGGCTTGGGAAAATGCATAGAATGAGTGCAACGAATGGAATCGTGTTGAACATTGATCGATTCCACATTCCAGAAACGAGATTCGAGCATTTGGAGAGATTTTAGCTTCGTTCAGTTTGCTTTTCCAAACTGAAGATACACAAACACGTGGAATGCGGAGCAGAGCTTGAAATTGAGATTCAGCAGAGAAGGTCATGGGATGGGGACGGCCGGATCTCCAGGGTATCCAGGTATCCAGGTATCCAGGTATCCGGTACGGCCCTTAGACACCCGCATAGACGGGCAGCTTGGCCGTCTCGACCTTGTCGACCACCTTGAAGGAGGGGAAGAGTCCGCCCTGATTGGTACGGGTATTCTTGCCCTTGGAGTTGCCATCCCAGTGATTGCCCGCAACCGAGACGAGATCGCCGACCTTCATCTGCAGATCCTCGTGCGAGCGCGGCTTGTGCGGAATGACCGCGCGCCGATTGTGCGGATTCTGTCCGCCGTAGTAGTAGATATCGTCCAGCGATTTAAAGCGGTACGCCGCATCCGGATACATCGTCTGCATTATCTCGTACGCCACGCGGCAGACCTGCGAGGAGAACGTGCACACCAGATAGTCGGACATGGACAGCAGATGAATGTCCAGGATGATGCCGTTCAGGGCGGTGTCCGTGTACCGCGTCGAGACGGCGGCCATGCGCGCCACCTCCGGATCACCGACGATCTGATACTGGGGATACTTCTTGCGCGCCTCCACGATGACGCGCGCATCGTCCGAGGCCAGGAAGATGCGGCGCACCACGCTGCTGCCGTTAATCTCGAGCGTGCGGTAATAGTCCTCCACGTGGGTCATGTACTCGTCGATGCCGTGGAAGGCCGCCTCGGTGCCCACCTTGTCCGTGCGACGCACATGCACGCTGCAAGCAGATTCGGATAGAGATTAGAGTCAGTCGAGAATGGTTGGAATTGGAGTTGGAGTTGGAGTTGCCTACCCCACGATGGGACGCTCCCAGCCCAGCTTGCGCATGCCCGAGTCGAGGAAGGCGCGCGTTTCCGTCTGCGGCCGCAGCAGATACTTGAGGAACTGGCCCACCCACCAGACGATGGGATCGCCGTGCAGGCGCTTGAGGCGCGGCGCCAGATCCTCCGGCACGGCGAGCGGCAGGTAGGGTGGGCGTGGCATCAGCGAGTCAATGATGGGCAGCACCAGCACCTGAGTATTCGGCTTGCCCGGCCAGTTATAGGCGTACGCCGTGCCCGCATCCTGGCAGCTGTCCGACACCGGACGGAACACCTCCTCCCAGCCGCCCTTGTGGTAGCGCCAGCCCCGTGACTTCAGTATCAGCGTGCGCTCCGTGGCGTAGGCCACGATGAAGCAGTAGACCACGTGATGCAGCTGGCAGCCGTAGCCACAGCCCTGCAACGAAACGGAATGGAATGAAGTGAGTGCGATAGCTATGAAGGAGTCTCAAGAGCAGCCAGATGGAGCTGAAAAGGTGGAAAATTAGATCTGAGTTTGGATTAAACTGAATAAAGTTAGTTCAGGCAGAGCTTCAAGAGAGACAAAGAAAGAAAGAGAAAAGAGAGAAGGAAATGATATGGAAAGAAAGTTACAAAGTTAAAAACAAAAGAGAAATGAGAGAGCTTTCGAGCTAGAGGGCAGTTAAAGAGAGATTGTGATGAGATGTTGAAAGAATCGAGAGAACTCTGCTCTATTTCTCCTTCCCTCTCTCTCTCTCTTCTATTAGAATAACAAATGCCAAAGAGATGATTCGAGCATGCAATTAGTATTAGTATGAAATCAAACCAAACACAACAGAAGCTGAAGGTAAAAGAGAACAAATGATAAAGACGGATGTGAAGATAGGTGAGAGACTGAATGGATGCGGAGCGAGGCACTGCCTCATACAGAGGGATGATCGCTTGAACCTTGTTCAGCTTGCAGACGAGCTTGCGCGCATTCTGGCAGTCGCTGGGATTTTGGAGATAGTGGAGTCGCCGCTGCACCAGGTCGCTCAGCTCGCCGGCCTCCTGCTGGCGCCAGGCCTCGTAGCCGTCGACGCGCCGCAGCTGCTCCATGTCGCTGAGCAGCGAGCGCTTGTGGTCGGCGCCCTGCAGCAGCACCTGCTGTATGGACTCCTCCAGCTCAGCGTTGCCGGGCCCGACGGCCTTGCGCAGCTTGCCCAGCTCGCTGCTGAAGTAGTTCCAGATCTCGGCAATGTTCGTATGGATGCGTCGCCGCGTCAACTCGTACTCCAAGCTGGGCTCAACGCCCGGCTGGCCGGGCAGCTGGCCAACAGCATCAAGGCCCAGTTGTTGCTGCTGCTGCAGTTGCTGCTGCTGATCCTGTCCAGCGGCATCGGCTGGCATCACCTCGAAGAGCGTATCATCGCCCATGGATTGCTTTGTATTGTGCGAATCGTTTTCCAGCCTTTGGATTAGCTTCATGGCGCTCTGCTTATCCAGCTGTTCGCTGCAAGAACAACAACAGAAGATAACAACACACAGATACACACACACACACACACACACACACACGCAGATAGGAGCACAGGTTTGTGCGTGGTGATTCGTCATTCGTCATTCGTCAATGCCTGCGCTTGCAAGCGTGACCGAGCATTCATTGTGTACCCTTGCAGCGAGCATATGGACAGTGTTAAGCATTATGTAACACATAGCGGAAATAGTATGGTATATATATAAATATATAATGAAATAACAAAAATATATATATAACTAGTTGCTATAAAGTTGACTAAATAAATTACATACATATATATTATATTATACATATATATATATATATATATTTTTATATTAATTATCTATATCTTTTTACAGATTCACTCAGTTTATATATCTATCACATATCACTCTACAATTTAATATCCAATAAGTCCTGCATTAATCACATATACATACATACATGTCTCTGCAAGGGTATTCAATAGTCGGCTAGCCGAATCGATATATCGTTTGCTCGCTTTACATATGAAAGGTCGCATTAATGGGCCGCACTTGAAGCGGCTTAGGCAGGGCTGAATGCGTGCGTGGGGGGCGGGCGGTAGGCGGGAGGTGGGGGGCTGTGGATGGGAATTGCAGCTTTGGGTCTACTTGTGGCATGTCGATGATGCTAATGATGCTAATGATGCGCGTGATGATTTACTTGTTGTTTCGGGCACATACCTCATCAGCTCATCGATGAGCAGCTTGAGCTCCTCGTTGCGCCGCTCCGTGTGCTCCAGCAGCTGCAGCGCCTGATTGATGCGCCGCGCATTGTACTCATTGTCGTTGGCCGAGAGCGTTTGGTGGCTTTGGCTCTGGGCCTGGCTGTTGGTTAGCTTGAGCACAAACACATAGACGAGCACCGCCCAGGCGAGCACAAAAATGATGAGGGCGCGCACCCAGGAATTGGATGATGAGCCAAACAGCTGACGCACCAGGAGCATGGCGCCGTATACGCACTCGAATCTCCGTTAGTCCGTCCTGCTCGCCTGCTGCTGCTAATCCGTGGCGTCCAAAGGTTCCTATCCGTGTGTGCGGGTGTTATTTTGTGTATGTGTGTGTGCGTGCGTGCCCGTGTATTTGTATGTTTGTGTGCACGGCAGCTAGTTAATGTTGTATTAGAGCGTGTTTTTGCCGTGTTTGTCGCATATTCACAGCGTTTAGCCGCGATTATGACATCTGCTGAACATTGTGCGGCACAGCGCAACAGCACACAGATGACACAGGTTTTTTTTTTTTTTTTTTTTTTATATACTCTTTTTCTTATTTTAATAAATAAATAACAAAATACTAAAAATAGGGATGTTGTAGGCGTATCGATATTCTTAATCTCAGGGCGATATTTAAAACACAACACTTAATTACTATCGATATGTTTTGCGCAGTATTTTTTGTAGCATATGCCAAGGATGTGCAAAAATACTCGATTAATGCAGCACGACTTGTGTTAGCTTGTTTATTATCGCAGAATTTTACATTATTTCAAAATATTCAGCGTTTGTTTTGTCTGTTCCATATAGAAACATAATAAATGCTTGCGGTAAGTTTGGTACATCTCAGTTGTAGCAAAAAAATAACCGCATATTGGTGGCGGCTAGTCGATAACAAGTCCTAACGCGCTTGTGTACAATATTCAAAAAGTGTTTGCAAGTTGTCGCAATTTGTAACTATAAAAATTGAGAAATTGATTCGACAGGTACTTTAAGGAGGTTTCATTGGTTTGCATCTGGCTCGGTTGTACTCATAATATTTTTCACAATTTATTTTGAACTTATGCTAGATCAATTAAAATTACTATAATTTTGAGTCAGAACACCATAAATGATTCGCTTTCGATACCAATGGGAATTAGAAGTAAAAGTATCGTATAATTATGCTTCAGCCCCACAGATAAAAGTAGATCGATGCCAAAATGAATTTAAATTTAGTTGTTTCTTTTTTTTTAAATCAAATGAAAAAATATTATCGTATAAATTATAAAAAATTCAGTATTATATATAGTATTAAAAAAAAAGTAAGTTGTACACATAAATTAAAAATTATATTATTACAAATACGACCACAAAAATTTCGCATTGTTTTAAATGAGTTTTTGTATTTTTTTTTCTTGTTTTTGTTTTTGCTTAATCGACGTCGATAGCGGCGCCGTCCGCTTGGATTGGGATGTGTATGTGTGTGTTTGTAAATGTAGATGTATGCATGTGCATGAGGTTGGTGAGTTTTAGTGAGCGTGTATGGATGGGCGGTTGGGTGGGTGCGAGAGAAAGAGAGATGGAGCGCGTGTCTGTGTGTTGTGTTGTGGTGGTCAAGGAGGAAGGCAGCGATCAATCGGGGGACGATGTGTTGAGTTTTATGCGACAAGTTTTTTGATTTATTGTTAATTTTAAATACTTATATAAATTACTTTTTATTATAATTATTGTTTTTTTCTTCCGTTTCTTGTATGTAGTGGGCAACTGCGGCATTTGTAAATTTTATCTTTTGTTTTTTCGTTTAATATTTAAATGTTGGTTTCATTTGACTGTGTAAAAATATCAATTTGTATCTGATTTAATAGTTACTATGTATTTGCTTATCGTTTTCACTTCACATATTTAATGTTAATCGCTGCTGCAATTGGGGACTCCGTATGGCTATTACTCTTTATATCAATTATCATCATCATTATCATTACCATCATCATCATCATCATCATCATCATCATCATATCATCATCCAACATTACTCGCTTTTATCCTCGAGTTCAACTTAAACTTCATTTAATACGCGCCCGCACTATGTTCCTAATTTAATGTGAGTGTGGTGTGGTGTGGTGTGTGTGGTGTGTTATGTTCTCTCTGTTATGGGTTCTTCTCCTTGTTCTGCTCATTTTATACTTCTGCCTGTTAAGCCTATGTTATGTTAAGTGCTGCTGCTGTGCTGCTTCTCGATCTCCTTTTATGTTCTCGTTGTGTGTGTGTGTGCTGCTTCTTGTTATATGTGTATGTGTTTGTTTGTTTGTGTGTGTGTGTGTGTGTTCTTTTTCTTTGTTGTATATATATATTATATATTATATGTATAATTAGTTTTGCTTAATAGTAAAATTTCTTGAATGTTGTTGTGGCAAAGTGTAGGTAATGTTGCTCTCAAATGTCGACTCAACTGCACTACATACATTGTCTTTCCACCAGATATACGCGGCCTAACGGTGCTTCTTAGCGACGGCTGCGGCGCTGCGCTGCATTCAGCTCAGTCGCTGCGCAGCTTTTTCAACTCCGGCGACTTCTCACCAGCAGCCGCAGCCGCAGCCACGGCCACATTTGCAGTTGCAGCGGTAGCATTTGCCTCCAATTCGCAATGCAGGGCCGTACGCTTCTGTCCAATAGATGGCGCTGTCAGCGCTGTCGCTTCTGTCGCCGCAGCCGCAGCTGCAGCCAAATGCTGCAGCTTGCTGGCACGCAAATTGCTGCTGCCATTGCTGTTGCTCTCATCAGCCTCTAGCTCGTCGTCCACCTCCTCATCATCCTCCTCGTCTTCGTCCTCCTCCTCATCATCCTCCTCCTCCTCCTCGTCTTCGTCGTCATCAGCCTGATTCGCTGCCGACGCACTGCCACCAAGCGAGAGAATGCCGTTGCCGTTGCCATTGGCCGCTGCTGGAGCGGCTGGCACTGCAGCTGGTGGTGCTGGTCCTCCCAATCCCTCTGCTGCGGCGGCTGCGGCTGCTGCTGCGGCTGCTGCTGCTGCTGATTGTGCAGCGCTTTGTCCATTGTTGTTGATCTGCTTGCTGTTGTTGTGCGACTGGGCAACAGCTGCTCCAGCTGCTGCTCCTGTCACTGTTCCTGATCCAGCTACAGCTCCTGCTCCTGCGCCAACGGCAGCCAAGCGACTCTTGAGCGGCGCCTCGAGATTGCTTTCCGAGTCAGAGGCCAGCGGCGTTGCCACGCCCATCGGCTCACCGTCCTCTGTCGACGTTGTGGTGGCCGTTGTCTGTGTGGTGTTGTCATCAATGTTCGGCTCCTGTGAGGTGGAATCGTTCGACACGAAGTTCGAGTCGCCATCCTGCAGGGCGGCAGTGTTGTTGTTGTTGCTATTGTTGTTGTTGTTGCTGCTGCTGTTGTTGCTGTTGATGTTGATGTTGCTCTTGCCACCAGCAACGCCTCCGCTCGAGTTGCCCAGCGGCGTCAACGCTATCGGATTGGTATTCTCGTTCTCTGTCTCCGATTCTGTTGCCGTGTTTCGACCACCTGGATTTGGTTTAAACAGAAGATGAATCTATTAGTAAAGTGAATATATGTGTATATATCGATATATCGACTTATCGATCTTTGTTAAGCCAAGATCCATCATCGACTGACGGCCTCTTTGGATCACTGAACCTCACCTGCACCGAGGCTCTCGTCCTCGTCCACGTCGACAGCGACGCCATCGTTGGTGTCCTCGCCATCGAGCACCTTGCTCGCCTTGCTCAGGCTGCCGTTTGTATTAGCTGCCGCCGCCGGCGATGGCATATCGTCGAGCAGCTCGGGACTGAGGTCGTTGGCCACATAGTGCGCCCAGAGCGCCAGCTCGACGCGATGCGGCGACCAGTGCGGCGTGTCGCCGCCGACCTCCGCGTTCAGTCGCTCCACTGTTGCCTGGATGTGCTGCACAAAATTGAGGTACTCCTTGGTCGTGTAATCGATGCCCTCGATCTCTGGTATGGCCATCAGGCACTCGTCGGCCATGAATGGGGCTGAGTCGGGGGCGGCGGCTGTTAGCAAGGCGGATGCCATTGTGGTGCCGACGCCTTTGAGGTTCGATAAAGCTGTGATCGCCTGCTCCAGGTTGGGCAGCTTGCGAAAGGCCTTCTTTGTCTCCTGAATGACTGCGCGCGGCGTATTCACTTTGACCAAGTATGATAGCTGCGGATAGAACTTGCCCCTCGACTGTTTCCATTTCATGGCCTGAACCAGTTCATCGTATACCAAGTGGGCGTCTTTCCCTCGTGCCTTTATCAAGCCGGGCAGTTCGTTCTGATACCATTGATCCAAGCGGATTAGCTCTTGTGGCTTCTTGCTGCGCTTTTCGGCCTTAATCTTTAGCACCTGCGGATACAGTTCGTAGCAGTATTCAAACTGTCTGGTGCTCCCGTTCTCGAAGAACGAAGCCGTCGCCTTGCCGTTCGACATTCTTCTGTTCTGTTGTTCTTCTGGTTGATCGTTTATCGATTAATGTTGAATTGTATACGCTAATGTACTGTGTATGTGTGTTGTGTGTGTGTGTGTTTGTGTGTGTGTGTATGTGAGTGAGTGAGTGTGAGTGTGTGTGTGTGTGTGTTAGAGATTGTATGGGACGTTCTCCTTGCCTCTTCAGTATGTCTATCGATTAGCCTACGGCTACTATCGTTATCGATACAATTTCCATTTGATTTGATTTGATTTGATTGTTGTTGTAGTTGTTGTTGATGTGCCGTCACAGCAGTTGTTGTTATAGTTGTTGTTGTTGTTGCCGGCGAAACGTTGGCATGAAAATAGAGAAGAAGAAGAAGATGTATATAGCAGGCAACGCGAAAACACAAGCGACACACAAATTAACATTACAGTAAAAACATTCACAGCAAGCAAAATGGGCAACAAATAAAACGAAAAACAAATATAAAATAAAAAGAAAAAAATTGACAGCGTTGCCGTATGCTATTCGCATGCACCGTTAAATAATTGCCGATTTATAATTTACAATTATTATTCACTGTCCGTTCATCATATATGTATATTTTTATTCAATTTGTTGCTGTTTTTTGTTTTGTCAATTTGTCAGCAGAATTTTTCAATACCGATAATCACATTTCGTTTGCAATTTGCAATTTTTCAGGGCACAGCAAATCGAATTTTACTCTCCGCAGCAGTCGCAGTCCACACCAACAGTCAGTCGGGTTCTTTTTACTGGTCGTCGTCGACGTCGTTGTCGGTCTTTCGCACGCACACATTCAAAACACAAGCATGCACACACACACAAACACACACATCACTCATACACACATGCAAGCAACTCGCTTACACACGCACACATTTATATATATATAATATATTATATACACTTATAGCGACTCACACACACACACCAACAAGCACGCTCGCACACACACACACTACCACCATTAAGGCGAAACGGGGCAACGAAATTTCTTTTCATATATATATTGTATTTTGGAAAAGAAGAGAATAAAAATGGGAAACAATACGAAGCGCGATACGAATTTAAGATATATGTATATACATATGTACAATATGTATTTGCGCACAACTAACAACTAAAACATAACATCATTCAGCTGCAGTTTCTGTTTGAGAGCTGTTTGTCCAAGTCGCAGACACGGGTTGCCCAGAGGAGGCCAGCCAAATGCGATTTGCGATTTGCGAATTTCGAATGCGAATGCGAATGCGGACGCGAACGCGAATATTCGTAAAGTCGTATGCGAGTGCAGCTGCTTGTGCTTGCTTACCTTTTGGCGTTTTTCAAAAACGTTTCGTATAGCCTGTGTGCTCCGCTACCGCCGCTGTTCGTGGTCTTCGTTTCTTTTTGATTTGCCGTTATTTTGTATTTTATTTTATGTATGTATGTATGTTATTCTTATTATTATAGTTGTTTCTAGTGCGTCGAGCGTCGTCGCTACTGCTGCTGCTGTTGTTGTTATTCTTGTATTTGTATTTGTATTTAATATTAAACAAATTTCGCTTGCGACCGCCGCTTTAGTTGCCGCCTGTCTTTCGTTCTGTCCACAGCGAGGCAGTCAGCAAAACAGCCAGTGCCAGAGCCAGCCAGCTATAAAGCTAGCAGTAGTCGCTGCCTCTGCCTTGAATGCCAGTGGCGTCGCCGAGCAGGGGCTGCACGAGCACGAAAAAAGAAATTTAACGAAAAAACAAAAAAATAGAACGAAAAAAAACAAACAAGGATGCAGCTGTGTGCGTGCGCTCTAGAACACTACTCCGAACTGCAGGAGCGCCTTATCTCTGACTCGCCCCGAATGACTATGAGTGGAACTGAAGTTGTGTGTCTTTCAATTGCCAGTTGCCAGTGGCCAGTGGCAGCAACAGCAACAGCAGCAGAAGCAGAAGCAGCAGCAGCAGCGGCGGCTCACCCCTCGTTGCCGCACGACTGTGTGCGCACCGCTTTATCGTCGTTTCCACTTTCGAACGTTCATTCGTATTCAATGCTTGTCGCTTGCTGTTCGCTACAAGCGGCAGTAGCAGCGGCGTCGCAGCCACCATTTATAGGGGTTGTTGCAACCAACCATTGCCGAATGCCGAATGCCATCCATAACAACAACGACATCAGCAGCAGTAGCAGTAGCAGTAGCAGCAGCGGCAGAGGCAGCAAATACAAATAATTACTTTCTGACATGAGTGCGCAATTTATGTACGATTCGTACATTCATCCAGCCATCCATCAATGTGTACATATATTGCTGTACCCCGTTCGCAACGCCCCTGGCGGTTTATCGCTTCGTATGCTTGCATTCATACATACGCTCAACGCTGTATGTACGTTCGTCGCTGATGCCGTTGTTGTTGTTTCTGTAACGTTCGTGTTCGCATTCGTTCGTTTTCTCATCTGCGCCTTTGTCTCGGCTTTAGCGTCATTTGCGCTGTGCCACATGATTCGTTGTTGTTGTTGCTGTTGCCTGTTTTTTACTTACCCTATTCGTCGTCGTCGTCGGCGACGCGTATAGCAGCTGCAATTTAGCTCTGTAGCTGTTGACTGTTTGTGGTTCGCTTATTTTTACCCTATGTTCGGTTTCTCGCACACACAGACACATTCGCACGCACACAATGGCACATCAGTATCCGTCATGTTCAGAGTTGTTGCTGTTGCTGTTGCCGCTGCTGCTGCTGGTGCTGGTGCTGGTGCTGCTGTTGCTGTGGGGCGCAGCGTTGCCACATTGCGAACAAAAATTCAACTTGAAACGAGTTTTACATGCATGAAATGTGAATATGAGGCTAAAAACTGAGTCTCAATCTCACACTGAATCTGAATGTGGCTCCGTCATGCCCACATTTTCGTACCGCAAAATTATTAATGATAATTAGATGAGAAGACAAATGGTCGGCTGCTTCGTTGCGCCAAAGATACCCTACAATAGCAAAAAGCAAGCTGAATTTTTGTTTCGTACGTTTTTATGAAGCGGCAGATACAGAACACATACACAGATACACACGCATACACATGCACGCTGGCACAAGCACAAGCACAAGCACACACAAACACATACATACACATGCACAGCTAGAGCGTGACACACGCGAAAAGGAGAGAAGGCAATCCACACGTTGCCGTCCGCCGCTCTTCGCATTGCGGCCGAAGCGGCGAATATATTGGGTTTGGAAATTTGTTTAGATCCACTTACAGAGCCAAGTACAAATGACTCTGCGTACACAGAACTGTGCGTTATACCTGAATACACATACTTCATGTTAACATATGCATATATATGTCTTTACATACATTGTAATACACATTTTCCCATATAGTTTTTCATTTGTATTAACGTACATTCGAGCCTACGCACATATTGAGTTCGTACTCTTCTTACGTGCATTCATCATGTGCTTCCTCTTCTGTCAGCTCCAATCGTTGAACCGTTAGCTCACACACACACACACACACGCATACACTCATGCATTCTGTATTGGGATATTTATTTACCTGCTGAGCACTAACAAATAATTTCCCTTATTCGAGCTTAGGCACCTCCAATGCTTGAATCGGTTATGAAAGCCCGTTATTTCAATTTCAGTTCCAAAAGCCCGAAACTCGGGGTAATTTTCTTTTCGCATAAATAAATTAGCTGATTGCTTAGACCTTGGCCAAATAATGATTTCTGCACTATTTTCGTTTTGAATTTAATATTTATGGTAAGTGCCGTCATTAGCCGCGCTTACAATGCGAAAATCTCTATTTCTATTTTTGCCAATACTTATAAATTGCCTGGGAATCACAGCGCTTGTCTAAAGGCAATGCGCTAGAGCGAGATAGCAATATGGAACCAATCACAAACTTGGATGCGTTCTAAAGGAAAAGGAAATTGCTGTTTTTTTTAATCGGGGTTTTATTTTAGTTTTCACATATATGTATGTATTTATTCATAATATATATACATATATAAATATATGTATGTGTGTGCATATTTACACATTGCATTTAACAGACTATTTTTTAAATTTGACCTATAAATTGAAATTAAAAAATTGCTCAAATATAATTGTCTTCCTTCCGTTATGGAATCCGAAAGTCTTCCATTATTTGCACTTGGCTTCGTGACGCATTTGGTGGCGTAACTCTCGCATTGTCATCTGTAAAAGTGGATTGATTGACGGAAAGGTTTTATAAATCAGATAAGAACACACGAGACAAATATATATGTAGATATAAAAGAAATATAAATAAATATAAAGATATAGATATAGAGAATATATGCGATATAAGGTTAGCTACAAATTATAAAGGACAAACCATATTATTTACCTTGAAGTTTCTGTTATATAATCGGCATACAGAAGTCTTATTTACTGATAACAAAATCATGTAGAGTTTTTTTTTGATATTTGTATGCGTTTGAGAAGTATTATTGACATAATTATGGATTACAATATCGGTTGTAATCCAACTGGGATATTTGGGAAGTTTTATTCGAATTTTGGGGTTTTGTATAATTTGTTGTTTGGAGAGTTAGCAAATTGTTTCGTGGGGACTTTTAACTCCGGATTAGATACAATTTGTTTGCTAATTTATATGCTGTCGTTGTTGAACTAGAAATTTGTAGGCGAAATGCAATAGATTGATGAATCAGTATCATAGTTAAACATAAATGCGAATGCGGGCAGTATTGGGTGGATATCAATTCATATCTATATCTTCCAATCGTACAGGCTGCGTATATGGTATAACCGATTTCTTATTCACGTCTCGCGAGAGCGCCTTTCGCATATCTGCAATTAATCAGATCAAAACAAATGATATCAATCAAAAATTAAATCGGGAATCTATTTGTATTCAAAGGACTTGCCATACGCATCCTCGTCCTGATCGCCCGAGTAATATTCTAGTATGGTGCGGTATATGATGTATCCCAAATTTGTGTACATATTTATAGCCACTTTATTGCTTTTCCGCACGAACAGATCCACAAAGTAGGCGCGTTTCCTGTAGAAAAAAAGGAAAAGAAAAGAAATTAGAAATTTTTCGAACATATGTACGAAATAACTACTTCTCGGATATATCCTCTAGAAAGTTCATTAGCAGCCCAGCCAGACCTAATCTTCGGTAATCGGGCGACACAGTTAGGGCCGTTACATGTCCATGCCAGTTGTCCATATGACCCTCCACCTTGCCCATAACTGTAAAGGATTTGGATATTATAAGAGATTGACAGTCGAACATTAGCGTGTACTCACTGTAGCCCATTATGTGCCCGCTGGGCGATTCAGCCAGCTGAAAGTATTCCGGCCATTTGGCCAGGTATTGTGTATAAAATGATAGTCCGTACGTTTCCGTCAGCGGATCAAAATTCCTGAAATAGACCAGCTGTAGTCGGTCCTTTTTCTATAAACACGTGCAAAGCACTTACACATTATTATATTTAAAGAGGTCATCACAGGTAAACGGTCGCAATGTAGTCATTTTTTATTTAGTATTTTTTTTTATTTTTATTTGGTCTATATTTTTTTATACCCGATGCCTATTTATTGGTTAATTGGAAATTTTGTATCGATTGCACGAGCTAAAAACACATTGCCTGTTATCGGTAGTGTGCAACAGCGCTCTTTTTTAGCACCATTCAAATCAGATTTGGTATTCTATAATCTAACAATTTTAAGCTAAACTAGAATTTGAATATTGTTGTAAATGTCCTAATTGGATTATATTAATAAAATTTAAAAAGAAGTAAACGATTGAACAATAACTACTTTGTTTATGTATTTGGCTATTTATAAAAATCAACACAAAAATATTTCAGCTGAAATATACAATATTGAAGTTTGGCCATATAAAGGCTAGTTTCTAGCGGAGTTTAGCTTTTTACAGCTGTTCCAAGTAGACACAGATTTGAAGGTCGCCTTATCGTCCACCTTTAATTAGCTATCGATATTCCATTGTAAAGTAGAATTAGGGCACATGGTAATGCGTTGCATAGGTCTGCTGCAAATCGTTTATCAGCGTGACGTCACAACTGTCGATTATTGCATGTAAAACAGCTAGTATTTACGTCAAACGGCGGCTATTTAAAAGTTATTATACACTATTTGTGTAGTATTCTTGTTGATATTACTGCACATATTTAATTATTTGTATATCTGCGGCTTCTGTGTGTGTTTGTGACGTCATGCGCAGTGCAAGCGAACAGAGTTGCGCGCAAATTGGCGCTATCTGGTGGCCCTCGTTACGCAGCGGATCAGGGCAGCATGAGAAAAGCAGAAGGCAGCAACAGCGCAATGCCATTTCAGGTGCTACGGGCGCGACGTCTGAGGAGCTGCCTTTAAACGCGGAGCAGTATTTAGTGCAATAAGAACGAAAAATAACTGCCCCAATTGCCATGCAGCGGTCAGTTGCAACAGTGTGAGCGCCACTTCGCAACCGTTGAGCGCAACAGTTGCCGTTCGTCTCGTTGCTCGCTGCTGTCCTTGAGCGTGCAGCATGGAGCCTGCAGCGCAGCCAACAGCGCGTGGCAAGCGCCAGGACTGTGGCACGCTAACGCGCCAGGACTTCAATGGAGGACCCGTTAGCATAGATGAAGTCGAGACGGGCCTGTTTCTGGGTAAGCAGCTCATATATGTATAACTTACTATATATATATATATATATATATATATATATATATATATATATATAAAAATATATATATATATATATTCACTTTCATGTTGCAGGCAATTTGACGGCAGCTACGCACATGGAGACACTCAAATCCTTTAAGATAACACACATCTTGACTCTGGACTCGGTGCCGCTGCCGCAGCATATTGTGGAGGCGAGCTTCCTCACCACCAAATACGTGCAGAGTATGTGCCAGTCAGATGTACCCCATATAATACTATATCATTTCATATTTGTTTTGCTGCAGTCTCGGACATGCCGCGCGAGGATATCCTGCAGCATCTGGAGGCTTGCGTGCAGTTCATAGCCGAAGCCCTGGAGCAGCAGAACAACGTGCTCGTCCACTGGTAAGGATTACAGCTATATTGATATATATATATGAACTGCCTTCTATATGCGTATATTCCTTAGCTACTTTGGGGTCAGCCGCAGCTCGTCGGCCGTGATTGCCTACGTGATGAAGCGTCACGGCTTGGACTACCAGTCGGCGTATGAGCTGGTGCTGGCCAAGCGTCGCTTCGTGCAGCCCAATGCGGGCTTTGTGGCCCAGCTGAAGCTCTTCCGTCGCATGGGCTATAAGATCGATCCCAATTATCAGCGCTATAAGATGCACCGCTTGCGTCTCGCTGGCGAGCAAATGCGCAAGGCCAAGATCTTGCCACAGAGCTTCCATAACGTGGTGCGTCCCGATCCGGACATCACTCGCGAGAATCCCGAACCCATTGTCTTTCGCTGTCGTCGCTGTCGACGCGTGCTCGCCTCCAAGTCGCATGTGCTGGAGCATCGGCCGCGTGGCATGCCACAGCAACAGGAGCAGGATCAGGAACAGGAGCCAGAGCAACAGTCGCAGCCGCAGCCACAGCAACAGCAACAGCTTGCCGGAGCCACTGGATCCGGCTCTGAGCCACGTCTGCTCGACCAGCTGGCGGAGCGCATACGCAAGGCTTCGCTCGGTTCGCCCAGTCACGAGAATCTGGTCACCGCCGCCGCTGCTGCCGCCGCTGTCTCTGGCTCCAGCAACAATTGTCGCAGTTTATTGTTTGTGGAGCCCATCGCCTGGATGCACCGCATCATGCTCAACACCCAGGGCCGACTCTACTGTCCCAAGTGCGAGCAGAAGATTGGCAACTTCAGCTGGGTGAATGGTGGGTGCAGCAACTCTTATACTTATCTTATACAACTATCTCATATAATTGACAGCCAAATATTGGAGGGATAGCTCTTATACTTATAATTGTGTATATCATATACATGTTTATTGCCAAGTTTAGTTCTGTAAATGATAGGCGAGTTAGCTCTTATACTATTATATATAACTTATACTCAGACAATTTATAATTACAAATCTTCTGGAGTTTAGTTCTGTGAGTGTTAGGAATGTTAGGAGAGACGCTTCTGACTAGTAGAGTTAGCTCTTATACTATAATCTTATACTCTTTAATTGTTTAGTCACACACTCTGACATTTGAGGCTCTTATACTTACATCTTATACACTTGCTTAATTGTTTGCGAAAGGAATTATTTGGTAGTTAATAGATAAGACAGCACTTATACTTATATCTTAAACTCTTATATCTTCTACTCTTAATTCTAACATTGAGTTTGATTGATTTGTAAAAGCTTAGCTGGGTGAGGCAGTTCTATAAGGTATATCTTATATTATCATTGATTATCACTTCAACAAAAGCAAGTATAAGAGTGGATAATTTATTCTTCATTTTAGCTATTGCTTTAACAAAAGCAAGTATAAGAGTGGATACATTTTTCGGCTGTCTTCTACTTTTGCTTTATCAAACGCAAGTATAAGAGTGGATAACTCATTCCTTATTCTCTTGTCCCATTATTTTACCATAGAATGTGCAGGTATAAGAGTAGAGAACTTCTATCTTATACACTCTGTATAACATGCAAGAGTATAAGATAAAACTATACGAATTAGAGCTGTCGTATAATGAATCACTCATGTCTTATAATCACTTTGACTATTACAGACAAATTGTAGGCAATACGACTCTTATAAATATATCTTATAATACTTAGTTTTACTAATAGATTCCATTTGTTCAATTGCAGCCTGCCAATGTCCGTGCGGCGAGACGATGACGCCCGCATTTTATTTAATACCTTCCAAGGTGGAGCTCTCCAAGGCCGTGCAGAACGTGCAGATGACGGTCTAATATGTGTCTATATACATGTATATATATATTTCTTGATATATGTGTATATATCTACGTATGACTATATGTTTAATTGTACGCAGGATCTGTTGGATCCAATGTTATAGTTAGCTAATGAAATTCGCTAATGCTGATTTAATTATAATTAAGGCAAATGTAAATACATATATACACATATATAAATCCGCTATATATATATATATCTATGTGTGTATACACGCATCTGTTCCAAATCGAAATCGGTTTTGCGCTGTTCCATAACTTTTTGCATTTGGCATTTGCATCGCTTTTGCATTATCCAAATAAAAAAACAAGACGATTTATTTATAAATGTTAATGTTAATTATTATTAAATGTATTAAGATAATTTTGAAATAACTTTTTGGACAAATATTTTGAAGAAACAAAAAAACAAAAAACTTGTGAACATTTTTCGGTGACAATATTAAAAAAAAAAAAAAAGAAGAGGAAGGAAAATAGTAAAATTGATATATTATATTATTAATGCTATAAATGTTGTATGTGCTATACGAATATAGTAAATCGTTATTATAAATGTTGTACTATATGATTCGATCCGAGCCGATCGGATCTGCAGTTAAGCTGCGATCTACCACGTTTCGGATATCGGATAAATCGTTTGTTCTTTATTCAAAATGTTACGAATAAAATAAATCATCAAAAAGAAATGAAATGAAAAAGAAGAAAGTTGTTTATGTGATTGTTATGTGTGGTATAAGACTTTGTCGCGAGAGAAATCTCTCCCATATGCCATATTAAGATATTAGCTAATGGATGAATATGCATATATATACATATATATCTCTTTCTCTCTCTCTGTCAGACTAGGGATTTATTATAAAATGTTCTATATTATATATCTCTATAATTGTATGGACCTGTCCCTTTCTGTGTCTTTTTCTCTCGGTGTAATCATATGTTTACTTAAGACAGGAAATCTTATATAGACAGAGATCTAGGTGTTACATTCAAGTTAATTGCATGAATCCCTTGCTCTCTCTTTCTCTCTCTATGAATCTTTTCGCTCCTCTACATCTTTCTTAGTCTTTTCCCCACTTATCGCTCTCTATTATCCTGTTCCCCTTTTGTATCTTAGGGAATGGTATAGATCTGTCTACCTCTTAAACTCTCCCCCCTCTGTCATTTCATATTCCACGATCAAAAGAGGTTTGTTGGTGTTATAAAAATTTGTTGTCGGTTTTATTGGGTCGTCTAAATAATTGTATAACTACGGACTAAGGCTATACAATAGATGGATGACCTAGTACTGGTAGCCATCGGGTTGGTAGGGACGAGAGAACGGAGCCGGCGCAAAGGGCACGGGCGGCGGACGCCAATTGGTTGGTGGTGGGCGCGGCGGCGGCGCTGGCATGCCGGGCGGTGCCCAGGCATTTGGAGGCTGGAGAATGCGTGGCGGCGGCGGTATGCCCATGGAGGGAGGTAGTGGCGGCTGGCCACCGCCCATGGGCGGCAGCGGTGGCGGTGGTATGGTAGCTGGGAACGGTGTCGGCTGCGGCACCGGCGGCGGCGGTGCTATCATGCCCATGTTGGTGGCCGACACGGGCACCACTGGCGGCGGCGGAGCCATCATTGGTGGCGGCATCATTTGGCCAGGCATAACTGGCATCATATTCTGTACGGGCGCATCGGCGAACAGTTGATGTGGTCGATCTGCATGCGCCGAGGGATTCTGTGCGGCCAGCAAACGCTCAGCTGCCGAACCGTGGCGTTCGCCCTTGTGATCCTTCTTGAAGGCATATGAAACCGAAATGGGACGATTGCAGAGATATTGTCCATTCATGGCATCCATGGCAGCATCGCTAGCCTCGAAGCTTGCAAAGTTGATGAAGGCGAAGCCCTTGGATTTGCCCGTCTCTGGGTCTCGCATAATCTTTGGCGTTTGCAAGATGACTCCAAAGGCGGAGAAGGTGTCGTAGAGCAGCTTCTCATCCACCTCGACGTCCAGATTGCCTATGAATATGTTGGCGCCAACGTCGAGATTCTTCTGATGTGCCGACGCCTTGTTGACGCGTATCGGCTTGCCATACAGCTTGATCATGTTCATGATTTTGATCGCATAGTCGGCGTCCTCTTCGCTTAGGAACTCAACAAATCCGTAACCCTGATGCATTTGTGTGACGCGATCCTTGGGCATGTGCACGTTGACTACGAAACACAAACAGTTATGGCAATGACAATGCAGCCTACTCAATGCAACTTACCAACTGGACCGGCTTGGACAAACAGCTCCCATAGTAATGTCTCCGAAACTTTGTCGTCCAGGCCACCGGCATAAATGGTGGCATCTATTTTGGAGGTGTGCGAAAACGTTTAGGTGTAACTAGTGAATACACATGTGCAGCTATTGCTTACCTTGGTTACGTTCAGCAATTGGACCAGCGGCCATTTTGCTATTGGAATATATGCCAAACTAATACAAAACCAACTACTATGATTTTACAATTTTTAGCTCCATGCAAGCAGTCAAACCATACACGGCGTTTGGATTGAGGCAGTGTTGCAAATTATTAGCCGATATTTCGATATATCGATAGCGAAAGATGTCAACTAAACTGGCAAGTGTTTGGTATCGATAAGGTATTTTGCTTAGAACCTCGTACCTTGGTAGCGCACGTATCGATACGGCAGTTAGACACTAACACCGTTCGATAGCACTAGTCGATAGCGTCCATCACTATTTGGCCTACATTTTTATGTAATGTCACTCATCACTTTGTTGTCGTTTTACAAAGAAAAAATCGTGCTAGTAACCAAACCAAAGAACCAAGAATATTACTTTGTGCGCTGTGATGTGATATCCAATTGTAACAAATAATGAATTGTCATCAAATATTGAGCGGTGCCTGCAATGCGGGTGACCGGTGCTTCGCAATTGGCTCCGTGGAAGGCATACCATTTACAGTAAGAATACGAACGATTACGATTACCAAGTTTTTTTTTTCATTTTTTTTTGCTGTTCGTTTTCGTTTTTATCACGCATCCATCATATTGTACAACCTGCAAACACACACACACATATGCAAACATCTACATACATATGTACGTGCGCGACAGTCATATATACATTTTTGTATATACATATATGTATGTAGGTACGTTAGGTACTTAAGGGTACAACTATTGTATGTACCACATTTTCCAACTCGGCTGCCGCTTTGCGATTTCCAATTGGAATATCCAATTCTGATCGGCCCAAAGGGGATTTTAATGTTTTTATTTACACATGCACGCTTCTGTGTATACACACGCTGTGTGCGTGCCTGTGTGTGTGCGAGTACATATAAATAAATGTGATGCTTGGCTGTCACTGGCTGTCGCCGTCTGTCTGTCCGTCCGTTTGTCTGGTTGTGGTCAATTAAATCCAAAGCAAATGATTTTTTTTCATTCTGTGTAAATTCGATAACAACTGTTAACTGTTTCAGCTGTTATTGTTGTTGTTGTTGTTGCTTGCTTGCGTGTGTGTCTTTCTGTTCCGACAAATGCTGCAAACAAACAATTTTTCACGGTATTCCAATTTGAAATCAATGTATTAACATGTTTTCTGGCTTTTAATTACATTTAAAGGTCAAGTGCTTTGGCTGTAAACAAGCCTCTCACGTTGCCTTACGCACTCAAGCACACACACACACACACACGCACACGCACGCATGCACACGCAGCGTTTGCGTACATACACATACATATGTATATATGTAAAATTCGATTGGTCAAATGGCCTTTGATGATGCCCTAAATTCGATAAACATACATACAACTAGGCACGTCTCTATATGTATGTGTGCGTGTGTGTGTGTGTGTGTGCGGTGCCCTGCAGCCTGCAAATGCAATCCTCGCTAAATATTGTCAGACAATCAAAACGTCAATAACAAATAAATTATACACGGCCCATAAAATGCTGCAAAATTCGTTTTTCGTTTTTCGTTTATCGTTTTTTTGTTTTTTTCTTTTTATTATTATTTTGTGTGTGTTTTGTCGTGAGCACGCATTTATAATGTGGCGACTGCGGCTGAAGTCGTTTATATTTATGATCGTGTGTATGTGTGTCCGCCTGTCCGCATGTCCGTCTGTATGTACATATGTGCTATGCACATATATATCAAATATTAATTACTAACGGTAACCCCTTCCCACCCATACACACGCGCAGTTTGCGCTCATTTGTTTACCGCTAGCGCCTGCGATCTGCATTCTTCTCCCTCTGCTCTATTTTTGTTTTGTAATTTTTCAGTCACAAGCATAATTAACTCGAATAGTTAAATAATAAATATGTAGAAATAAGTGTGGCAACGCTGCCCCTACGCCCGCACACACTATTCTTATTCATATTATTTATTGTTTTGCAAAAAAAAAAAACAAATTTAATTTGAAAATGCCAACAGCTGCACATGACTCTCTCCCTCTGTATGTGTGTGTGTGTACAGTGTGTACACATCTGCATTATATTCTGTAATGAGCTGCGAGCCGCCGCCGCTGTTGACATTGCCACCCATTCATTTAACTATGTATGTAAATGCCATCATTTCAATTGTATTTTTATAATATTCGTATGTGTGTGTGTGTGTGTGTGTGTGTGCAACAACTATTAATATAAAGAAACAAGAAGAGGCATAGCTGAACTTGAAAAAATGGGCAGACACACACACACACACAAGCAAACATGTATATATGTACATGCTGTGGCGCCATCTGCCGCTGGGCGGCACAATTCTTATGGCATTGAGCCTTGCTGGCCTTGACGCAAGAGAATATCCGCAGCCATATCTCGCTCTGGCTCCTACTTAAGATAATGAAACACACATATATTGTGAGAGGTGCGGGGAAAACAGCTAAAACTAAACCCAACTAAAAAAGAAAGAAAAAAAATGAAAAGAAAGCAAGAAAGATAAGGCAACGCACATAACTGCTGCTGTCCGAAAGTTAAGCGACTCTTATACAAGGGCAACGATTTAATTTAGCTTTTCTCAACTCTTTTTTTTTTTCTTCTGATATCGAAGAGCGAAACCTTTCCTGTACAATCCGGTATGAAACCAAATTGGTCTAAATTAGCTTTGTGCCGGAATTTCAATTTTAATTTGCATCCATACGACTTCTGATGACCATCCAAGTGAATTCTTAACATTTTGTGTTTTGTTTTTTGGTCATAGCCATTTATTGTCTCAATTATATTATAGTTTAATGGGCATCGCAGATGTTGTACCTGTTTGCATATATGTACGTACATCCCTATATTGTACATCTTATATATTACATCACTGGCTGAGCCCTTCTTTGCAATGGCCTTGTCCCAGTTCTGAGTCACAGTTCAAAGTTGCCCCTCAATGGTCATGGATGGAACTACCCCTTACCCATTCTCATTCTCATTCCCATTTCCCTTTTCGTTTTCTCACATCTAATCGTTCGTTATCTTTATAATCAATCTATAGATATGGTATGTGATGCATACTATATTTTCTATTATGTGCTTAGCACGTGACAATTGTTTTCGTACAGGAATTTGTCATCAAATTGTTGTTTATTTGATTCATTTATGTGCCCGAAAGTTTCTAGATTGACTAAGCTAATTGCTATGTTTTATAGCGAATTTTAAATTGGTTTGGGGATTTCCATTAGCACATCTGTTTTGCTGTACTATAGCCTATAACAATCATGACACTATCAATCAGTTAAGCCCGTCAATCAGACAATCAGACAGCGAAAATATTCTTGTTTTTCGTAAATTATTAAACTTAAACAGATTTATTATTTTTTAAGCAATAATCTAATCAGAAATTGTTAAATGTTTGATAAGATATGATTTATAGGTATGGCCAAACGGTTAGTCAATCGATTAATCAATCATCAATCAGCACAAACTGATTTATTTTGTTATTGCAAATCGATTCGGTTGTGTATATATTGATCGAAGCGTCAATCAATCAATATACTTTTTATTATATAATTGTGTGATATGATCTTGCTCAATCAGTTATTTTATTATAATTTAATGCCAGTCAATCAATAAATTAGCAGATAATACTTCAATAGTTACTCAATCAGTCAATCCAGGTTGATTATTACATGTATATGATAGGTTAACATTATGCGAATTTAAGTGATATGATGATATGATGTAGTTGCGGTCAATCAAACAATCAATCCGTATATTAATTAGTCTGTATTATATTTTGATTATTACATTTACATGAAACAATCATAAATGATGTAAAAATGTGATTTATCTAATATCCCCAGTCAATCATTCAATCAGAAAGCAAATGCTTGATGTTTTACGATTTGATTAGTTATACATAATTATAGTGTATATATATACAAATATATATAGCAATGTGTCATCAATCAATTTTAATCAGGCAATTATTTAATCAATCGTTATAAACAAGTAATTCATGATTGATGGGAATGATATACTGTGTACATATAACAGTAATGAACTTGGTTTGTTTCCTCTACAGGCTTATGCCGCCGGCTGCAATGTGGTCATTCTAGCGAGCACTTTCGAACGCGTTCAGATCATACCGGGCGCCAATCACGGCTATGTGAAGATATCGGCTCTCGACTGCAGCACCGATACGGGCAAGATTGCGGCTGCCTATGAGAACAAGATTTGCATTTTCGAGCCGACGCCCGTGATCGAGTCGAGCAAACATAATACACACTTTCTCGACTACAGGTGCGTGCAGTAATTAACTAAACAAAAAAAAAGAGCTTTGATTGATGCTGATTGAGAGCCTGTTCCACAATATTTTAGATGGGTGCAGACGGGCTCGTTTACCAGCCATTCGAACGTGGTGACATTGTCGTGGAACCTGGAGGGCACGCGTCTTCTGACCGGTGGCACGAATATACAGCTCTGGAAGAGCAAGTCGCCCACACACCAGCAGGAGGAGGAGCACACGGGTAAGCAGAGACTCTAGAATCTCTATAGAAGGATTTGCAGTTGAAACTTTCTTCTTCTCTTCCTGGCCTGAGCAGGCGTCAAGTTTGAGATTGGCGAGAGCAAGGAGACCAAGCAGTCGTCCAATTCGCAAGCGGATGATGTATCCACGTGGGAGAACATATGGTCCTGCCAGACGGCCATACCCATTTATCACATGGCATTTAGTCCCGATGGCACTTTGTTTGCCACCTGCGGCCGCAACGATCGTCTAGTCAAGATCTGGTACGAGAACAAGCAGGTGCTGTTCCCAGCCAAAGCTCCGCACGATCTCGCCTCGGGCTCTGCCGCCGGTGGCGTCGCAGGCGTTGGCGGAGGAGCACTTTCAGCTGGAGATTTGAATTTCACATACGTGTACATCGCACATCCGCGCGCCGTCTCGAACATCGTGTGGAGGAAGACGAGCAAATACATGCCCAAGGGCTCGGTGGCCAACATGCTGGTCACCTCGTGCCTGGACAACATATGTCGCATTTGGATTGAGACGGTGCTGCCAGACGACGGCATGGTCAATATGACTCAGTTCGATCCGCTCGCCTCGCAGAATCCCAAGTTCCGCACGCACCGGCACAAGCATCGATTTATGCAGCGCCTGAAGCACATGAAGACCTGCTTCCACTTGCGTCGCCACATGAAGGCTGGCGCCAATGCCTCCGTGGTTGTGGGCGGTCATGGCATTGGCTCGATGCCAGGCAGCTCGGGCAGCGGCGTGGGCGGCGCTGGCGGCGGCGGTGGTGGTGGCGGCAGTGGTGCCGCCGCTGTCATGGGCAGCTCACCGGCCAGCTTCAGCAACTATCAGGGCCCGATACCATCGCTGCCCTCGTCGTGCAGCGTGCACGACTTCCATTCGTATGGGTTTCAGGGATCTGGCGTCACGCCCGGCATGCATTTCCATTTGGCGGCGTCGATAAACGCCGAGACAGATATACCGCTGGTGCCGTCTATGCAAACCTCCGATCCGGCCAATCAGAACGTCTTCATATTGCACTGGCTGAACAACAAGGAGATGCATTTCACGCTCCAGGCGGAGGCCATACTCCAGGAGCTAACCAAGAAGGTTATCGACGAGGAGAATGGCATTCATGCAGCTGGCAGCCACACGGCTGGCGGCGCCGCCTCCTCTGGCGTCGATCTACCCGACGATGCCCAGCAGCCGCACAAGAAATTCATGCGCAACTCCAAGTCCGTCTCGGTGGACGACAGCGGCGAGGAGTACAGCAAGTATTCGCAGCACACGGCCGCGACTGGCGCTGGCTTGCATTTGAATTCCATGTCGAATACGACGTCGCAGAACTCCTTGAACCAGGATCAACACAATCAGACGCCACAGCTGTCCGATTCGCTGGACAATAAGATCGAGTGCCTGCTGCGCGACTGGCACCAGAGTCCGGACCTGCTGTTCGCCATTCATCCCGTCGATGGCAGCTACTTGATATGGGTCATCGAGTGGCTGGACGACTACTATCCCGGCTCGTATAGGCAGGCGCAAGTGTCGTTCTCGACACGCATACCGTCGGCCTTTCCGCTGGGCGACGCCATGTCCATGTCCACGACGGTCAGCCTCTTCAATACGGGCACCCATCCGCTGGCCTTCCGGGATATCGCCAACAATGTGCGCAGCAAGGACGAGTTCCACAAGGGCGGCAGCGACCAGAACTCGCTGCGCAGCGATCAGAACTCCAATCAGCAGTTCGACAAGCACGACGAGCACGACGAGGAGCAGGAGCAGGAGCAGCAGGACGACGAGGACGACGATGATGGCGCTGCCACGGGCCAGCCCGAGGATGGTGGCGAGCGCAGCGCTGCTGGCGCCGCTGGTAGCAGCAGCTCACAGGATTCAGCAGCGGCTGCTGCCGCCGCCGTCGCCTCTGCCCTGCCCCTGAACGTGTCGCCGTCGGTATCGATGGTAACGAAGCACTCGAACGGCACACTCAACCTCTGGCAGCTAACGTTCGCCTTTAAGACAAAGTTCACCCAAGTATTAAGCATTGGCCACGTCAGTCGCGCCTCGGGACATCGCTTCCGCGTGAACGACATCACCTGCCATCCGGTGCTGCCGCTGCTCGTCTCCACCTCGCATCACAATCTGTCCGACTCGGAGGCCAAGTCACCGATGTCGCCCTACGAGCATCCACTCGCTGGTGGCAGTGGAGCTGCCTCATCGGGGGCTGCTGCTGGTGCCGGCGGAAGTGGTGGTGGTGGCTCCGGTGGCAGCACTCCGAATGGCGACAAGGATATATTCACGCCCACGGGCTTCTGTTCGGAGTTGATCCTGTGGCGCGTGGACTCGGTGGGTCCGCTGTGCCACTCGGGCGGCGTCAGCGAGTTGGCCCGCATCAATTCGCCAGAGATATCCGCCTTCAGCAACGTGGCCTGGATACCCACCCTGTTGCCGAGCACCACCCTGGGCAGCTACAGCAACTCGCCCTCGGCCTGCTTCGTGGCCAGCGACGGGGAGAACTTGCGCGTCTATCAGGCAGTCATTGATGCGCGCACACTGCTGGCGGAGATCTCGTGCTCGGAGAACCTGAACACGCTGCACAAATCCCATTCGCTCTCCTCGATGATCTCGAACGCGTCGTCCACGCTGAAAGCGCAACGCTCGGCGCTGCACGACAAGCTGAAGGTCGTCTCGCAGCAGTCGACGGCTCGGCCGGGCTGCATCCTGCAGCTGGATGCCATCTCGGATGCCAAGCACGACTGGCAGAACACACAGTTTCTGCACGTATTCCAGGCGCAGCTAATTACGGGCGGACAGCGCACGTCGCCGCCGGACATGCACGACCTGGAGGAGCCGAAAATGAATGCGTTGCTCGAGTCAGACATGGACGCCATTGTCGATCTGCAGCGCAACGTGGACTTCGAGGAGCCGTTCTACATTGTGAACATAGAGAAGACGCTGCGCGGCAGCACGATTCACATGTGGCGCATCGTCATCAGCTCGAAGCAGCAGAGCTCGTTTCTCTCGGAGACGGCGATGTATGTGCCGGATAGCAATCTGACCCAGGAACCGGACGATGGGGAGCAGAATGCCGGACAGCCGCGTCGCATGTCGCAGGGTGCGGAGACGCTAACAGGCGCCGAGCACTTCGGACCGCATGTGGAGGCGCCACACATCTCGATTACCACGAAGAAGGTCTGCACCCAGGAGCTGCCGTTGCCCGAGGGCGTTGACGTCATCCATGCCTCGCCCGCTGCCGGGCACTTGAGCAGCTCGAGCATTTATCCGGCTTGCTTTGCGCCGTACATCATCGTGACCGCCTGCTCGGACTCCATATCGAGGTTCTGGAAGTGCGAGCCCGCGGGCAGCGATGGCTACCACTGGTCCGAGTGGAAGATGTTCAGCCGCATCCAGCAGTCGGCCATCGAGATACCCGGCCAGCCGCTGAACATCAGCGCCGCCTACTCCGGCCGCATCGCCTGCGCCTACAAATACGGCAAGAGCTTCACGCGGCCCAATCGCGGAGACCCGGACTCGCGCTACGTCAATCTCTGTGTGGCCATCTACGAGTGCGAGAGTAGCGGCGGCAGCGAGTGGGTACTGGAGGACACGATCCATCTGAAGAACGTCCACCTGCCGCGCATCAACATCGGGCACGGCATCGACCTGAGCTATCTGCACGACACCCGCCTGCTGGCCAAGAAGCAGCGCCTCAACCAGGTGCTGCACACCTTTGCCCACGACCAGGAGAGTCGCTCGCCGCGCAGCGGCGAGACCACCCCAGAGCTGGCCACGTCCAAGCAGTCGGCCGCCGTGGGCCTGCTCACGGTGCCCAGCTTCAGCACGCTGCAGTCGCTGAGGAAGAGCATCGCCGAGAACGGCAACACCTGTCCGCTGACTCAGAAGCACCTGGTGCAGCTGGACTGGGTGTCCAAGGAGGACGGGTCGCACATCCTGACCGTCGCCGTGGGCAGCAAGATCCTGTTGTACACGCCGGTGAGCTCGGACATTGCCCAGGCGAACATCAAGGCCATGAAGGAGTCGCGTTCCGTGAATCGTCCGATCTTGCGCAAGGCCAGCTCCTTGGCCCAGCCGAACTTTGTGGACGAGATCCGTTGGATGAAGCTGCGCCAGATTGACCTGCAAACGGCCGACGGGCTGCCGCCGCTGCCCATGCAGATCTCGTGGGTGCGCGATGGCATTCTCGTCGTGGCCATGGACTCGGAGATGCACGTCTATTCCCAGTGGAAGCCGCACTATGGTGCCCACTTCATGTCCGCAGCGGCAGCGGCGGCGGCAGCTGCTGCAGCCGGCATGGACGACATGACCGACACGCGCAACCTGCGCGACGAGGATCTGCGCTCCCTGGCCAACGAGTCGACGCAGATGCGCTTGAAGAATGTCGCCTCCATGCCGCTGATCAGCAAAGTGAGCACGGCGAATCTGCAGCTGCTGTCGCAGCGCCGCCTCGCCGCAAACAGCAGCATGGCGAACATGAACGGACACGGCCAGGACGGAGCTGGCGGAGTGGCTGCTGGCTTCGCTGGCGATGCGCCGCCCAATGATGATTATATGACGGACTTTGGGCTGTTCCAGGCCTCGCGCATTGCGTGCCCCGTGCTGCCGCAGTACCATCCCAAGCAGCTGATGGAGCTGCTTAACTGCGGCAAAATCCGTTGGGTGAAGGCCATCCTGGCCCACCTGGTGCGCTGCATGAGCGGCAGCAGCAGCAGCGGCGCAGCCAACGGGCTGCCGAACGACGACGACGGCAGCCTGAGCGGCGGAGCAGGTGGAGGCGGAGCTGGCGGTGCCGGCGGCGGTGCTGGTGGCAGGCAGCGCAGCTGGTCCCGCTCGCGCACCCTGAGCATCAGCTACACGGCGGACACGAGCAACATTCAGGCGGAGCATCGCGGCAGCACCACGCAGATACCGGAGGAACTGATGCTCGACTATGCGGAGATCAACTCCATACCGCCATTGCCGCTGTGGGTGCTGCTGAATGCGGATCGGGAGCAGCCGGGCAAGCCGACGAATGCGGCGGATGGGGACAAGGATTACGACGAGCTGTTCGACATGCACAACTCGGACGACAACCTGGACGAGCTGCTGTGCGATGGCGAGCAGAAGCGACAGGAGCGTCGCCTCTCGCTGCCGGACAAACACTCCATCTCGCATTTCGGGCCACGTCAGGGTCAGCTGCTGTCGCGCCTGCTGACCCACACCCATTTGCCGGGTCTGTCGTCGCTGGATCAGATGCATCTGCTGGCTCTGGCCGACACCGTGGCCACTTGCAACACGGATTTCTCGGACAAGTTTGCCGCCGATCTGGGCAAGAATCAGAGCCAGATTGGCATCGCCGCTGGCATCAGTGGCATCAAGGAGCAGGCCACCGAATCGCTGGACGATTGCGGCCTCCGCTTCCTGCTCGCCATGAAGCACTTCACGTATCTGCTGCGCTGCCTGCCGCTGCAGCAGCGGGCGCAGTTCCAGCGCCAGGGCGTCGGCACCGCCAACATCGTCTGGGCCTACCACTCGGAGAGCGAGGAGGAGCTGCTGCATCTGATACCCAGCTACACCAAGGGCGACCTGCGCTGGGCCACCCTCCGCGATCTGGGCGTCGGCTATTGGCTGAAGAACATCAACACACTGCGCCGCTGCGTCGAGAAGCTGGCCAAGTGCGCGTACCAGCTAAAGCAGGATCCGCTGGACGCGGCCATCTACTACCTGGCCATGAAGAAGAAGTCGCTGGTGTGGGGCCTGTTCCGCTCGAAGCGCGACGAGAAGATGACCACCTTCTTCGGCAACAACTTTGCCGAGGATCGCTGGCGCAAGGCGGCGCTGAAGAATGCCTTTGTGCTGCTCGGCAAGCAGAGATTCGAGCACGCCGTCGCCTTCTTCCTGCTGGCCAACTCACTGAACGATGCGATCGAGGTGTGCATGAACAAGCTGGAGGACTTCCAGCTGGCCTTGATCATTGCCCGACTCTACGAGGGCGACACCGAGGGCTGCTACTACCACAAGCTGCTCAATGAGCATGTCCTCGGCACGGACGTGGAGACTGGGCGCTGTGACTTGACGCGCGCTCATCCGGATCCGTTCTTGCGCTCGATGACGTACTGGAACCTGAAGAAGTATCAGGAGAGCCTCAACACCCTGCTGCTCAATGGCGTGGGCAGCCTGCACAGCAGCTACCGGGAGGAGGATCTCATGCGTCCAGAGTCGCCGCACGCCACCAATCCGAATGTATTCAATTTCTACATCTACTTGCGCACCCATCCGCTGCTGATCCGCCAGAACATTGCCATTTCGGCACAGGAGAAGCGCATTGCACACGTGGTTCTCTCCGGCTTCAGCTACGCCGGCGAGGCTGGCTCCAGGCCGGTGGCCAGCGATAAGCAGCTGCAGCTGGAGGATTCGATTACGGCCATTGAGCGCCAGTTGTACTTTACGACTGCCCATGGACACTTCAAGTCCGGCTGCCCGGCCCTGGCACTGGAGGTGCTCAACAAGCTGCCCATGAAGATCAGCGACAGCGACGCTGCTCCAGTCTCGAGCAGCTGCAGCGTCGCCGACACCGCCGAGCATGTGGTGGCCAAGGATGAGCTCATCAACTCGGGCATCATGGATCAGTGGCAGACGTCGGCCAAGGCGGATCAGTTCGATTGGGGCGCTCCGATGAGCAGCCAAGTGGAGACCAAGTTCGAGATCAAGTGGGACGACGACGAAGAGGACGACGATGATGGAGACGGCGAAGTGGCGGCAGCTGCAATCAATAACGACAACGACAACGACGATCCGGATCTGGCGACCCCGCAGCCGGGCAAGCCCAAAAACGATTGCAAGATGGATATCATGGCGCAGCAGCTGAAGTTTGTGGCCTGCCTCAAGATTCTTATGGAGGAGCTGTCGACCCTGGCCACCGGCTTCGAGGTGGATGGCGGTCAGCTGCGCTATCAGCTGTACATGTGGCTGGAGCGCGAGGTGGAGGCACTGAAGCAGCTGTGCAACTATTGCAGCTCCGAGCAGGCCAACGATGCGAGCGATCCGGATGCCAACGATGCCAAGGACAAGGACATGAATGCCAGCATCTATCCGTGCACGGAGCGACCCACTCTGCACGAGATACTCATGCAGGACAAGCAGGACTTCGAGGCCAAGGTGATGCGGGCCGCCAAGCGCAAGCGTTGGCTCAAAGGTGAGTTATGCCACTGCCAGAATCCATAATCCTTCATCCACTAATCCACACTCTCTTCCCAGCCAATGAAACGCTTTTGCGAACTCTGCTCAGCTACTGCTCGCTGCACGGCGCCAGCGGCGGCGGATTGGCCTCCGTGCGCATGGAGCTGGTCCTGTTGCTGCAGGAGCTGCAGCAGGAAAAGACACAGCAGCAGCTGCTCAGCCCGTTGCCGTTCCCGACGACGCTGCCGCTGCTGAGCGCCTGCGTGGCGGGCAACAAGACAGTGATTGCGGATCCCATCAAGTATCTGCAGTCGCAGACGGTGGACATGCTGCAGAGCATCATTAAGCTGTTGCCATTCCCGGGCATCGAGACGAGCGCCCTCAGCGAGATCTTTGTGCTGCGCGACCTGGCCGTCGCCCTCTCCTCCTGCATCTACCAGTCGCTGTGCGATTCGGAGAGCTTTGTGGTGAACAATACCACCTTCAATGGGTATCCCAGTCCGGGCATGGAGAACATAGCCAAGATCAACTCGTCGTTTGAGTGCAGCTACCTGGTGGGCAGTCGCAACGCCTTCCACAGGCGACGCAAGTACTCCACGGATGAGCCGGCGGGCATCTGCACCACGCCCTCCAAGTGGCCGGGCGTTACCAATTTGCGTGCGCTCCTCGCGCGCGAGAAGGACGAGGATGTGCCCAAGCTGAATGTGCTGCTGCTCGAGTCCTTCGTGTCCACCTACATGGCACTGTTCATCTACTCGCTGTCCACCTGCGACAGTCGCCTGCTCTATCGCCTCAGCGGCCAGAACTTCACCAACGACACCTGGTCGACTCTCTTTGGCGGCGGCATGAAGAAGCTGCTCATCAAGCCGGCCTCTCAGCCGCACGCCCACGTCCAGGCTCAGGCACAGGCGCAGGCGGCTGCTGCGGCCGCGGCTGCGGCTGGCGAGGATGCGTCGGATGAGAATAGTGTCTGGAATACGGTCACATCGATAACGAAGCAGCGCATGAAGCTGAATATGAAGATCTTGGGCAGCTTCAGCCAGAACAGCACGTCGAGCAACATGAAGGAGGACAAGCCCACGTACAGGGAGCAGTTCATGCCGCCAGAGACATCGATGCTCTCCTACTTCCTCATGAAGCCAACCAACACAGGTACAGATCTCTATATAACTCGATCTTCTAGATATCAGACTAAGCTCGGAACTTTTGCAGATTGCGATGACTACGACACGGACGATTCGCATGAGTCGGACGGCGAGGAGGAGGAGGACGATGATGACGATGTCAACGTGAGTCGCACGCAGCTGAAGCCCAAGGACAACACCGAGCACACCAATCCTATGTCCTATTCGTGGAGTATTCTGCGCCTGGCGCTCATCAAATTCAGCACACACAAGATCCAGGAGTTCGTCAAGGTGGCCGGCATCGAACTGCAGGGTGAGCATTGCATTTGTGATCTTCGGGGTGATCTTCATTTGTGACCAACTCTGAAATTCCTGTTTGCAGATCTTCCGGTCATCAGTCCGCTGTCGCACGAGGTGCTGCGCACACTGAACCGCTGGCAGGAGTTCGCACTGAACGATTTGATAAGCCGTGGCCCGCCGTCGCGGAATTATATACCCGGCTGCTACGCGGAGAGCGGCATCAATGGCCTGGCCATACACAAGTATCGGTCGCTGCTGAACAAGGACAACACGCCGTTCATATCCGGCTCGGCGGCGGGCCCCATACGCCGGCTGTGGAACTATCTGGTCAGGCAGGAGCCCACGCAGGAGGTCTTCATCAAGAGCATCTTTGGCAAGAGCACCGAGAGCAGTGCGCGCAGCGTCCATCCACACAGCCATCACAATGATAACGACACCGACGAAGGTGTGTATTCCGTACCAAAATGTTGCTATTATAATTGTTGTTGTTGCAAATTCCTCTAAGTAAGCACCCCTGGGGTCCTGGGAGTCCAGGACGTCAGTAGAGTAGTCGGTAGTTATCTCTGCCCCCATGTATATATATCGATACTTATATATATATATATTTGTATATCTTGCATTCCAATGTATATATATATATATATATTTAAATTAGTTTTACGCATCAGTTCGATCAGCTTAAACATTTAGCAGTCGCTTGTAAATTTTGTTATCCTTTTCGTGCACGCGCCGGGCATTTACAGCCTGGCTGTAGACTTGTTTCTGTTGTTGTTGTTGTTGTTGTTCGGTTCTAAACAGTTAGTTAGTTGTTAGTTAGTTCGTATTGCGGTGGCAGATGTTACTTAATTTTAAACTTGTTATCTACGAAGTATTACGCAGAAGTATCCCAAACGTTCCCTCCTTTCTGTTTATTATTTTCCTTTTTTTATGTTAAATTATTTGTGATTTTCGTTTACCAGTGAAATGTATTAAAGCAAAATAGAAACAAAAAACGTTGTAATTACATTATTTTTATTTGATTGTTGGTTCCTTTTTTTTTTTTTTGAGAATTGCCGTCTTGACGGCGGAGATAAGCCGTTAATCGATAACAGTTGCACTGCTTGAGGCGCACTGCCCGGGACGGGAACTGCTTGAAGTGGCTCTGGCTCGCGGCTGGCTCTGTTAACGGGCAGCTGTTAAGTGTTAACCAAATAACTGCTCCAGCCGGCAATTACCAAGTAATGTGCTTGATAAGATAATCGCAATCGTAAAGAAGAAGCTCGATTAACACCTTGTTGTCAATTGAATTAACGTCAGCGCTTAACACCTGGCAGGCAGGAAAAAAAAAACAAGGGAAAATCAAATTTTTATTTAATATTTATTAAATTTTTATTAAATTAAAAGTAAAATTAAATTTAATTAAGCTTACGCTTTGGCTTAGCTGTAAATTGTATTAACAACTCTTGCTTACCCCTTCTCATTCTTGCTGTCTCTCTCCCACTCATTCACTGACTCACTCACTCCTCTATCTTTCTCTTTCTTTTTCATGTCTCTGCTTCTGGGTGTAGGCCAATCGCATTCGACGAACGAGAATACGGATCACATACGCATCATACACAAGGATCACGAATCGATACTCACATTCTGCTTGAAGAACAACAGCTCATCGATGATAGCCTTTGCCAATCCGCGCGAGATCCAGGAGTTCGATATATCGCTGCTGCTCGAATCGCCCAACTGGTATGAGGACGAGTGCGAATATGATATGATGAATCTGTCCAAAGATGCGGACACCAATAGCTCCGCCTTTCTCATCATTCAGTCGCAGGATCAGTGAGTCGATAGCCCCATGATAAGCCATTGAACCCGTCCTAATCCTCAATCCTCCTCTTGTGCTCCACAGGCCGCCATTTGGCACGAGCAGCGGCTTCAGCGAAGCCAGCGCCAGCACGCAAAGCGCCTCGCAGTCCGGCCGCGGCACGTCTATGGTGAGTGTTCCCATCTCCCCTACTCTTGGTCATATTTCTAATCTCTGCTCTCCTTCTCTCTCTCTCTCTCTCTCACTCTGTCTGCCAGGTGCTGCGCCACAAGGTGGATAATGTGAAGCGCATGAGCGCCCATCCGTTGATGCCGCTCTACCTGACTGGCGGCCAGGACGGCTCTGTGCAGATCTGGGAGTGGGGACATCAGCAGCCCGTCTGCTGTCCACGCACCTCCGGCACCTTTGCCAAGGTCACGCGCTGTCGCTTCTCCGAGCAGGGCAACAAATTCGGCATCGGCGACGGCGATGGCAATCTGAGCCTCTGGCAAGCGGGCACAGCCTCCCAGAACAATCGATCCTTCATTGTTAGTCTCACTATATATATATATATATGCGGGTCTCTAACCATATTTGTACTAACACTCGATTCCTCTTGCTCCCTAGACCTACCAGTGCCACAATAAGGCGCTCTCCGATTTCGTATTCCTCGGCTCTTGCAGCTTGTTAGCCAGCGGTAAGCCCTTGCCTAGCCCATAAAACAAACTCTTTACTATATTTGTTACTCTTCCTCTCTTTAGCTGGTCAGAGTTCCGAGAACAAGAACATTAACATTTGGGACACACTGTTGCCGCACAAGAAGTCCTGCGTGTCGGGTAAGTGTTGGGGCTTGAGTGAGCTATAGATCTATGGGACTACTCTGAACCCCAATGACTTCGATGCGCACTGAATCTTTAGTTCTATAAATTCATTGTTAAATGTTCTTTCTTCGATCCACTTTTAGCCTTCACGTGCCACGATCAGGGTTCATCTTGTTTGGTCTTTGCACCACAGCATCAGGTGCTCATTTCCTGCGGCAAGCGCGGCGACGTTTGCGTATTCGATGTGCGCCAGCGCACACTACGACATCGCTATCAGGTGAGTCCCGGAACTCTGCCAATCCTCTATCTTAACTAATTGCAATTGACTTCATGCGCAGGCACACGATAGCACCATCAAGTGCATTGCGCTGGATCCGCACGAGGAGTTCTTTGTCACGGGCTCCATTGAGGGCGACATTAAGGTAATCGACGGCTTGATTGACTGGCAGATGGGGGCTAGAGGCACAGCAAGAGATAAATTTGTATATATCAGTTGAACTTGAGATCGATTAAGAATCAATCGATAATGTATAAATCGAAATACCTAAGAGATAACTTAGTATACATCGTTTCAACTGGATGGACTAAGAGATTAAGATCGACTAAGAGACAACTTTGTATATATCAGTTATATTTGGTGGACTAAGAGATTGAGTTTGATAAAGAATCGATTAATCATTTACCAATTTATATATCTAATAGAGTTTTACCTGACTGAGTAATTATGATTAATTGACTAATTGACGTTAAGTGTTTAAGCTATATCTTTGTATGATTCATTTATCGTCTGACTGAATGAATAGCCTTCCATTTACATAGACTTACTGTAGCCTTAGTCTTACTTTATATTCACGATTCATGTTCATTTGATTAATCATTTCTTTTGCTTTGCAGATATGGGACATGAACCAGTTCATGCTGATCAATACCTTCCCGCATGAGCATGCCAAAAACGGGTTCTTCAAGCACACCGGCCAGGGCGTTAGCCAGGTGTATGTGGATCCGTTCGGGCGTCTGTTCTCCTGTGGCTCCGATGGCTGCATGAAGGTGCGGCTGCTTGTCGAGAAAGACAATATTGTGCACACCGTGTATTAGGAAAGGAAACAACTAGCAACAACCACAACAACAACAACAACAAACATAAACATATTTTGTATACTAATTATGTGTCCGTCGTGTCCTTTGTCTGTGTATTCTGATTTTCGCTTTAAATTTTCAATGTGTACCATTTGCTTGTATGTGTGTGTGTGAGTGTGAGTGAATGATTGAGTGAGTGTGTGAGTGAGTATGTGTGAGTGAATCTGAGTGTGTGAGTGTGCGTGCGTATTTTATTACAATTTTTTTTTGTTTGTTAAATGTTGATTATTATATTTCTTTATTACATACATATATACTTATATACAATGATGATGATGATAATGATGATGATGTTGATAATGATAATGATGATGATTTTTTTTTGCTGTTTTTGTCTCTTTTTCCAACAACAAATTAACTAATTAACGAATTCATATTCGATTCGTTTATATTCTATGAGTATTTCCTAAACAGACTATATATATATATTACCAATCTATATGTATATATATATATATACTTGTATGTATATATATGTATAAATACTATACCTAAACATATATGCATATACATCTATATGTGTGTGTATATTTACTACTTATATATGCTTTAAATCAATTATTAATTATTATATATATACAAGACATTCTGCAGTATGATAAATTATATGCTTATGAGAATATATTTATATAAACTATATATTCTATATATATATATATATACACCACAGACACATACACACACATCTCTCGTGTCTGTGTGTGTGTGTGTGTGCGCGTTTACTTATGTCTTTGTGTTAAACTTTGTGCAACAATTTTGTCTGTTAAATCAATCAAGATCTACGCTATACATCTATATATATGTATGTGTATATATGTGTATAAATGTATGTATATACACATATAATGTATATCTAAATCAATTACCTAAATAAAGTGCAAAAAAAAAAGAAAACAAAAAAAAAAAAAATAAAAATAAAAATCGAGCGAAAAAAGTATTAAACGAATCCACAATTTGTTCTTATTTCATTTCAAATCCAATACACACACACAGGCACAAGCACACATATAATAGATATATATGTATGTATAGACACACACACAAATACACCCAAACACATACATTACTTTCCTACACATATTTCCACAGTTTCAGAAACGAACTTTTCTTGACGTCTTCAATATCTGAGTTGCTCCACTCGCAGATACCCTGTTAAGCATTAGCAGTAATATGCTTAAGCTATGGTGGATGGATTCCTGTAATTTGTAGATTGGGTTGAAAAGATTTTTGGGAACGAAAAACTATGCTTCAGATATGCAAAGATCTATATGTTTAGCTGAAAAAAGCTAAGTTTTTTGTAGCTTTCGTGATGTATTAATCAAATATTTGGCTATGTATATATATTGTCATATATGTATATACAGAGTAGGGGAGAAGTAATCATCAGATAATGTTCTCTCTCTCTCTCTCTCTCTCTCTCTGCTTCTCTTTCATTGGTTGCTCTTTGAAAAAGTTTTAACGTTTTTCAATAGTCTAGCTACTATTGCTACATATGTTTAGTTTAGATTTGTCCTGCATATGGAGTTAGTCTTATGCATACATATGTATATAAAGTTTAAAAATAATATTCTTAAGTCTCAAAATATGGTCGAAAGCAGAGTTTTGACAGCTTACAGTAGTGCTTCTACTATATACCTACATATTGTATAAGTATACTTTTAGCCTTTTTTCAAAATTTGGCTAGTTTTCTGCCAGATAAATTTGAAATACCAGCTGTCGAGAATCTTAGCTAGATTGACGTATGAGACGGCTTTGTTTCATCTTAGTCCGTCTGATTGGCATTCACTCTATACGAAAATTGAAAAATTGGAAACAATAACCCCTTATACGCTTTACTCCAAGTCTTAGCTCAAACACCAAATGCTCAACAGAAATAAACAAGAAACATTTGTGTGGATGTGTCAAGGGTTATATATCTGTATACATGTCTGTATATATAGGTAGGTATATATGGTATATATATTTTACAAGTTATTATAGATCGTTTATATGCTATATAAGGCGTGTAAATTGAATTAGTTGATTTCCGTTTGCCATTGAAAATTGTTTTTCATTTATATTTTATTATTTGTTTTTTTTTTTGTTTTTTCTATCTTTCTTTCTTTTTTTTTTGCTGTTAGACGATCAAACAAATTAGACGCTAAGCCTTTTATGGGCCTTTAATAATAAAACTAGGCAAAAAAAAAAAAAAATTAAAAAAAAGAGTTTTTTTTTTTTTGTCCATAAGAGGAATTATTATAGATTGTAGTTGGTTGGCAGCGGAAACGTTTCCAAGCATCCGTTCAAAATCAAATCGAGAATTTCTGTTGCTGCTTTCGTCAAATGTGGAGTGGGGGCGGGGTTCGGGTTCGGGTCTTCGACTGGCTGCTTATTAAGCCGGAACATCTGGGGTCGTCGCCGTCGTCGTCGTCGCTTATGACCTCGGCGGCTTAATTAGTTTGCTCGTGGGCGCCGGCAGCTTGCAAAAGCCAGCTGCATCGAACACGGGCAAAAGCTCGCGCACACGCCCCGGTATCGAGCCGTCGAGCATGCTGTCAATTAAAGGGCACTGAGTGAGAGCGAGTAGGCAATAGAGACGAATAGAGTGTGAGCGTGAGTGTGTGCGTGTGCGTGAGTGAGAGATATGAAAGGCGAATGAGGCGTTGATAGGCTAAAAGGCTGTGAACAAATGCGGAGCTAACAATTCTCATGTTATGGAAGTCTTTGAAGATGTGAAGGATTTAATGGAAAAAATATATATGTGAAATGTAAAATATGAGATATTTTGAATTATGATATATGTAGTATTGAATTGGCAGTCTAAAAAATATTTGTATTTGCATAAACATCTTCGCATTTTGCTCAGTGTATTATATGGTGTGAGGATTACTTTAGTTAGGCTCAAGTCTTACCGCCTTTTGTAGTCAATTTTGGCGCCCTTTAGGGAGATGTTGGCCTCGGTGGGAAAGAATGTCGCATCGTAGAAGTTGAGCCCGTTCTGGAGCAGTATGTTGTACTCGTCCATGGAGGCGAGCGTTATGCGAATGACAGCTGGCGGCAGCTCTCGGCGCTCCGGACGCTCCGCCTTCTCAATGGCCTCGCCCACAAGGCCAGAGACGAGGCTCTTGGAGCTGCTGCTGCCTGAAAGAGGTTCGAATCGCACATATGAACATCTGCTGTGTGTGTGTGGAGTGTGTCTGTTTGTGTGTGTGTTCAATTGGTATTTGGACATTACTTCGTATGGCCGCACGGCGCAGAGTTTGGCCCGGGCTCGGAGAGGCTGTGAGCTGCTCACCTTCAACCTTGTCCGGGTTGGAGCTGGCGGAACCGCCGCTGGCCAGACCCGGGCTGGAGTAGATGTGGAGGCGCACCACCTCCACCACCGAGTCGAACTTGTACATGGCATGCCGTATATCCTCCACGGGCAGATCCTCCGGAACATCCAGCACATAAAGCGTAAACGTCTTTCGCGGACGACACGGAATGGCGATCTGCAAGGCAAACAGGGTCAACAGACAAACGCAAGAAAGGTCACAGATGCACAAGGTATTACGGCGGATGCAAGCAGAAATTATTTCTACTATCTATGAACTATGCACACATATCTACTACATGCATATATGTATATGTATGTTTGTTATATATGGATCTATATGTGGTTTGCCAATGGATTTTGCCAATATATACTCACGCTGCGCGAGAAAGTTTGCTGGAAAAATGTTAAAAGATTTTCAAAAGATTTCACAATTCAATGAGAAAGGGGGGAAAGAGAGTGTGTGAGTGAGTGTGTGTGAGAGAGAGAGAGAGAGAGAGAGAGAGAGAGAGAGAAAGAGATGGAGAAAGTGAGATAGAGACTAAGCTCTACATATGATATCTTAACGATAATTTTACTAACAATGAAAGAGCGTGTGGGAGTGATAGAAAGAGGGATAGACAGAGATAGAGAGAGATAGGAGAGAGAGAGAGAGAGAAGTATGTGTGAGAGGAATTTGTCATTCATTGAGTAAGCTTAACAAAGAGTGTGTGAGAGAGCGAGAAAGAAATAAAGCTGGAAGGATAAGTCTACGGAGTGAAAGGCAGAGAAACAGAAAATTAGAGAAACGGGAGACTGAGAGAGAGAGAGAGAGAGAGAGAGAGAGAGAGAGAGAGAGGGAGAGAGAGAGCGAGAGAGAGAAAGGCAAAAACAGATAGAGATAGAGAAACAGACATTTCTTCTAGATTATAGATAAAACCTCTAAAAATAAATAGAATAATATTTGATTGCTAAAACAGCAAAGAGAGACAAACGGACAAAAAGAACAGATAGAGAGGGAGAGAGATAGAGAGAGAGGGAGAGGGAGTGAGAGAGAGAGAGAGAGCGAGTGTATGTGTGTGTGAGAGCTACATATGATCTCTACATAATAAACTATAGACAAGAGAGTCTGAACTTTCACTTACTTTCCGATAGAAGCGCGCTCCGGTGACCTTGTGGAATCCCTTCTTGAACACCGCCTGATAATCATCTGGATGTGAGAATTTAAATAGAATTCCAGTTGCCGTTTTGGTCAAGCTGAAGCAACCCTTGAAACTCATCTTCTCGCATATCAATGCGGCTCGTTCCATGGATAGTTCATACGAAGGTGTCAATAGAAATGCGCCTGCAAATGCAGTTACGATGCGGTTAGTACCGTTACTCATGGATATGTGGATAAGGCTATATGTAGATATGCATATGGATATAGATATGGATATGGATATGGATATGGATATTGATATTGGTATTGATATGGCTAGGGATATGGATATAGATATGGATATGGATATTGATATTGATAAGGATATGGATATGGATATGGATAAGAATATAGAAATAGATATGAATATAGAAATATATATGAGAATATACGGATATGTGGATATAGATGTGGATAAAGACTTTTGTATTTTATGGATATATGTATCTAGTTAAAGATATAGATATGTATATGTAGATGTACAATGAATATGGATATGCATGTTGTATTATGATCTTTAACCATTAAACTACATGGGCATTTCGTCATGCAATAATGTAGATTTTTAGATTAGCTTTTAGTTTTAGGTTTAAAATTAAAAAAGTTAACTTAGATCTTACAGAAGATTTAGTTAGGTAATAAGTCATATATTGATATACATATGTACATATACATTTGAAACAGATCATGCTATAGAAACTTCTTATATCATGCAATTTTCTCAAAAGTTAGTTTGAGGTTAACTTTTACTGTATCAAAATATAGAAGCAAATTAAAGAAGTCAGATATGAAAACTTGTTAGGAATTTGTTTTGGACTATATTTTCGTAATATCTATAGGTATTGCTGTCCCTATTGAGTTCTACTAAGTTTCGACATCTCGTGTTCGAAGACTCACAAGAGATTATATTGCGGACAAATACAAATCTCGTGATTCAAGACTTAACGGGCATCAGAAAATATGATCTGACTATAAGTTCTATTTCTGCTAACTTCTAATCAGATATATTTATATGTATCTATATATCATTCAAGCCCTTCTTTCATTAGTTTCAACTCCAATTCCAATAATGGCGTTCAGTTATCAAATTCGTTCTTCGTTCACCTTTGGTTAGGAAATTATCGGGCGACGAGACTTCCGAATCGGAATCATCCTCCCTTTTGTCGGCCCACTTCGGCTCCGACGACAGTTTGTGGGCGGCCATTTTGGTGACGATGCCCGTGGGACGGGGCCTGGGGAACTCGTTCTTTTCACACTCCACATCCGATGCGTTGCCGAGATAGGACATTATTATTCCGTGCGTAAGTCGATAGTAAACCCAACAAAAAAAAAAAAAAAACAATCGGATCGCGCGAATTTTTGAAAGCAACTGAAACGTTAAAGCATCTTCGCTGAGCTTTTATACGCTTCGTTGGCCCATCACACAGTTGAAATGAAAGTCAAGACACGCTCATCCGCACACACACATCCGCACACACAGTTACAGCCAGGTCTTGGTGTGGCAAAATGTCGGTCTATCGCTCAAATTGGAAGTTCTTACAATTGGAATTAAAACAAACGTGAAACGCACTTTAAAACAACCAAGAGCGCTCTGGCTGAGATTGCTCGACTGTCAGATACTCTACAGTGTTGATGTGGCGAATTATCAATGATGATCGTCAGAAGAATGGAGTATAAACATAGTTTGAACTATATGTATGAAAGAGTTCAATGAGAGAGTTATCTAGAAAGTAAATTTATACTTGGATTTACAAACAAAATTTTAACTCTCTAGCTGCTAAGGTCTTAGGGTTATGCATAGGTTGTGAAGTTCTACAATATTTTATAGAAGAGTAATCCAGATATGGGAATGTTTTTAATGCGTGTATAGCTAAAGAGAGTCTACATAACAAATCCGAGCTCTTTAATTCTTAAAGTCTTCGAGCTTTGCCCAAGATATCAAATATATATAAATAATGATATATGATAATATATCTATATCTGTATCTGTACAATATGCCTTGTTACATACCTTGTTACATAGCCAATATAGCCGATGCATTCCAGATTTCATTAGGCTTAAGGCTATTAAAAAACGTAACGTTCCACATGGATCCTCGCCCACTCGAGGGGGCCGCGGCGATTGTATATGAGAGTGGGTGGGTGGGTTTGGGTGCGGATCATGGATGCGGCACTGTCGACGGTGGCGACGGGGGCGTGTCAGTTGTATATAATGATGCAGGTTGACGCCATCGTCTGAATTGTCAAGATCACGCGTCAAAAGAAGCGCCAAATGTTGCGTAAATTTCAAGAACACGACTTTATAAGGGCAACTGGCAAAATTTTGATAGAACAATTCGCATATGGAGCGTACAAATGTTCCCTCACAGAGCTCAATTAAGCGCGATCGATTCCAATTATCATGAAATCGAACACAATATGATCCATTTACAGGCCAAAAAACACAGAAATCGAAACAAAGTCTTGTCACCACTCGATCCACTTTGAGAGAACGCATAAAAACCAAACAGACGCATCTCTTGCGATCGTAGAACTCCATTCGCAGAGGAGTTATCTAAGGTATATATATACATATATCTCACCATCAAACCCATCAATCAACCACCCAGAAAGAAAAACGCGCTTGAGTTTTATGTCATTTCATAATATGTGGTTTATTAATAAATTATTTTATTTAAATTAATATTTCAGTTTTTGAATATTTATAATATTTTTTTATTCATTTTTTTTCTTTCAAATTTTTCCATTTTTTTTTATTTTGCTGTTTGCTTCTTTTTGCTTTGCTTTTGCTTCTGCTTCTCCTTTGTCTTGTTGCTTGTTGCAAATTTAATGTTTCGTTTAAACAAAATTGTGTTCCACTTAATAATATTACAATAATAATTATGATAATAATAATAATAGACTCTACTCAAGTGTTTTACATGGCAACTATAATTTCTTTGTTTTCCAGTTAAGTTTTCTTTTTCTTTTTTTTTGACATTTTCTTTATTTTATTTAGTATATTTTGTAACGGTTTACATATAACGGAATAGAGTAGAAGAAGAAGCATATAGAAATATATAGTCGAAGAGGTACAAACAATTGGTTAGGAGGGATCGGCAATACTTGTAGGAGAACTGAGAGCGTCGAGGAGAAAGGCAAGTGACAAACAGTGTTGTAAAAGCATTTTATATGATGTATATATACATATATAATGGATATATATGTCTTGTATATAGTTATATATATATATATATATATTTGGTAAGCCTTGTGTGTAGTTTGAGGGATCATATATATATATGTAGATTCATGTATTGTGGAGCGGGACTTTTGCTTGCACAGTGTTGTAAAATAAGAAAAAGTAAAAAACAGAAATGAAGTGAAATCATATATCACGCTAGCTTTGTCAAGTGGGAAACACATGAACTCCAAATGCAACAGCAAGAATGTGTGACAATAATCGATAAATCGCACATCGATCAGCGATTAATCGGGTTTTCATTGTTTGGTTTTGTTTTTGTTTTCTTTCTTGGAGTACTTACAAACATACAATAGATACACAACAACTACGTTATAACTGATACAATGTTAACAATTATGCGGCGGTGGCTCTCTTATACTTCACGCTCTCCTTCCTTTTGTCTCTACCATGGGCTCTCACTCTGCCTCCATTTCTCTCTCACTCTCTCTCTGTGCGAATTTTGTTTAATTTTTTTAGGCCTGGTGCAAAATAAGCAGCGATCAAAAGGTGTGTGTGGGAAAATGGAACAGCAGGTGGGACATTCATAGAACTTACATACTTAACGAATTGTGATATATATATCGTTTATCGATAAATGGCTAGAGAGAGTGGGGGCGAGCGAGCGAGCTAGTGAGTGAGAGCGCGAGAGTGAATGCTGGGAATTTATTCTTTTCTTTTGTGTGTTTTTATCTAATACTTAGATTTTAGTGCCAAGCGAATTTGCATTATCTTTAGAGATATATCTATTATATATATATATATATATATATATATATATATATATATATATATATATATATATATATATATATATATATAAATATCATTTGCAAAAAAGCAGCTTAAACAATTTGCATTCTCTTGTTGCATTTTGTATAGTTGGTTTACATACGTATATATTTATATATATATATATATATATATATATATATATATATATATATATATATATATATATATATATATATATATATATATATATATATATATATATATATATATATATATATATATATATATATATATATATATATATATATATCATTTTCTTTTGTTTAACTATGTTATAAATCTGATTTTTGTTTTTTTTTTTTTTTGAGTTTAGCTTAAAACGAAAGAGACTCGAAGAGAACAGAAAATGCAAATTTCTTTGACTTTGACTTTTTTTATTTTCTTTTGAATTTTTGTGTGCATTCTGTTTATTTTGAAATTTTTACCTTTGTAATATTCATTTTTGTTTTCTTTTTTGGATAATACATACAAATACATTCATATATAGCTTAGCCTTAGGATTGTGTATGGTTTTTTTGTTGTTCATATTCATATATATTTATTATTATTATTTTTTTTGGGCCTGGTAAAAAGCATGGCAAAATATAATTGGGTAGTGTATATATGTAAAAAAAAAAAACATGTATATATATCTATATAATGTATACAAAGTGTATGCTTGTGTGTGTGTGAGTGATGTAACATAACGATTTGTACGCTTCTAACTGACTAGAAATTCGAAATAAGTGTCTTAACGTGATGTACGATGCGTGTCAATCATGCCATCAATCATAATAATTCGTTATTATAAATACATATACATATATATCAATTGCTAAACATAATAATAATAATTAATATAAAAAAAAAACACATATATAAAGTCTTTGCATTGGAATCGATACACATACACACACACACAGGCACAGTCGCCCTCTTACATACAGATGTATGCGAGCTGTGTGTATGTATGTGTGTGTGTGTGCGTGTGCGTGTGTGTATGTGTGAGTGTGAGTGTGCTGTAGGTGTGTAGGTTTAGTTAATAATTTGCTAATTTGTTGTACAATCAATGTTAATTGATCAATCATTGCTCGACTTTTGGCTACCATCAATCAAATTCAAATTCATTCAGTCAGTCAATCGGTCAATCTTGATCTATATAACTACGCATTCTATAGTAATTTGTAATTTAATTGTTTTTTTTTTTATTTTTATTTTTGTTTTTGGAGGGAGATAGAACAAGCGTTTGCTCGTGTTAAGCTCTAGGCATGCCCCAAATGATTGATTGATTGATTGATGATTGATGATTGATTGATGCTGTGATGCACGATCTACAACTAATGATTGATTGCGTTTATATGGCACTAGCACTAGCACTGGGACTCTGCAAGCTATCAAGGCAATGCGATCTGTCTGCGTGTCTATCTGTGTAGAATTTGAGATACGAGTTTACGAGTTATACAATTAAATAGATCGAAATTAGTGTTAAGCTTAACATAAATTCAAACATCGATAAATGTGTGTGTGAGTGTGTGATATTAGAATTTTCAATATATATATATATATCACTCTGTAGTTCGATTCAACACAATTCAATTAGAGGACGAGTGAGAGTTAACAAAGTTCGATTTGATTTGAATAGATATTGTCTTATTTACAATATGTGCTACAGATCGAGAGATCCTCTAGCAAGCAAAGCAAGCAAAATGGCAAATGATTGATGCTGATTGAACTACAGAGTCTTACAATCAAATTCATAATACAAATCATAGAATCGTGTTTCTAGTTTTCTTTTCTTTTAATGACTGCTGAATACAAAGAAACTCTCAAGTGCTTTACACATTTTTTGCTTCCTTTGTTTTTCTTCTTTCTTTTCTTTTCTTTTTTTGTTTTTCTTTTTTGTTTTTGTTCGTTTTTTTTTTTTGTTTTGTTTTGTTTTTTGTTGGACGGAACAATTTACAACATATGATTATGAAACAATGCGTTAATGATCTAACAAAATGTAATACTTAGATGCCTGACGAATGTCAAAACTACAAATTAAAATGGCAACAGAAACAAACACAATCAAAGAAAACATAATCTTCATATGCATATATATATATATATGTATATAATATATGATGAACTTTTGCTAATGGAATGAATTAGCTTTTGGGTGGCTATATCTATATCTATATAGATATATAGAAGTCAAATGATATAGATATATATATAAAAGAAAAGAAACAGAGCTTAGTTAGCTTGTTAGACAGATACACACATATATATAAGATTGCAATTTGTTAAGAGCGTGAGTTGCATATATATATCGATACATATATATGCGTAGCGAAATTTTGATAACTTCTTAGTTGCATCAGCACATATATATATATTGTTTTTTTATAATTGATTTATGTGTTTGCATTCTCAGTGTATATATATGCACATTCATATATATATATATATATATATATATATATATATATATATATATATATATATATATATATATATATATATATATATCAGTAAACATGAATCAGAATAATGACAATAATAATTGTATATATATATATATACACACATATATATATATCTATAAATATGTTAATATTATATATATAAAGCTTAATCGCTCCGTAATATCATATAATATTTGGTTACACATTTTCCATACTTTATTTGCTTGTCCATTAATGCAATCGTTCAAATAAAGCTCATAAGCGTCTATATACTTTTCTTCGATTTCGTTTAGTTAATTTCTTAATGTTTGTTTTGCGTATTATTTGTTAATATTATTATAATTTAAGTGTAGTTTGTCTTAGGGTTTATAATAATCATAATGATAATAATCATAATAATAATAATAATAATAATAATGATAATGATAATAATATTATGATTGCGATATTTGGGGCCATATATAAGCCAACTTATACAGTTATATAAAGCGATGTTTTCTTGTTTTTTTTTGCCATTTTCAAATACATTTATAGTATGCTTGGTATTACACATATACATATACATATGTATATATATATATATATATATATATATATATATATTTTTTTTTTTTTGTTTCTATATATATATGTATATATATAGATCGCGGCATTATTTGATGTCGTTTCCACAGCACAAGTGGTTTAGGTTCGGCAAAGGATAAACAACTGAGTTACATATAACAAATGCACAAATTTCAGCATAAATGTTGATTTCGTTTCATAGTTCTAATAAGAGATATGCATATAGGGCCGAGATCTCGTACAAAATGTGTGTGTGTGTGTGTGTGTGTGCGTGTTGAATTGTTGTGCAAACACACACACACCCACAGAGGGCACAATTGTTGCTACTAGATTAAGTTTTAGGTTTCATATATATGTATATTGATTTGTTTTATATATAGGGGGGATGATTGCAAGCGCCAAGCAAGATGATTTGGGAAGCAATTTGAATAAGCTATGCTTTGATGCTCTCTTTTACATAAACATATACATACACAAATATATATATATATATATATATATATGTCTATATATGTTCTTAAGTCTAGATGTATTCAATTAACAAACATTCGCCCACTTGTGCTGTGTTGAGGGAGGCGGACTAGGAGACATTGGGATGGGAGTGAACATCAATTATGCACGATATATATATATATATATATACCTGCTATGTATACATATACCCATATATATATATATATATATATATATATATGCATATGCTTTATATGTTATGAACTTAGCCTAGGCAATAAATATTTTTGTTGTTTTCAGCGTCGCATTTAACTCTGGGCTTCATTTTTATGCTGTGAGTATTGTTTAAGTTTTGGATTGCTAGAATTGCGGTTATATGTTGTGTATGTGTATGTGTCTGTGTGTGTATGTGTTTGTTTGTTTGTGTGTTTTAGTTACCCTTTAGTTGCATTTGCTTGGAATTTGAAAATTGCGCAGACATGGCTCTGGCGGCAAACCCGTTGCTGCTGCTCCTTTCGCTGCTTCTTCATTCTTTTCAACTCCAACTCCAACATCGACTCCAACGGCGACGAGCTCGTCGAGCATTTGGATCTGCTTTCGCGTGGGCGTTGTTAGGGGTGTAACGACATTCTGATATCGTTGTTGAAATGTTGACAATATCTCGCGAATTTTAGCAATGATCTCTTGTACTCAGGCATTTGACTCCTGCAATCGATTTAGACAAATGTGTATCATATAACAAAGCCGATAAGATGTAGAGACTGACCTTTAGGTTGTCAAAGTAGTGCATGATCTGTTCGTAGTCCATGTCGAGATCGTCGAGACCCAAACGTTCGCCCGGTGCCAGCGTATCGTCCACGGCGGACGAGAACATCGGATTGCCCACAACTGTGGCCCGCTTGACCCGCGACGACTTTGTTGTTGGCTCACTGCTGACGGGCGTGACTGTGTGGCCAGGCGGTGTCGGCAGCCGGACAATCTCATCAGTGGCATTCGAATTGGCCGCATCCGCAACAGTGCTCAAAATGCTGTGGTTGTGATTCTCTGCGAAGGGCGTAAAGGGGGATTCGTAATTACAATTTTACAATTTGATTTGTATTTTATTCTATATTAACTCACCCTTGATTTGTATTACAGCTGGCGATATTTTGTTGCCTGCAACTGTTGGTGCTGCTGCTGCTGCTGCAGCTGCTGCTGGTGGTGCTGCACCAGCAACAGCTGCTGCTTTGGTTACTCTCTTTGGTGTTAGCGAATCGAATTGAAATGCATTCTTCTGATGCGGATTTGTGTACTCCACAAGCTTCTCAGCATTGTGCAACTCCTCGTGTTGTAGTTGCTGCTGCTGCTGCTGCTGTTGTTGCTGCTGTTGCTGCTGCTGTTGCATTTGCTGATGCTGTTTGAGTTTCAAGTGTGCGGCTCGGAGCGCGGGCTCTTGGATAAAGTTGTGGCTATGACTGTGACTGCGCTGATGCTGACGTTCCGGCTGTTGCTGCTGCTGCGACGGCTGCTGTTGCAGCGACAAATGCGGTTGCTGTTGTTGCTGCTGCTGCTGCTGCGTCGCATTGTTGTTCTCGTTGTTCTGCAGATGCTCGCGCTTGTAGAGCTGACTGTGTCGCTTGTTCATCAACTCCTTGTCCTGGTTTATAGAAAACAACTAATTAAGACTTGTTGATACTCTAACACCACAAAGCTTCTACCTTAACGGGTGCTGCCTGTGGCGGCAGCATGGCGCGTGTGCCCACATTGCGGTGCGGCGGCACTGGGGGCTTGTAGTCCAAGGCAGCGTCCTTCCGGTCATTGGACAGATAGCTAAGGGAAGACGAAGGCGGATTAGTTGTATTCAAGTGTGTGGCATGGATGAACTTACTGTTCGGCATGAATCTTGTTCAGATTGGAGGCGGGCACAATGTGCGTTTGCAGCTTGGGCTGCGGCTGGTCGAAGGAGCTGACACGCCGGCCATTGTCGTAGTTGATGATTGGATTGCTGGTGATGCGCATGCGAGAGTCTAAAGAGCAGAATCAAAATCAAAATCAAAATTTCTTGAGGGGATTATGAGGCTTACCGCGTGCATTCACATGTTGCTGCTGCGGCTGCGACTGTGGCTGGGGTGCGCTGGTATCGTTCACTGCCACCGATTGCCTGTCTATGGTGGAGCGTCCCAGCCAGACCCAGTCGTGGGCATTGGTGGTGGACTCCTTGAGGCGTACGTCACGGAAGCCGCCGGCATTGCCATTGCCATTGCCATTACTGAGCGGATCGAGACCAGACTCAATCATGGCTGGCCGGAATTTGGAGGCATAAACCACGCACGAGATGACAAACACAATGATGGCAAAGCAGAAGGCTGTGAGGAGTACGTACATGCCCAGCTCCATGGAGGACATGTTGCTGCTGCCCAAGCCGCCCCGGTTGCCATAGTGCGACTTATGCACTGCCTGGATGCTCGCCCGGTGTTGACGCGCCTGCACCGTTGGCTCGTACTGCTGGCTGGAGTCGCGCAGCGGAATGCCCACTAGTCAAAGCAGATCTTCAGTTAGACTAGCTGAGTAGCTGAATGGCTGAGTAGGCTTACCTATAATGTCAGCCAAGTCTCCCGTGTTGCGATAGTTCTTGCGCTCGCGTCCCACTGTGCCGTCGTTCTGTATGGATTCCTGCTTGCTGACAATGTCCACGTTGTTGAAGTCCACCTCGATGGAGGCTAGGGCGCTGGCTAATGGCGAGGCATTCGGTTTGTTCGGCTTGGAGTTGCTCGATGTGGAGCCGCCCGGACCGCGTCGCATGCGACATTCCTCGGAGAGCAACAGCGTAACGCGCAGCAGATTGCCATTGCCCTCGCCCACGGCGATGACACGCGGATGATGTGAGGCCAGCATGGGGGCAAAGGCCACCACTTCCGTATCGAGACTCTCCACCAGCAGGAAGTAATCCTCCACAGCAATGTCGCTGCAAAGAGGCAACAGTTGTAAGCAATCGCCCACAGCTCAATCTAGCTCATTGTTCGCTTACCGCAGAGGTGTCTTCGAGCCATCGTTGAACTCCAGATCGATGTCAAGCAATCCCTCCTGGTACTGCGCCGTTAGCTTGTGGGTGACGGACGTCTCTGCCAGATAGCCGTTCTCGATAGCGTTCTCTGGCGTAATGGTCAACTGGAGTCCGGAGATAACGCGCACAATCAGCCGGGACAGATTGACCTTGTCACTGCCCACGCGTATCTCCTTGGTGCCAATGACTCGGCCCGTGATGGGAGACAATACCTGAACATCGGTGCGACCCATGGACTTGCCCTGCAGTATGCGACCCTTCAGGGAGGCGATCTTTGGATCAGCAACACGCAGCAGCGGCTGCACCAGATCCGTTACGCGCAATCCAGTGCGACGTGAAATGAAGTAGCTGGTGCGTCCAGAGTTCTATAGGAGATGGGATGGAAGACTATGTAGATCGGTTGACTTGGGATAAGAAAGAGTCGACTTACTTGATCGATGGCCAGGAACTTGGCGTACACCTCGACAGGACTCTGCTGGTAGCGCGCACGGCAGATGCTCTTGTCGGCGCCCACATTGTTGTAGTAGCTGGTGCCGTGCTGGTTCCACAGATACGAGCGCTTCTTGCGCCGTCTCGACTGCTTGTTGTGGCTGCGAAAAGTTGATGGAAAAGTCAATTGAGTACGTGACGAGTTATGTCGTTCGTTACATTACAGTCGTTACTCGCTAGTCCTTGCTGCTTAACAGCTTCTCGTTCATATATAGACTCTCTATTGTCTGTTGCCCTAGTTATTATAACTATAGCTTTGCTTGTCACTTTTTGCCTACTACTCGTTGCTTTTTATTCGCTACTCGCTGCTTTTTAGTTTATTAACTAGATTATTATTGAGTAGCCTTATACTCGCTACTCGTTACTTGATAGTTTCTATTGCTTTCCCTACTTTTTACTACTCGTTAGCTTGCATATGAATTCACATAAGTTTAGCTACTCGCTACTCTTTGCTTTGCTCATGTTTCTCGTTGCTGACTGGTTCATTTATGTCTTTTGAGTTTCTCATTCAACTAGTTCACCATTTCCCCAGTTTCCCATGGAAGGAATACCAATAACTACTCCGAGCCACACCATTACATATTCGTACTCTTTTGCTTTCTTCATATTTTTCGCTCCCATCAAGATATCAGAGTTTCGTTACATCTCACTTTCTTTCTCCCTGCTGCCTATTGTCGCCTCTTTACCTCTCTTTCAGTCCCGCTTCTCGCTACACACTTACAGATAGTGACTGTCATCGGTTACTTTCCAGCCCTTGATTTGGGATAGACGAAAGTCGGCTATGTAAACCTCGAGCGGAAATTCGGGCATCCAGACAATGAACTTGGCCACGCCCACATAGGTACCATACTTAACAATGACCGAAGCATTGGACGAGCCGCGCTGCTCGGAGCCGTCAACATAAACGGAGCTGCACGACGAGGAGACCTAGACAAAATGAGAATAGAGCGTAAAATGGAATACAATTATCTCTGTCACTCAATTGGGTTCTCTCGTTGACTTCACCTTGATGACGCTTTCGTCCTCGGCATGGCAGGAGCTCTGCAAGGTAACGTCCGCCACTTTGCCCGCCTGCGAGACAATGAAGACCTTCATGGCCTGGGCCACCTGGCGGCCAGTGAGCACCGCTGTGTTCATCACCTCCCAGATCTTGGCCATGGGCAACACGGCTTGAATGTCGTCCTTGTTGATCTCCAGCTTGGCAATCAAGCGCTTCTTTGTGTCATCTGTGGCAATCAGCTCGGCCGAGTCCTTGTCCTTCGGTGTGTCGTAGACGTGGGTCACCGACCACACGATCTTTCCGCCATCCATGATGTCGTTGGAGTCATCGGCGACCTCGAGCAGCCAGGAGAAGACCTCGTAGACCTCATTGCTGTTGCTGCTGCCACTGCCACTTCCGCTGCCGCTGCCGCTGCTGTTGTAGTTGCCTCTGCTCTCCATGCTGGATGTGGCTGAGGACGAGGAGGACGAGTCGATTTCCTTGCGGAAGGCCGTGACACGCGCCGTCGTATGCTTGGGATTCTCCTTCTCAATGCTGATGCTCCACTGATCGCTGGAGGCGCTGGCGCCCAAGATGCGTAGCCCGGCCTTGACGCGGGCGCGCACTGTGAACGCAGCGACTCGCTGCTCCTGATCCGCGTACTGGTGCAGAAAGACGGGCACGTGCAGCTTGGACATGGGATACAGGGGGTGCTGGGGCAGCAGGAACGTGACCGAATCGTCCGCTCGCAGTTCCTTGAACGATGTCTTGGCCGCCAGCAGCGGCACCTGGGCAAACGTTGTCAGCGGCTGTATCTGCACCTTCGGCTCGCACTGCTCCGGATTGCGCACTGGTGGCTCGAAGACGCTGTACGAGACCTGGGCATAGCGCTGCGGCACCTTCGGCGGCATTTGCGGCTGTCCGTCCGTGCCGCTGTTGCCGCTGCCCTCGCGACTGTGTCGCGGCGCTGGCAGCGCTGGCCACCAGTTCAGTGGAATGACCACCTCCGCCACGCACACGCCGTCCTCCCCCTCGGGCATGCAGCGTCCTTTCAGCGGTTGCTCATTGGGCATGGCTACGTGGAGCAGTACGCAGACTTTCTGCCGCTGCAAATGGCCGCCCGGATCGGCGCCAGCGTGGAAGAGGACGCGCAGCACGGGCGAATCCTGCGAAACCGAAGCGCGCACCAAGTGCGCCGAGATGTCCAGATGCATGTTCGGCTGCTGCAGCTCCAGCAGCGTGGCCGTAGAGTTCTGAATGGGAGAGAGGGAGAGCAAGAGAGCAAGAGAGAGAGAGAGAGATGGAGTGATTGAGCGAAGGGAATTGCAGTAGACTACTCAATGGTGGCTTACGTTCACATAGTCGCCCGCCTGGTTGGTCTCCATGGTGTCCGGCACAATGTAGCGAGCGGGCACCGTCTGCTTCGTCGAGAACGGGCCGTAGCTGGCGCGTATGGAGACGGGCTGTGTGGTCTCCACGACGGTGAAGCGGTCCAGTGACAAGACGGAGTCGTACGAGGGGCGCGTCTTCAGCGGCGGCACCGAGGACGAGGTCTGGATGTTGGCTATCTCCGGCGTCACAGGTGGTTGGCGAGCGTGCTTCAGGAAGAAGCCGCTGTCAGGTGCCTCGAAGTGCACCTCCACGGTGCCAATGTGCCCTGCAAACAGACCAATTATTCGATCAGTCAATCAGTCAATCAATCAATCAATGCCCCACCCACCCACAAACACACCCACACCCGCACACACACACACACACATACTTATATACATTTGTATTTTAATGAGTTTTGCAACACTTACGTGCAATGGACAGCAGCATTAGCGTCGTAATTATTACGCAGCACTTCATATTGCGCTGATTGATTGATGGATTGACAGAAGTTGAATTTGATTTTTAAAAATTTTTTATTTTAATTTATTTTTATTTTTCTCAATTTCCTTTTCGCACACACACACACTTGCGCAGTTCTTTTTCGCGTTACAATTCACTATTCACAATAGCTACACATATTACAGTTATCAATTTTTTTTTTTGCGACATTTACCGTTACAAGTTTTGGTGTGCTAAAAACTATCGCGAAAAAGTAATTGTAAATTTAACTTTGTTGCGCTGCTTTGTTTTTGTTGTCGTTGGTGTTTTTTATTTGGTTTTTGTTGGTTTTCGTTGGTCCTGCTCCTGCTTCTGGTTCTGCTGCTGCTGCTGCTGCAAAAATCTACAGCACATCCTTTATTGATTCTTTCAGTGTGCAGCACACACACACACGCACACAGAGGCGAGCGTCAGGCGAATACGCATACACATACTATCGCACACACACACACACACCCGCACGCATGCACACATGCACAGTTAGCTGGTATCGCCTTCGCCTACATATACACACACACTTCACATTTCATTCATTTAGGCCGTAGTATAGACACATCTTCTGCGCTGGGTCTCGCTTTTTCTTTCGTTTTTCTTTGGTTTGGGTACACACGCACACACACACACAGTTTAGCACTGGCGCCACCTAATGCGAATGCGTTCGTTGCGTTTTGGGCACAGGATTCAAATGATTGTTGACCACTCCTTTAGCACTAATTAATTGCAACTTTAATACATTGTTTTTCGTTTTACTTTAAAAATTTCTACGCAAATATCGAACATTTCCAAACACCCCAATACTTCCTTGGACTAGGGATGGTTTAATATATCGATATGACTTGCATATCGTCATAATATTTGCTTACGATATATGACACACATGTGCATCGATATTTCGTTCGATTACGTGAACCAAAAAATTCCTAAAATTCAAACAAATCGAATGACAACCCGCCAATTAAATATTTGCTTTCGTTATTGACATGTAGATGGCGCTAGTGTGGCTGAATGTGAGTATGGCGCGCAAGTTTAAATATTTGAAGTAATGTCTGATTGTTTTATGGTAATGTACAATTCACAAGAGTAAGAAAGTAATATTATATATGTATGTATATATTTGCCGAGCATAACTCATTAGTTGTGGACAACTATAATGCTGTTTTATGTAAGTGTGCATATTACAAGTGTTCCTTTTGGTTTTTTTTTTCAAGAGGAACAAATTTCCTCAGCTGCAGCGTGTAACGGTTTGCAGCTGCTGCTGATTGGACTGCACGGCAGCCAAATAATCAAATAAATTTAATCAACGCGTCAAGCATATTAATGCTGGGGCCCATTGCAGTTGCAAGTGCGAATTATTGCACATATTTACAATATAACTGTATATTCGGTGGCTGCCAGCAGCCGAGGTAATTTCTGGGACAACTGACAACAACAACAACAACAAAATGTCCCAGCGAACTTGAAATTTATGTGCACTGTGCATGGGCCGCCATTTTGCTCGGCGAGGGAGGGCAATTGCGTACGCGAGTGCGAGCGAGCTAGCGCACAGCGCAGCAGCATCCCAATGCAAGTGCATGATTGTGCGTGTCTGTGTGTGTGTGTGTGTGTGTAGTGTTGCATTCTGATTGGGTGCCGCAGCATTGATTTCTTGCTGCACAAAATGAAACTTGTTGCCTGCAGTTGACGTTGCTGTCGTTGCAGCCATCTTGGCCGCCAATTACCGTTGCGTGCCGCATACAACATGCCACACATTCCAGTCCCAGCTAAAAACATGCAAAAAATCATGAAAGAAACTTTGGCACAAGCAAAACTCTGCAGCAGCAGCAGCGACGACGGCGACAGCGACAGTGTTGTCAAGTTAGCTTTATTTCATGCTAAAATGTGAATCAAAATTTTACTCATAATATTATGCACAAATACATAGATACACATAAAATAGCTAATCAAAAGTGATTGCTCTCTTTTTAAATTACTTTTCTATAAAAGTTATACAGCTTAGCTTTTTTAGCCAAACCCATTTTCAGCCTTTTGCTTATTCTTCTGCTGCTTCGTCTTTTTCTTAGCTGTTTACAAGCCATTAGATAGCTTCTTTTCTCCTACTGCGCAGCACTGCTTAGTTATTGATTTGTGAATAAATACAAAATATGCTCATGCACACACACATACGCACGCACACGCACACGCACGTACACGCACACACACGCACAAACGTGTTTGCATACACAAAAGTTGAAGGCATGAATTAATTAAAAATTCCGTTGGTGCCCGCTACGCGAAAGTAGTTAGCATAAGCGAACGCCGATAAAGCAACAACAAAGCCAACAATAATAAAAGAAACAAATATAGTAAATAAGTAAATTAATAAATCGAGTTCGCATTTGACACTTTGGCGCTTTGTTGCGGCCTGCCTCCAGCTTCGATATTATTAATGAAAGTTCTTTTATAATGTATTTTTTGGTTTCTTCTTCTTCGTGCTCCTTAATATTTGATGGTTGCAACATTTGGTTGCTTTGCAACACTGCACTAAATCGATTTCGATCGATAAGTAACAGTGTGTGCAATGCTAATGCATTTTATATATCAATTTAAATCAGTGTGCACACACACGAACACACAAGCAAAGAGAGTCAAGCTGAGTGCATGCCTTTGTGTGTGTGTGTGTATGCGACCTTTTGCTCAAGCCTACGCTTTGCTATTGCTAGAGATGAGCGCGTGCTGAGAGTTCAATTGAAAATAAAAATTGTAATATTTATACATATTTACTTATTATATGTATCATGTAGGGTATTTATGGATCAAATACTATAGCTAGTTGTTTACTTTTCCTGCCTCATGTTTTGATTAATACAATTGAATGTTGATATTTCGTGGCATCGTGTCACGAGTCAAGCGCAGCTTTAGTTTGTCTGCCGTTACACACACACGCTCTCTCACTCTCTCTCTCTCTCTCCTTCTCGTCCACTTCTATTTACATTCACATTAAAGAGATACGATCGTCACAAATTGACGAGCAGAGTTGTTGTCGCTTGTTTGTTGTGTTGTTGTATTTGTTGCATGTCTGCACGCGCAACGCACTTGACTGCTGCTGTTGCTGATGTTGCTGCTGCTGTAGCTGTAGCTGCTGTTGCTGCTGCTTGGAGTTGGGTTCCCTCTTGAATGACGATCGCGGCGACACCTTCTCCATACCAAATCAGTTTTGGAGGCCAATAGAAGCTGTTGCCGTTGCTGGCCATTGTTGTTGTTGTTGTTGTTGTTGCTACTGTTTGTTGGCTGTTGAAGATGTTTGTGATTTAATGGCCTCTTTTTATATTTGTTACATTATTATTATTCAAGTGTTGCGCGCAGCTGCCGCAAAACATTTCTCTCTGCCAATTGATCTTTTGTTCAGTTTTCTTGATAAACCGCCTCCCTCCCTCTCTCCCTTCCTCCATCCACTATCTTCTCCCTCCTCTGCGCCTTGTCAAGCGGCATCCCATGCAAACTATCTTCGGCTATTTCTCTCGTTCGCTGTATGTATGTATGTGTGTGTGTGTATGTGGAAATTTATGATGTGTAATTAGCATGCAAAAAGAGTGGACAGCAAATCCTGAAGAAGAGGGGCAGAGGAGAGCCGCATAGCAAAGCTGTACAGTGTGAAGAGAGCAGCCCACACATACACACATAGCAAATTCTTAAAGTGGAAGATGGAGAGAGAAGGAGCTTGACTGACGCTCACACAGCAATTGGTCAAGCGGAGGGAGTAAGAGAGCGGATAGTAGTCTCGCATAGACTCACACACGCAGCAAAAGTTCAAGTGGTGGGGGGAAGAGGAGAGAGAATAGAATTAGGAAAGGAGTGCCACACACAAAAACAAATATACAGCAAATGCCTAAAGTTGAAGCGGGAGCAAAGCAGGAGGCTTAGTAAAAGGGGGAAGAGAGAAGTATTAGACAGACATGCACACACACGCACTAAGTAGGCATGTAAGTTCAAGCTGAGCCGCATTTTTGGCCCGCTTTGCTGATCTATTTTTGTTGGCCTATTGTTCAGCTTCTAGAGAAAAAAAGAAGAACAAATCAGAAACTGTTTCTGATTCAGATTTGGAAATATTTTTATGTTAACCATAAATTGATTGCTTTGTCGCTCTGACTAGAAATCTTAGCATTTCGCATATTAATTTGCTGTCATAGGTCAAAATTCGCTTTCTTTTCTTCTATTTTTTTTTTCGCTGCGCGATTATTTCGTACAGGAGCGGATTTCTCTTTGCCTGCGCGCCTAATGCGTCGTTGGAATTGTGGGATAATTATGAGACAATTAATTATATTCAATATAAGGATTATAAAATTAAAATAGTTGGTATAGCGGATACTCTGTAAACTGTAATGGGCCTAAAATATTCAATTTATTAAATATGTGTAAATTGAACTAGTTCAGTGCCCTATTTTGGGCCCTGTCACGCCTCTCGCAGCCAGCCAGTTCTGGCCCCTTGCAAATGGAATCATTAATTTTACGAACTTTCGATGCTTAAAATGATTTCCCAGCAGAGATTTGTATTGTTGTTCTTGTTGTTGTTGGGCCCATATGCCGAGAGGTCGATCGGGGTTTCGCCAAAGGGGCCCTTTGACTAAAAACTTTCATCTGCCATATTTGGCAGTCTACGTCTGTTCCAAGGGGGTTATAGTTGATTGATCTTTGACCCCGACTGACCAGAAATAGAAAAAAATCTATTATTATTTTTTTTTAATGGCCAAAACGAGTTCTTGGAAGAAAGCACACTGTGAATAGGCAGCTAAGAGATTCTACGAAAATATGGAAGAGTGAAGGGAAAGGGGAGGGGGGGGGGATGGTTAAGGCAGAGGGGTTAAGCTAATGAATAATTCAGATCGCAGATCAGCGATCGCAGATCGGAGATCGTCGAATATTTCGGCAATTAGCTGTGGGTCAATAGGTCTGCGTCCGCGGCGAGCTAATATAAGCGGCAGCGGCCGCTCGTAGCTCAGTTTAGTCGAGAGCCATGAGGAGCCACAGCTGCGTCGGGGCCTTGATTGTGACGGTGCTCTGGCTGGCGTTGGCCAGTCGGGGGGTCGGCGGCGAGACGAGGATCGAGGTGGATGAGAACGGGGATGAGTACGAGCTGAAGCGGTTCTACATCCAGGGCCGGCAGCTGAACGGCCAGGGCAGCAAGTCGCAGTGCGTGGTCACCAGGAGGAAGCGGGCGAGTCGCTCGATGACCGCGCCCAGCATCTCGGTCAGCTCGCAGCCGTTGAACTTCGCCGCTGTGCCGGAGCAGGAGTCGAGCAAGCGTCGCTATGTGGCGCTGGCAGCGGTGCAGCTGCAGCAGCACGATGAGGAGGAGGACAACGACGACGACGAGGCAGAGGGCGATGATGACGACGATGAGCAGCAACTGGAGATCGAGGAAGTGGTCCTGGCCGAGGACGATGCCGCGCAGCAGGAGCAGCAGCTGAAGCCACAGGCGCTACTGGTTGACGCAGTGCAGCAGAAACAGTTCCCAGCCCAAAGCCCGAACAGCTTCGTGGCCCTCACACAGAGTGTGCCCGGCGGCGTCAGCGTCGTGGCCAATGCGGCGACCCACGCCAACGTGGGCGCAGATGCGGGCATCGTCGTGGTCGAGTCCCAGCAGCCGCCCAAGGTCAATCCCAACACGCACGCGGTCTTCGAGCTGAAGCCGCTGAATCAGCAGGCCTACTACCAGGATGAGGCAGCGTTGGAGGAGGAGGAGGACGACGAGGACGATGGCTTCTACTATCAGGGTCTGGGCGTATACGACGAATACGAGCAGTTCATCACGGAGGACAATCCGGTGAGCACGTCGGCCATCTGGAGCACGGATGGCGATGAAGACGACGTACGTCCCGTTGTCAATCAGGCCAATCGACCCGTTAACGAGAACAAGAAGAAGAGAAAGCAGCAGCAGCAGAAGCAGAGGCGACGCAAGCAGCAGCAGAAGCAGAAGCAACAGCAGCAGCAGCGCAAGAAGCCGCAGCAGCAGAAGAAGAAGAAGCGACCTGCCAACGAGCTGCAGACAGTGAATGGCGTCGAGCAGGACAACAAGAGAAAGCAACAGCAGCCACAGCAGCAGAGCGTCAGCGTCGGCGTCAGCAGCGTCGATCTGCCCGCACAGAAGCCAATAAGCAGCAGCAGCAGCAGCGGCAGCGGCAGCAGCAGCAGCGGCAGCGGCTCCTCCACGCCCGTTAAGCGTCGCAAGACCAAGCCAAAGCAGCAGAAGAAGAAGAAGAAGAGCAGACCAAGCAGCGTGGGCAACAAACGTCGTCGTCCCAGCTCGAGTTCCAGCGTCAGCGCTAGCTACAGCTATGGCTCAATGGGCGGCTATAGACGCCGCCGTCCGCAGCTGACGGAGGCGCAGCGTCGCCGCCGACTGCAGCAGAAGCGTCGTCGGCAGCAGTTGCAGCGTCAGCGACGTCGCCGCAACAAGATTCGCCAACAAAATGGCCTCGTCGGCGGCGGCGGCGGCTATCGGCAGCAATACTTCGGCGACGAGCCGATCGTCAACTGCATCTACATCAACAAGGATCCGGTGACGACCACGACAACAACAACGGCGCGTCCTTTCTGGAATCTACTGGGACGCAACGTTGCGCAGCAGTCAGCGCCGGCAGAGCAGTCGCCGCGGCGCAACGGCGAATTCGGTAATCGCAAGCGCACGAATCTGAAATTCACCGCTTAAGACGGCAAAGCGCAAAGCAACGAAATTATTTTTAAATGCATTTTTTTTCTTCGTCATTTAAGTATTTATTTATTTAACAACAATAATTTTTGTAATTCCCACTTTTTTTTTCGCTCAATTATAACTTGTGGTGTTGCGACACGTGTAAAAATTATTAATCATCGGCAACAAATTTCATTATCGATTATTTTTTCTCTGGTCAAAAACTCATCTAAAATGTGCGACACCTGCGCCCAGCCCTGCCCATGCCCATGTCCGTCCCTGTCCCTGTCCCACGACAGAGCCTGCAACCCGATTCTAACTGTAACATGAATCCGCTATTCGGCGCGTGACGTGGCCAGTCCAAGGCTGAAAACTGAAGCGAGCGAGAGAGTGAGACAGAGATAGCGATTAGGGGGAGAAGAAGTGGGCAGTCGAGACGCAGTTAGGCGCAGCGCAGCGCAGCAGACAGCGAAATGCGGCTGGTGCGAGCGAGATGGAGTTCGGTTTGAGTAGCGCTAGTTTATGATTTCCGCTGCCAGATGGCGCCAGCAAGCGCAATTTAAAATGTCAGCGATGGGAACATTTGCTGCCTGACGCTGCGGCATTTCCGTTAGCTCTGTGCGCCTCCCAAAACGCCCACAGCGCAGCGCAGCGAAACATCAACTACGCACAGTGGTTTAATGTGTGGCAAATGCTGTGCGATTTTATTTGATGTATTTAATATATTTATATACATTTATTATTTGGGTGTTAGTGACATTTTTTTTGTCTTATTCTTCTTTTCTCTTAATAGTGCCAAATATGTGTATATATTACATATACTTAAGATAATTATTATCATAGCTATGTACTTTGGACAGTTGCAGACTATACTTAAACATAGTCTTTATACTATATTGCATACTTTATACATATATAAGTATATGTATATGTATTAAATGATGCAGTTATTCATAATATTAGACCTAACACAGTATTCATATATATGTACCTAATATATTTAATATTATATTATATTATATTTCATATGTACATATATCTATCTCTTTATCTCTATTATAATCTTCACATTTTCTATTGCCACGTTCGTTTGAAACTTATATTTTTAGATATTTTTCTATTGCATACTTTGCAGGTTTTTATCGAAATGCATTTGAGTGGAGCTTGTTTAACGTTTTTGTACCACTGTGTGTGTGTGTCTGCATGTGTGTGTGTGTGTGTGTCTAGAGTGGATCGATATGTCCAGCAGCAGCAGCAGCCAGGCAGGCAGCAGCTGTACATTTCGTGAGGTTGGCAAAAAAGTATCTACAAGATACATTGCATACACAGGTAGACACACCTACACACACATGGAGAGAGACAGAGAAAGAGAGAGAGAGAGAGAGAGAGGGAGGGAGAGAGAGGCGCGCACTTTGTTGGGCGCATTTAGTTTGGCTTCCGCCCATTTTTGGTTAATGTTGTTGTTTTAGTTGTTTTTTGTTATTTTTGTTGTTTTTGTTTTTTTTTCATGTTGTTTTAGCTGTTTGCTGAATAAATAAAAAGCGTGCGCACAAAGGACACAAAAGAGCACAGGCGACAGGCAGTGGGAGTGGGAGTGGTAGTGGGAGTGGGAGTGGGAGTGGGGATGGGAGAGGTGGGGAAACTATGTGGCAGCCCAAACAGCAAACAAAAAGCACAACAAAAGCGAAAAAGAACGGGAATATGTAATGTACGTAGAAAGGAATGTGGAGAAAGAAGCGACAAGGGACAATGAAGAATCAGGTTTGCAAGCGACTTGAAGCAGGCGGGGTTCGGGAGGCAAGGGTTCGGGGTTAGACTTTGGATAGCAATGGTAATCGAAATTTTGATGCCAAATGTCAGAATTCTATGCAGCAAAATGGAGAATAATGTTATATAGATATAGATATAGCTATAGGTGTACTATGCTAAATACTATACTATACACACATACCTAGTATAGTATATTCATACGTATGTATGTATATATAGATGTATAAACATATGAATACTTAATATAATACACTTACTTTATATAAGGAGAATATAAGAGCATCTTTTTGAATGAATCAATCAAGCAATTAGTCAGTCACTCAATCAATCAATCAATCAATCAACTGACCATATGTATCTCACTGACTTCTAGCGTATCTCTCAAATTATAATTAACAACTAAGTAGCTTAGACAATATTTGTGCTTAGATAGTATTTCTTTCAGCTCTCGAATATAGAATTTCAGTTCAAATTTTTGCTATCGATTGAATGCTAAAATATTCATCTTATTCGTTGGAAATCGGACACCGAGTGGGCAACATCAAATTGTATTATTTTTTGTCTTTTTTATATTTCGTTTCACTTTGCTTTTCTCACGCTCTGGTGTTAAGTGCAAACATACATATATAACTAGGGTGGCTTATGGGGGCTAATGCTGGACTGGGAAATGTGGCGAGTCGGGGAGGTAGGGGCTGTAGTCATTGATATCGTGCGATGATTCGTAACTTTTGCTATTGGCACGCTTTTTTTATAGTGTAAATATTTACGGGCTTTGGCGAAATTCGAAAAGGGGGCAGCCGCATTTTATTGGATAAGTCTAGAGGGCGCTACGAAGTGGTTAAAAAGTTGCTGCCCTGCGAGCACACAGTTTGCATTCTGTGTAGTTAATAGGCGAACTGGCGGAGTCGGGGGAGGTCTTTGATCTGTAGAATTGAGCTGTCTGTTGTCTTTAGTAGGACCCATTGCAGCTGTGCGCGCTACGCAAAGGGTCCTCAAAGCAGGTCATTGGCATGCGGATAAGAAACGGGTCCTCATTTGCTTTTGCGGTTGCCCCACTTTGAAAAAGGAGCACGAGCCAAAGAGCGAGACTCGAGCAATCGAAAGGAGAACAAGGCAATAAAGAACAGTGGGACATGATCGACTAGCAGTTGCTCTGTAAGTGTGCATTCAGTGACAATAACATTTTTGTTTAGCTGTAGGCTTACGCAAACTGTAAATCGATATTAATCGATAATCGGTAAGTTATCAAAATATACAATGTTCATTATATTTATATATATATAGGTACATCTTAAATACTTAAAAGATAAGATAAAAGGTTATAGTCTGAAAATTAATGTGTAACGAAAATCGATAATCGATTGCTTCAAAATGTTAATCGATATTTATATATACGCTTACATACATAGATACACATAAGCTTTAATTTTCTGTAAAGTATTCACAGACTTATTGAAAAATAAACTTGTTATCGATAACTTGTGAAATCAAAAAAACTCAAATGTTAAGTCTATCGATGTAATAGAGAAGGCAGTATAGTAGGCAAACACTTGAAAGCTTAAACATTTGCAGGGTATGTGGAGAGTCGTTCATGCCGGCGCTTGCGGCGTAGTCTGTGCAGTCTGTTAGCTCCTACTGATTTATGGCCACGTATTGATTAAGCGTCGCGTCGTCTTCTACTCTAAGCCCCCGCCGTCCTCGCGCTGTCGAGGTGTGAGTGTGGCAACCCTCGCCGCTTTTAACGCCAGTTGCTGTCGACAGATTGGCCAAGGGTTTGTCCGTGGGTCCAGGGTCTGGCCTTATATCTGGCAGATGTTTTCTTTCCACTTTTTTGTAGATCATTTACGCTGGTCTGCGCCTAGTTACGCAATGATTTTTGACAGCGGCGTGGGCGTGTGTCTCTCTCTCTCTCTATCTCCCTGTTCGGATAAAAAAAGGTGCGTCTATTTAGTCATAATTGGATGCGTAATTGGTTTGATGACGTGCATAATGCAGAGATGTGGAGGAGAACTGCATATAGATTCTGAATTGTTTATGTGCGTTTAATGGGCTCACAGGCCTGACTAAAAAGGTGTGCCTAATGCCGTTAACTGTGCGCCGAGGATTTAGAAACGGGCCTAAACGAAGCCGACACACTCTGTTCAAGTCGTGGATGTTGATTAAGTGCTTCAAGATGATGTTTCATTGTTGCTTTTCTCCCTTAGGCATGGAAACATGTTAGCTTTCTTTGTCTATGATTTATAAGTTAAATACTATTTATAAATCCAAATAAGAAAAAGTATATCTCTATATATATCTGCAAGTCGAACTCGGGCTTTGTTCTTGATTTCTGATTCCTAACCAGGATTAGGTCAAAGTATATTCCTATACAAAAACCATATAAGAGCATATCTATGCAGAGGAAATAGTATATACTAATGTGTAGGGTATCTACAAGTCAAGAACGCTTAAAGTTGTTGATATCTGATATCAATCTTAAGTAAGGACTATAACCAAATTAATACTCATCCATATACGAGTACAGTTACAGGGTATCCGCAAGTCGAGCAGCATTTTCTCTGCGAACTTATCTTAAAGGAGGACAAAATGTGTGTATATCTATATGTATATCTAGGGTATCTGCAAGTGGCACACTTCTTTCTTATGAGCTTCTGATCTTGAGCGAGGATCAGGACGAGTCTCTCCTTGCACAAACTTTTGCAGCTGCGGCAACTGTAGCATTTGGATGCTGCACGAGCCGAAAGTCAAGTTAATTATAAAGCGGCAACACACACACACACACACACACACACACTCATACTCACACACAGACACTCCGAGTGACTGATCGTGGCACGCGCTAAATTGTAGATACCCCATTCGATGGAAAGAAGGAAAATAAAAAGGGAGGCAAATGCGAAGCGGGGTCCAAATGCAGCTTGCAGCATGTTGCCTGCTGCAAATGCGAGCAACGGTGAAATGGGGCAAAAGGCAGGTAAAAGGCAGCAGATAAACAGGTAAACAGGTAAGCGGCAAGCGGTAAGCGGATGAGATGCCAGCCAACATCACTCGCTGCACTCGCCAAGATGAAGCACCGCAGACAGAACGAGGGGCACGTGCCGCGTGTGTGTTTGGCTTATTTACGAGTTATTATTGTTTTTGTTGCTGCAAGGATGCGAGTGCAACAGCCGAGAGCGAGGGTCCTGCGAGAGCTGCCAATGCACCTGTTCGGCCTATTAACGGGGGCACACACACTCACACACACACTCACACACTCGAGTCCCGCCGGCCGCTATGCAGGTTCAATGCACTGCGAGCACCGCGTGCAGCAGCATGTGGCAGCATCCCTTGGCCGAAGCCTCGCTGAACGTGGCAATAATTCCATTTCCATTGTCAATGCTTATAGCAGACTGCATTATACCAGATCTGGTAACAAGCATGAAAGAAGCGGAGGACGGGAAGAGGGAGCGTCTATATGATATATGAAATGATGTCCATGCTCGCCCGAGGCGCCAAGTTGTAGGGTATTACTAACGATATCTATTCAATTCTTTGCCAAATTTGTAGTAATCTAGAATGAAAGAGGATGCTAGGAATCAGTAAGCTGTCAAAAATTAAGCACAGTGCAATTCGTTCTAAGTCTAATCGTACTATTTGAATACCAAGTTCTAGAATCCATTTGCCAATCAAATTAGCTTGGTTCGAACTTATCATCTACATCATTATCATTTGCTGCTTCTAAAGAACTCTACTATCAAAGAATCGTCTCAAGAGTATGCGAGCTGTTGAAATTTCAAGTTCAAGAATCTATTATTCAATTAGTTTCTTTTATTTAAGTGTACAAATTGATTATGGATTGTGGAAATACTAATTGATCTCTAAATAACTTCATCAAGCCATTCCATAAACCGGATGGTCCTGCCTGCTGTTGAGCTCCCAAGGACCTGGACCTTGGTTAAGATAGTCAAATCTATTAGAGAAGCGACAACAGTTGCCGTTGCAGTTGCCAGCAACCCTTTAGAGAAGGCTCTGCCTAGACGTCTTGAAATGCCTCCAGGAGTGTGGCTCGAATCGAATGAAACTGGAGACATGTGCTTGACTGCTTAATCTAATTTAATAGGAAATAAAAATAATAAAAAAAAGAACAGAAAAAGACAGAGAGGAAGAGAGAGGAAAAGAAACCCCATTGTAATCGAGAAGAAGAAAATAAGGGAAAAACCTGCGGGAATGTGGAAACAGGACTGTCGAACGAGGAATCCAAAGTAATTAAAGTCAACAACGGAATATGATGATGATGATAATGATCATGATAAATATAATATAATATTAACGATGATGAAGTTAGCAACGGCTGAGGTGAAGCGAAGCCAACCGCAGCGCCGGAAATGAAGGCGAAACAGAAGTTAACTAAAGCAAAATGGAAATTTATCTAGTTAGGGTTATATATATACTTTATAAGACATCAGATCAGGATCTATATAGCGCATATGTATCTCAATTGAATGAGGAGAGCATTCGGGTGTTATGACGATCGTATATGATAATATATAAATATCTCTTAAGAAATATTTGAGTTAGAGTAAGGTTAATAGCAGTTGAGATATTTCCTGTATAATGTTTATAATCTGTATATGATATATAGGAAGGCAAAAAATCAGAATTGTCATCAGTTAAGAAAAAAAGAGAGGAAAATATGGATGGAAATATATACCAATAACTGAGTTGGACTTATAGCTTATTATATAATGAAAGGAACTATAACTGTATCTCTATATCTCTATATCTGTATATCTCTATATCTCTATATCTCTATATCTCTATATCGCTATATCTCTATATCTCTATATCTCTATATCTCTATATCTCTATATCTCTATATCTCTATATCTCTATATCTCTATATCTCTATATCTCTATATCACTATATCTCTATATCTCTATATCTCTATATCTCTATATCTCTATATCTCTATATCTGTATATCTCTATATCTCAATATCTCAATATCTCTATATCTCTATATCTATACATCTCTATATCTCTATATCTCTATATCTCTATATCTCTATATCTCTATATCTCTATATCTCTATATCTCTATATCTCTATATCTCTATATCTCTATATCTCTATATCTCTATATCTCTATATCTCTATATCTCTATATCTCTATATCTCTATATCTCTATATCTCTATATCTCTATATCTCTATATCTCTATATCTCTATATCTCTATATCTCTATATCTCTATATCTCTATATCTCTATATCTCTATATCTCTATATCTCTATATCTCTATATCTCTATATCTCTATATCTCTATATCTCTATATCTCTATATCTCTATATCTCTATATCTCTATATCGCTATATCTCTATATCTCTACATCTCTATATCTCTAGGCCAAATACAAAAGTCAATTAGCCAAGCCAACTATCGACACGACTCCTGCTTACGACACGTGCTCCTCTCTAGTACAGAGTTTTGGCCCGGATGCTACTGCCAGAGAGAGGTAGGGGGACGCAGAAAGAAAGCGATGTACTGGCTAAGACCCTGACTGAGTGCCTGGCTTAGGGCCTGGCTGATGGCCTCTGGCTGGCATCTTCGTCATTTGGCTAGTCATTCGCATCGTTTCGTTTCGCGCTTGAGAGGGCACGTGCCCGGTGCTTCGGTGCTCCGGTGTCCACTGCCGGTGCCCCTCTTCCTGTCCTTGTACCTGACTGCGTTGCTGTTGCAGTTGAACCCACATGACATTATTTTGCTACCTCTTCTGCTTCTTCTTCTTCTTTAACTGTTGTCCCTAAAAGTGCAGGCCACAGATGTTGACTTCTTCTGTTTCTTCTTCTTCTTGTGCCACATCTACTTGATGCAGTTTCTCCTCTTGTTCGTTCTCTCTCTTTGTCTCTCACTTTCTGTCATCTATCAGCTGCAGCGATCAATGCGAACGATCAACGAGATCAGAGCTCAAGATCTGCGCGTTCAGGTGTTTGTTTCGCTGTTGTAGGGTGGTAGGGGGTAGCTAGGGGCCTGCCTAGGGGCCTGGCTAGGGGCCAGGGAGTGCTTCGCATGCAATGACATTTAATAATTATCAAGATGACAAAATGTCAGCCAAGTGGCAAGACGAGCGCGCGCCTTGCAGCTGGTCAATTGGAGTCAAAGTCGGGGTCGTAGCTTACTTCAGATAGAGAGTTGCGGCTTGCTCATCTGCTGCGAACTGCCTTTGATAGACGTGACGCTAAGGAACGGTTGAGTGAACCAGTTGATTTGTGCACGGGTCAGGCTTCTAATCAGGGCAATTGGAACGCGCCAACGTCAGCGTCAGCTGGCCGACTCCTGCAACTGGCGCAGTGAAATAAGCCACCACAAGCGGTGGCACAGTTGCAGTTGCAGTTGCACTCGCCGTTGTCGCTGTCGCCGCTGTTGCCACTGTTGCAAGCAGCCGTTACGAAAGGCCCTCGTCTCAGTTGCGCCTTATCAAGGGACTGGCACAGCGGGCTCAACTGTCTTGGCGGTTGTCTTCGCTTCGCTGCGCAAATGGCGGCAAAAATCCACAAGCAGACGTCAGAGAGAATAAGAGAGAGAGAGAGAGAGAGAGAGAGAGAGGGTGACAGAGAGGGAGAGAGAGAGAGAGAGAGAGAGAGAGAGAGAGAGAAAGAGAGGTAGAGGTGCAAGGGGAGCGAGAGCATTATAGAGGAAGCTTATCAGCTAACCTGGCTGCTTGGGAACTCCTACTCCTACGCCATGCGGGCATAAGAAAGCTTCAGAGATAAGTTTTGGAGCTCTGCCTAAGCGACTCGTGGGAAAATCAAATGCCCAAAATGTGGGAAATACAACAAAAAATGTTGGATATATATAATATTATCTAGGCAATGCCTGGTATACTTGAAAGAGATACTTTATATAGATTTTCCTTCGAGAAAAATATCTTTAAATGGAACATTTATTATGCTAGTTTAATTTATTTTAAATATATATAAAAACTTTTCGATGTATTGCAGAACTTGTTCTATATCAAATAGAATATGTTACAGAGAGGCAAAGAGATAGAAAATGAGACAGAGAAGGAGAGAAAACACAGTGTATTTCAGCAAATCCAAATATTTTTACTTTAAGTATTCCTAGACTAGATTATGTCGAGCTCTTATGGCAATTCAGGAAAATACTTTTAGATTTGATAGATATAGCCTTTTTATGATTTTCGTATTAGTTACTTAAGAAGTTCATTTGTATACTAAATATTTATTTGTATAGGATCTCAAATGGAAAAGAAGATGTGGGAATTTAAAGTCTCAAAGAAACTTAAAGGAATTTGTGTAGTCATATGCCAGATTTAGATTATCTTATTTAGATTATATTAGGGAAGACGAACCATGAGTAATAAAAGAAATGATAGATATTTGATGAGCTTCGATATATATAACTAATCTATGTGCTATATATAACTAATATAGCATGTATACATATATACACCATAATATACATACCTGTCTATATAGTACACAATCTATCTTCCGTTCGTCTCACATCAATTCAGTTCAGTTGGATTTTGGTTGTGTTCCTTAAGCGAGCTTCGTTTAGCTTTGCTTTTGCTTTGCTTTGCTTTGGTTTGGTTTCTGGGGAATTGTTAAGATTGTTGTTGTTGCTTTTGAGTATTACGAGCGCCTCTTACTTTTGCTTTCTTGTGTGCAACATCTGCAGTTGCCTTCCCCTGATCCTCGCCCCTCGCCCGCTCTGCAGTCGTCTGCTTTCATGGCTTGCACGTGATAATTGCCCGCTTGCATTTATTTTTATATGATTTTCATTGCTTTTTTTCCTCGTTTATCTTGTTTTCATTTTCATTTCAGCTTTAAGATCCATATGCACATATATAAATACGTAAAGATACATAAATGCTTTGTAGCGTAAAAAGCTGAGCTGCAAAAATGCGAAGAGGAAGTCGTTTCCTGGTCGCCGTTGTGGGTCTATCGGCTGAGCGGAAGATCCACTTGGCCCTCATCTACTTTGCGAAATGCCAGCGAATGTCTGGCACATATATCAGATCCAGGAATTGCGAAAGCAGGAAGGCACAATCCAGATAGGATAGCTCAGCTGCTGTGGCAAATGCAATTATGCCAAAGTCAAAGGTCAACTGCACTCTAAATGCCAGCACCTCGGGGATTAGTTTCTAGTTTCTAGATTCGCAGACTCGCAGCCACACCCTCTCTCTGTCCCCCTCTCTTCCTTCCTCTGTGCATTTACCCTAATGCCAAAGCGCATTTGCCTTTAGCCCTTAGCGCGCTAAAAGTCAAATTTAAGCATAAAAAGTCGCAGCCACCCTCGCTGCTGCACCACCTTGTCTGCCAGTGTGCCCCTGTCCGTGCCACACCCACCTCCACTGCCATCTCGCACTCTGTGCCACAGCTTAGCATCACGGGTGGGTTTGTTTTGGGCTTGGCTCAGCGGCTTTTTGGGTTTGGCTTTGCGGCAACTGCGTGAAATGAAGCAATTAACTCTCCGCCAGTCCTTAAAGTTCAGTCCATCAAATAGTATAATAAATGTCCCTTAGATTTATCATAAATGATGCTCATTTTGTACAAATGATATAATGAGCATGATGAAGAGATAATGAGAAGAGCAGAGATGAGAAGATAGAAGATAGGAGATCGAAGATAGAAAATAGAAGATAGAAGATAGAAAATATAAGATGGAGGATAGTATGTAGAAGATAAAAGATAGGAGATATAAGATAGGAGATGGAAGATAGGGTATGGAAGATAGGAGATAGAAGATAAAAGATAGAATATAGGAGATAGTACTCCTATCTTCTCTATAACAGATAGAATATAGAAGATAGAAGAGAAAATAGAGAAGATAAAAGAGAAAAGAGACAAGAGAGAAGGAAGAAGAGAGAAAAAAGAGAACAGTGAACAGATCAGAGCGAAGTAATGAAGAAATAAAGAGGTGAAGAGAAGAGAAAGGTAAGAAGAGAAGAAAGACTATAAAAAAAGAAGAGAAGAGACAGTAGAGAGGACAAAGGAGAATCGAAAGAGGAGAGTAGAGAGAGAGAGAGAAGAGAGAAGCGAGGAGAGAAGATGGAAGAGAAAGGAGAGCCAGATACAAGAGAGAATAGAATATAGAGAAGCAAGGAGAACGAGGAGGAGAGAGGAGAGGTGAACAGATGAAGAAATGAAGGTATGAAAAGAGGAGAGAGGGAAGAAGAAAAGACAGAAGATAGAAAATAGAAGATAGAAGAGACGCGAGCGAAGAGAGGAGAGGGAAGGGAGAAAGACGAAGAGAGAGAAGTAATTCTAGTATTAAATTTGGCGCCAAATGCGAATCAAGGCATAAAATTACTGTAACAGGAACATAGAGACACCGAGTGAGAGGGAAAGAGAGAGGGAGATAGGCCCTACAGCTGTTGATCGCTGATTGCCGCGAAATATGTCTCATTTGGTTGGCAAAACGTGTTTGCCGAGGCGCCAGAGAAGGTTGCAGGGCCCTGGGTCTAGGGTCCAGAGTCCACAGTCCACAGTCCAGGGTCCAGGGTCCAGTCACAGACCCAGTGTCCTACATGACATATGATAACAAAAGCCAGCAACTAGACAATGGCCGACGCACTTGAAGCTAGCCCAGAACTTGGAATGGGAATCGAAATGGGATCAGCTCCGGCTGAGATGTGAGACTGACCAACGGCCGGCAAAAGTTTTCCCATCGCCGATCGCCCAGCGGACGGACGCGACTCAAAATAAACAATAAAATAAATAGATAGACGTAGAAGGCGCCAAATGCAAATTAGGCTGCTTTTTACCTATTCGGGAACGGGACGCGATTCCGAGGCGAGGGTCGCTCGCTGACCACTGTCCAGCCGCTGTCGGAAGGGTGGTTTCGCATCTTCGGGTCAATGCAATTTATGCGTCTTATGCCCCCTACCCTCTAAACCTCTAACCCACTAACCCTCTAGCCTCTACTCCTTGTCCCGTTTCGCGCTCGGCGCGCTATTGCCCTTTGCTGTTTGCTCCCATTGTAATGAGCTGCGCCGAGCGCTGCGTTTCACCCCTTTGGCATTCAGCAACCTGGCATTGGTCAGTTGCCTGTTAATTTACGGTCTCATCCAGATCTTGAAGGCTCTGCTTCTGGCCCGGAACTGATCCGGTCGACCTCATTTGAATATTAGTTGGGTTTGGTCAATCATCTTCATTTGCTGCTGTGAAATTGCCGCCGACTTGCATTCTCTCACATCCTTTGGCATTACACGCTTGACCAAGCCTCTGGCCCCTCACCCCTCACCCCTGCCTCTGTCTCTGTCTCTGAACTCATATTTCATGCCCAAGTCCAGTTTTTTCCTAGGCTTGGTCAACATGCGTATTACAATTTGATCCCGTGCATCTTTAGTTGATTATCAAAATTTGTCTTATGACTGCGTAATTTTACGCTTATGTGTGTATGTGTGTGTGTGTGTGTGTGTGTGTGTGTGTCCGTTAAAATGATAATTTATAGATAGGTTGACAGACCCTTCTGCTGGGTTAATGATAGCTTGAACCTTGGTCCACGTATTTCAGCTTTGGTTTATCGCCTTAATTTCGCTTGATTAGCCAGCGCTGCAAATGCGACTCAAATTAATGCGGAAAGGTAAATGTTTTGCTATATGATTTTTAGATATAAATAAGGAATTTTTTAGCATTTCCTATGAATTGAGATAATTGTATTATGTTGGTCGCGTCTCTATGAGAAATTAAGTTAAATTCCACTTGATTGAGATTCAATTTGTGAAATACCTAAGTTAGAGTTATGAACTACTCACAGCGTTATTCCTAGATAGAGATATATATAATATTAGATATCTATAGATTTAGATATAAATTCACTTCTGATAGGCTATAGATAGAAATCTAAACCAAGCTAGCAATCCAAATAAGTTAATTGACTTTACCTAGAGGTATTACTTGATTAAACAGATTTGAGCTAGCTTTTTTTGGTCCTATGAGAAGAGAGAGAGAAGATTTTGACAATGTTCATCTTGAACTGCCTTTTGAACATCTGTTTATCTTGATCTGCTTTTTATACAGTCTATATCAATCTACAACTTTCCATAGAAATTTAAGCTATAAATTTGGAATATGGACCCAGTTTGTTGTATTATAGGTTATTCTACTTTATATAAAAATATTTCTTTCTTCTATATAGATTTATTTATATAATATAGAACAATCTAAACTCGATATTGTTTTACTTTTTGCTTATTCAAATTAAGGCCAAGCATATTCAAAATAGTTTCAGATGTTGTCGAAGTAGCCTGTTCTTCTTTCTGCCTCCCTCTCTCTCTCTCTCGTTCACGGTCTTTCTCTCTCTCGGTCTCTATACGAACTGCAGTTCAGTCGATCGAAATGAGGTCAGTGACTGAGCGAAGCAGCCAGCAAGAAGGATAGACAGGACATTCGCGCTGGATGGCCGGCTGGACGGGCAGTTAGGGCAAATGCTAAGGCGAAGGCAAGGCAAGGCAAGGGCAAATACCCTGGGGCATTGTGCTAAGAGGTAACGGCTTTTTATTTCCACACCTTGAAACGGGACGTGGTTCAATGAAAGGCCCGAAAATTAGATCAACGCAAGGCAGGACAAGTTTCGGATTAATAAAAGAAAAAAAACAAAATTTCTAACGGTCAGCGAAGGAAAAACAAAACGTGAAAAGGAAAACAATAGAGCACAAGAAGAAGAAGAAGAAGAAGAAGAACTGTCCTAAGTTAAGCCATGTGAAGTAGACGTCATGGAAATGAAAAGAAACATATCAAAATGTGTTACTCCCTGGAACTATTTCATTTCCATCTCAAAATCCACATCTACAGGTTACAACCGGGGCTTACAGTAATCGTACGCCATTTTCTAGCTGTGCGCCAATCGCATTGGTCCAGCATTCTTCATAGTTCTCCAGCTCCGGGGCAAATAGCTAAAAAGATGAAAACTGACATTTTCTAACCCAAAAGTTTGCCATATTTGAGTGAGTTTCTGGTGATGAGCAACCCTCAGAGTTCAGGGGGATGTTGAACTCTCGAGTCCGAGGACATTTTTAATGAAATATTTTGCTGTTGATCAGGTTCAAGATCAAGATGCAGATCAAGAGTTCAAAAGCAAACATATTCAATTAATTTTTTTTTTTTTTTTTCAGCTAGAAAGTTCATCATTTCGCCGAGACATTGGTCAGGCCGCAAAGGGCTTAAGACAAGGGGTAAATGGATAAGAAAAACAGAAAAAAGAGAAAACAACCCTAAGCAGAAGAAGTTTGGGCTAAGCTGTTAAACGGGTTTGGCCTTGTTGATTTATGAGTGCTCAACCCCTGGCGACTTCACGTAACCCCTTAGCAAAAGGGCGTAAGTAGAGCAGCGCTCGTGTCGATCACAGATCAACACCAAAGATGCTGCGTGTTAAAAGACCTTTGGATGGATTGCGCACAGATTTGGCCTAGCTCGCTGGTCAGCTACAGCTGTCCAATTAGTGGCCCAAAAAGCGGATTCAAACACCTGGAAACTGTAACAGAGCGTTTCTCTGTGTGAGTGTGTGTGCGTGCGTCGTCTCTGTGTGTTTTAGCTGCAATTTCAACATCCAATTCGAGCAGCTCCCCGAAATGAAACAAGTTTCAGCATCATTCGTTGGGGTTCTTTCTCAGCACCTTTTGACCCACCTCGGTGTCTCGTTTTTTCATTTGGTCATTTGCGCGGTTTTTTTTTTTTTGTTGGTTTTTGTCATTTCCCAGCTCGCATGTTTCGTTCGTTTATAGCCATAAAAAGATACTCATAACGCTTAAAGATACCCAACATATTGTAGATGAAAGCTAGCCGAGCTGACCCCGAAACTGGGAAACTGGCCAACTGGGCGGTCAAACAGTTTCCGTTAGCACTCTCCCAACTTGTTCGGCTTGTAGCTCGTCTCGTTTGGCCATAACTCACATTTGTTTGTCACCGCTGAATGCGAACGAGACGGCAAATCCCATCGGCCGTAGACGACTAAACAATGCTCTGTCTCAAAGGAAGCTGCTTATGTGATTGAATGTGTTATGCTAAGAAGACTGTAGAATTGATAAATCGGCTTCTAATTCTTTCTACCCAGTGATTCTGCCTACAGTTAGGAGTTACCAGTAACTTCCTAGCTCTAAAGTCAATAGTAAATATAACTCAATGGTGTCTATGGAAGTTGAACTATCAATCCAATAAAAAGTTTAAGGAAAGCCGTGTTAGACTCGGTTACTAGTTAAACTCAATCAAGACTTTGTCACACTCTTCTAGATCATGCAATTAGCGAATCTTTATACAAACACAGCTAAAAGCTAATATACTCTATTGCTGCGCATTGCGAACCGCGCTTTAAGCAAAACATATTTAACGAAATGTCAAAGAAACTTCATTATGTGTCAGATATCTGTCAGCGAGACAGCGTCGCTGTCCGTTCGTCTGTCTCGCTGTCCGCGTTTTCCCTTTGCTAAACACTTGAACTCGAGCTAACACTGGGAACTACGGAGATAACATTTCCATCTCAATGTGAAGGTCAGGCAGTAAAGTACCCAAAGTAACCAAAGCCTTAAGTACCAGCAGATAAATCAACTCAATTTGGAAGCTGTTTACAAGTTGAGCAAGCTCTATCTTGTATGTTGTATCTAATAATTTGGATAGGTAAATGAATGCTATGAACATGTGGTGCTATATATATAAAAGAGGGATATGATATGAATAAGATCAGAGTGAAGAAGAGAGGTGTGTCTGATAAGAGAGATATTTAAGGATAAAAAGAGATTGAGTTGATAGACAGAAACGTAAAACTCATGAATGCTTATATCGATAATTCTATATAATACACGACTAGTTCAATATCTAATCAAATCTGACTACAATAAACTATATAGTTCATGGATAATTGATAAGTTATATAGGAATTTTTGACATGCGATGATCAGGTGCGGCTCATGTTAAGTTTTGCATTTAGCCAGACTCCGAAAACCGGTAGTCGTCGAACGTCTACTTCCAGCTATGGACGGACGCATTGTTGCCCAGTTTGTTGGGTAAACTTCCTCTTAAACTTGCAGTTGCGGCATTGCTGTTTAATTACAATAGCAACAACAACAGCAACAATAAGATTTAGCATTGCATTAACTAAAATCAAACATGCAACACGTACAGACAGACCAAAAAGATGGTCGGACAGACGGATGGATAGTTGGCTGGGTGGATCGAGGGAGGGATGAATGGATGGATGGATGGATGGATGGTAAGTGACGGAGTTAAGCCTAAAAGAGCAGCCAAAATAGTTGCGCCACTTTTCAATTATGAAATTGTTGGCATACCCTGTACTCATAATGAGATAAATGGGTATATGGAATGTGTGCTAATTACTTGGCATGAAGATAGATCAATATCATTTGATGGAAGTATCTCTGACTTGAATGCTTAACTGCATATGACATAAAGATGCATGAAATTCAGTTATCGCTTGGTTTCAACTAGTTTATCGTTATCGATAACGAATTTTCAATTAATTTTAAGCCACATTACGGCTATGGCTTATATGTGAGTGTCTTTGTGAATATATTTATAAATGTACTTTTTGATTTATGTTTCTTTGTAGCTGCAGGGTATCCTGCTGGTCATGCATGCCCCATTTGAGTACTCTTCATGTTTGTTACTGGTGCTGCGCAGTGCGCCCATGTGCAGTGATTGCGATTATATAAAGCGAAACGAGCGTTAATCATAAAAACAAACGCCAACAGCAGCAACAACAACAACAATAGGAACAACAATTGCAACAACAACAACAACAACAAACTGCAGAGCGATGCAATTTTGTATCTGCAAGATACAAACGCTGGTGCAGCGCGTGCCGGCGCCTCGCGCGCCAAATGCCAGTTAAAAGGCGCAAAAAACAACACACAGAGAGCCAAGCAGCAGATAAAGGAGTGCATGACTAGCAGATACCCTGTTCAAATATTAAAACTGAAAATTGAATATTGGTTGAATTGGAGGGAGTTGCTTAAGGAATATCAAATTGTACAACAATCATATTATATACCAAATATACCTGAACAAATGAAAATTACCTAAATTAAAATTCGATTATATGTGAACAGTTGTCGATAAACAATAATGATAAAGAATAGTAATATGTTTCATAGTATTATATCATACGAAAACTCTGTTATATGCCTAATTTCACATCTCTAACTTTCATAATATGTCAACTGTCCCCAAAACAACCCAAACCAAACATTCGATTATATGTTAGCAGTTATCGATCAATAACAATGATCGAGAGTAACATATTCCTACACTCACAGCTAATCTACTCCATATACGCAGATGCCCTGTGGCTAGAGAGTGTCTGTTAGCTCATCGCTAACATCGCGGCAAAGCTTCGACGGCGGCTGTGAAGGCGGCAACAATGCGGCTAAGAGGGAGGCGGGGCTGCACAGCCTGTTGTTTTTATTAATTACACAGCAGCTGCTGCAGCCGAGGAGCTGGGCTAAGTGGGCGGCCGGGTGCGGGGTGCGGGAGGGGGCGTTGCTGGCAGCTTCGTCGCTCGCTTCTGTTGGCTGCGCATGCTCCATAAATTTGTTGCATTTATGCGCGAGATTTTTATTATGATTTCGGTTGAGTTTTCATTTTCATTTTCCATTTTTTTTTTGTTTGTTTGTAAGTTTTTCGTTTTTCATTCCATTGCGCTGCGCTCGTCTTAAGAAATGCAACACGAAAGCAACAACAAATTGCAGCAATAAGATTGCAGCGATTACGAATGATCAGAGTGATCTAAGCACTGATCACACTTGATCATTCGTAATAGTTGTGAAATATATAATTATAAATATATGTATGTAAATATTAGATATATTGATATATTTGATTCTTGATTTCCAAAGATCTCTACAAAGTTATACAGCTCTATAGAGCAGGTATTCAAATTGAGTTATGAAATACTAAGAATATGTAGTACTAAGAATACTCTAATCTACTTTATAAAACCAGCAGATATGTTAAAAAAAATAATCTAGTTACTTTGCAGCCGCATTGAAAGCTCGTTATTATACATTTAATTAAAATACCAGATTTGGATATGAAAATACCAAAAAGAGTCTAAGGACCAAATCCTTAGTTAAAAAACTCAATTGAGCTAGTTGAGAGGAAACGCTTACTTTCATATTTTAGAATAATATCCCAAATAAATTTTATAATATTGTGACCTTGATTAGCTCTTCATTTTCATATATCTGATATTTTCGCTGCAACAGCATTTTAAGAGTCTTTCCTTTTTGGGGAACTACAGTTCCTGAGCTCGCATTACCACACACGCTTCATCCCATTCCTGTCTGTAAGACGATGCATTAGAAGTCGCACGACGAAAAATACTAATATATATAAATTTGACAGCAACTGTGTGGGGTATATGAGACGAGAACTCTATATGCAGCATCTCTTGTCTCTATCTATGCGAGATCTTTATACTTGAGTAGATTTAACAGACGCTTCACTAAAGAAAGCTTATTTTCATTGCCTATATCTTCCGGATTCAGTAACGGATTATTATGTTGGTAAATGTACATGAGATATAATAGATCTTTTAAGATAAGAACTTTGAATAAGTTGCTTTGAGTTAAAACTTAGATCACAAAACTATAAATGATATAATACTAATTTTCTTGACGTAAGGAAAAGTAGTATTATATCATTATGAACTAAGGCTTAACTCAAAGCAACTTATCCAATGTTTAAGCTTATCTCTCATATACTTGCAGAGGGTATTTGAGAAGGTATTCCAGAAGGTGTTCTAGAGGGTATATTTCTATTCTTTATTCAATTTCTGTTCGTACCGTAATCGGATGTCAATGGAACTGGTGGGAAGAGCTTTGGCAGAGCTGGCACACGGGGCATCGCTTACAGTTAGTTTTCCACTCTCTCTCTCTCTCTCTCTCTCACCTTCTCTCTCATGTTATCAGATTAGCTGAGAGTGTACTTGTGAGGATTTCCTGCACTCGAAATTAAAAATCGCCTGGCGTTCGACAAAGAACAACAACAAGCCTCCAGTAAGAAGTCTTACAAGAAAAAAAGTTCTTCGAAGTCTTTTTGACTCGCTTCGAATTGTTTTGATAGCTTGAAATGTTTTTTTTTTTTTTTTTCGTTTAAGCCAACGACTGTCACGTTCCTTACATAAATATCCATAAAAAGTAATGCTCACATCCGTCCGGATCTCCACAGAGCAGCCAAAGATTAACAGCGCGCGAGAGAGAACACATAGAACGAGAGAGAGAGAGAGAGAGATAGAGCTCAACACTTTCGTTCGGCACAATTCTCAAGGCATTGCACAGTGTCATAAATATGAGCTATAATAACGATAAGATAACGGACCATAAAAATAATTCGGTTTTGCCTTATTCACACGATCTGAGCAAAATCAAATAAAGATATATACACACTCGCACACACACACACACACACACACACAGGCTCAACTGGGATGCCAATGCCGATGCCCCATGCTGGATAGATAAATACACAATCGAATACATATATAGATGTATATACATCTATGAAGAGACGAAGAGAGAATGAGAGAGAGAGACTGAGAGCGAGAGAGAGAGAGACTGAGAGAGCGAGAGGTTGAGAGTATTAGCCTGGAGTTGAGTTCAGTTTCGAGTTAAGGCAAACAAATTCGATTGACTTTCTGGCACGCTGCTGATAAGAGATAACAACATGCAGGTGTCCCATCCGAGAGCTGAGACCAGAACAGACCCCGACTCAGTTGTTTCAATATTTGGTGAGCTTATCGAGACACCCACACACATACACACACACGTTGCTCAACACTGGCGCAAATGGGACACAGTGTCAATAGTAAACAAAACACACAAACGACTGCGATTCGAATCATAGATCAACATTTGTCTAGATCTGCTGGGATGGGCAGATCGTTAAGCCTTTCGCTCTATATGTATGTGTATATGTATGCAGATGTTTCTATAACCAGATGTAACTGACAATCGTGATAGATAGGAGAGCGATTTCGAATCATATATGGATTTATTGAGGGATGAAAATGGCAGATTTTAAAGGTATATAATACTACTAATACAAATTCTAATACTAATACTAATATGAATACTAATATTTATTATAATATTAATAATAATTCGAATACTAATTATAATAGTAATACTAATACTAATATTGACACTCATGCTGATACTTATACTGACACTAATACTCATAAGTCTGCATCTGGAGAAGATCTATCGCATTAGTCCACGGATGACCTTGACCCAATCATTGTTATGCAGAATACTAATACCGTTAATGATAATGACAAAAACTAAACTTAATCAATTAAAATAAACATGAGCTGCTCACATGGATGATTCGCAATGAAATGCACTGCTTGACCGTCAAGCATTTGGGGTCGAGGTCCAGCAACGGAGTCGAAGTCGAAGCCAAAGTCACTTGCCATATTCATATAGAATCTTAAGCCAATAGCTCCGCTAATTAGTTGAGCCGAAGGTTCTCATTAGCTCGCTGCTTCTCGCAGAATTCGCAGGCGATGCCTTGAACGCGTTTCGCGTTCGCACTCGCATTCGCATTCGCATTCGCGTGCAATGCCAATTTGGAGCTGAGTCCAAGCGCACCGCCTGTGCGAGCACATCCGCCCACCCAGCTGACATGGGGCTAGTGCATATATACATATATGTATATGGATAGAGGTATATGGAGGTGTTGGACAACAGTTCCAGCTGCCAGTTTCCGAGGTGAATCACTGTCATCGCCTTGAGAAAACCAGCGAAGCAATCGACAAATTGGGAGTTGCTTCTGCTTAAGACAAGGTAGTTAGCTGTCTTCCACATCCAATTGTATAGATACCCCTTAAGCTGGGTGAAATTAATGATGTGATCTCATATAGTCTTCTAGCCTATCGTAGACCTCTGATATTTAGTATCTATATCCATCTCTTCTATCTCAACTCAAGAGGTGAAATATTGTTTGTAGACTTCAGTTTGGTTTTGAATGTACATAAAATGGGTATCTCTTAGTCAATCATATGCGACTCAACACTAAATGCTTCGATTTAAAGTTAATTCAATTAAAAATCTATACAATAGAATCAATGTTGAAATTATTAGAGCGCTGATGGTGCAAAAGTAAAACGCAGACAATTCAATTAACAATTAACAATTATTTAGTATTATATTTAGTATACAGATATATATATGTACATATATATCTAGTGTATATAGGTGTGTGCATTGACAGTCTGTTAACGACGGGGCCAACAAACCCATTTAACCTACAAGTGGCCAATGTCTTCAGCTGCGTCCGTTTAATTATGGAAATTGATCGCGGCAAAGAGCATTTCCTGTCGCATTGTCATATGCGCTGTCTCTCTCGCTCGCCCTCTGCCTCTCCCTCTTGCTCTCAGTCTATGTCTCCGTCTCCGTCTCTCTGTCTCGCACACCAAGTCCATTTTAAGAGCTAAAGTTGGTAGAGTATGCCCCACTACGCCACCCCACCCATATGGCATTCAATATGCTTATCTTTTGTCTTTCTTCATGCTGCTTCTTCTCCATTTTCTACTTCTTCTTCTTCTTCTTGTGGCTGGCTTGGCCCGTCTTTCACTTTGATAATTTCTCCGCACTTTGGCGGCAAGCCATTATCCATTACCCACTGCCCATTGCGCATTGCCCATAGACCATAGACCTTTGTCTGGTCTCTGATTTGCTCTCAGAATTTTAAATAGGCTCTTTCAGATGATCATCGGTCTATTGAGCATTTGTAGTTGTATTTCTCTTTGTATTTGGCTGCCTGCCCAAAGCACTCCAAAATTATGCCTATCCCTTTAGTAGGCTTTTCGTATGCATAGCATACGATGATGATCACCTAAGATCATGGAAGTTCTCTTAGAGAATATGCATATATACTAAGGATCGCTGCGTATACTTTTAAAGTTATTCTGCTCAGTGATCGAGAATATCTGTGAGAATCTATTCTAGCTTACTGATCTATTGATCTATTACTTAAATATTTATTGAGGCAATTTCTTGTCTTCTAAGAAGATTACATTCATTTCAGATTGAAGATCATCTAGGATTTTTAATATTTGTGAAGATCGTTTCGGATCAACAGACTTAGACAATAGATCAGGAAGCTAACACTGTATTCTAATTGAGGTGTTTGTCTGAGCTGTTATCAGATCATATGATTTTCAGATTGAAGATCATTGAGGTCGGTATAAACTACTTTTATATCTTCTATTATGTTTAATTTAACAGCCAAACTATCGCTTCAGAGTATATTTCGATGAATCTTAACTAATTCTACTTGGGTCTCTGTAGATGATGAAGATCTCTGATGATCAGTCCAATGCTGGTTAAAAGTCACTGCATAACTGCTTGTGCCACGGACCCGTGGCAGAGTTTATAGCTATTCGGTTCTTGGATCTTGAAATGCATTAAGAATATATCAGTGAGGATCTGAAAGTACTTAAAGCAAGCCAAGCGTCAAACGTGTCAAACATAAAACGCTGTCTGGCTTAGAAGTCAAGCCGTGGGCGTGGGCAGGCCAACACACACAAAGAGAGAGAGAGGGAGAGAGAGGGAGGCACCGAGAGTGGGCGGGTGGATGGAGTGAGAGAGCAGCATCTGATCCTCTGGCAGAACAATGTGATGCCATTTCCTTTTGACAAGTTGGAACAATGGGGCTGCACTTGGCATACTAATTAAGTGGGGGCAATCTGTCGCTGAGTCTGTGTGCCATTAAATTGGTACTTGATGTGAGCCGGGAGAGGATGATGATCATGCTGATCATGATTATCGTTGTGATCATAAGCACGCTGATGATTGTCGCCGTTGCCATTTTTGAGGTCGCTGCTGTTGCGTCTCTGCGTCTCTGCGTCTCCGGACAACAATTTAATGGCCAGCAAGCCAGTTGTCTGAGCTGCATACTAATGGCACGCTGTTTCTCTGGCTTTTGTGGATGATCATCATCTGTGCATCCGATTCCGATGCGTTAGGCCGCAGGGCCTGGCAGCAGAGGCCACGGGCCGCAGCTGAAGATCTGTCTGCCGACCGCCTACACTCGGTAGCGTCTCGTGGGAATCACTTAAAGAGGCAAAACAGCTACCAACAAAAATGACAAACAAACAAAACAGAAACCAAATTTCGGTCGAAAATGTATTTTATGGGGAATACGTGAGGATGCCATCGGCCTCTATTGCTCTCCCTTTCTCCGGGCCAGAGGTTTTTGGGCTTATTTATATGCCGGCCGGATCATCAATGGCCCTCATAATACGCACGCCAACTGACATTCACATTCGGAGTTCGGATTCGGACTCGGAATCGGATTTCGACTCGGATTCGGTATCGGATTCGTGTTCGAATTTAGATTTTGATATGAATTCGGAGTTGCGGCATTGACAAAGTGACATAATCGCACAGCAACTGAGATTTCGCGAATCCATTGTGCTCGACTTAGAGATACCCTATATAACAAACGGTATGATTAACTTGTTGGAATAGGGAGTTATTCGTTGACCCAAGAGCCGGTGTTACAGGGCAGCTAAGAATACAACAAAGGTAGTTATAACGGAGTCTATACAAGTGATACAGAACTGCTTTAATTGCTTACAGGATGTCTGAAAGTGAGAATATTTAAATAAATTCATCAAAAACTTTAAATTACCAGAAATGAGAGAGAGGGAGAATAATTATATACAGGTATACTTGTATAATCATAGATTTTCATGTTTTGCAGGGTATCTTACTTCTAGAACATGATTATAAACAACAGAAACGTAGTTACTGTTTATCAAATTCAATTAAATTCATATGAGTCTTTTACAAAACTATTTTTGCATTATTTACAGGGTATCTAAGAATAGAGTCTTTGTGGTTAAACTTTTCTCAGAAATATGTAATTGCAGAGGATACAAAATAAACGTTATATAATTGATCAAATCTACACTGTTACACACTTTTGATAAGTACAGGGTATCTGAATGCACAACATGCACTGTCAACACTCAGATACGCACTTGAACCTTGCCAGTACCGTTGCTGCTGCTGCTGCTGCAACAATAACAACAACAGCAGCAACCACAGCAACAACAACATCCTGAAAGAGGTCAAGTGATTGCCCAACGAGCTGCTCTTGCCTTGGTCTTCAGCGCGTCTCTCATTGTGTTTTCTCATCAGGTGCGTCGCCGTCGTCGCCGTCGTCGTTGAAATATGATACACATTGTGTATGCATGATCGTATGATCGTCCCCCGCCCGCATTTTGTCAACCTCCATACTCCAGCTCTTATCAACGGCTCCAATGTTGGCCATCTTCATGTCCAATGTCCACACATCGTACGCAAACACTCGGCCGATCGACGAAGATCGACTGGCCGGATCGTTCGCATTGACTGATCAACACCAAGCACTGTTCATCCCTACATCCCTTGCCCCATCCCAATGCGATGTGGAATCCCTTCACCTGAAACGTGCTCAGTTTCATTGAGGCTCATCCTGAGGAAGTCAGGTGCCTAATTGTTTCCGTTTATTGTCGCCAGTTTCACAGTTTTTTTCCTTCTCTTTTTGTCGTCGTCTCTGCGTATTGATTTTTATTTATTTATTTTTTTTTTTTTCGGTGGTTAGCTAGCGACACCTGATCTTCAGTGATAAGCCTGCCTCTACTTCTTTTCGTGTTCATCTCTTTCACTTCTCAGTGCCATGTAACCTTTGGGACATGGAGCCCGCCTGAGTCTGTCCGAGTCTGCCTGAGTCAGCCTGAGAATCTGCAAGCATAGGGTTTCCATAGTTTTTCTCCAAATACGCTCACAGGAAAAAAAGGTGTGGGATCAACGGTATCAATGATTCTCAAGTAAGCGTCGGTGAGAGCGCCAAGGCTACGACGACGAGCTACCCTATAAGTTCAGACAGAGCTCAGAAAGTTTACCCTGCATTAGTTAATATTTGTCTGTGATCTAATCCAGGAGAAGTGATTCCATTCTAAAGATCTAGTTTCCGGCTGTGAAGAGTAGGTGTCTGATTAGGCTTTACATGTTATACGAGAGAGCTTAAGATATATTTCTTAAGTTGGTATCTTTGACTCTTTAATACTTGGTCTATCGATATTTATCAATTTAGAATGAGATATCCAGACATTAAGACGCATATAAGAACTACTCCACAATATATCCATTTCACCAATTCGTACAGGGTATGCGAACTGGTCATTTGAGAAGTTTGTATAAACGGCGCATTTAAACAGAAATCGATTCTTAATTATGACTCGATAGATTTATGCTTGTATAGTCGGATTGGATTCTAGGCAAGCTCATAGAAAGTTTCATTTAGTCAAGTAATACAGATATGGCTGAGTATATATGGGAGCGTGTGCTTGAAATTGACAATTAAGAGAGAATTGTTGCTAGCTAATATAGGAATTAATACGCTAAGTGCTATGAGAATATCTTGGCTGCAATTGGAGCAAAACCGAGTGACAAGAACACATAAGACTTGGGCGATAAGACTCGAGCTCCCTCCAGACGGCAGACGGCAGACGTCAGACGCCAGGCCGAATAACGAAATACAAAACCCACCCATAGACCCAGTTGACTATCTATTTAGCCATGTAGAAATGGCCGATACGAGTCGATACGCTGCATGCTAATTGGAAAAGTGGAAAATGCTACCAAAACGATAGACCCTAGACTCGAGACTCGAGACCCGAGACTCGAGACTCGAGACCGAAGACCGGAGACCAACCCAAACTGAATTCAAGCTCGAGCTGGTGAAAATGAGGTGAAGTAAACGCTGGGCGCTTTGTCTAATTAGCATAAAATTAAATTTGTAATCATTGTGCCAATTGTTGGCGCATAGTCGACACAAAACTCTTGTTAGTCTTTCGTAGCTCTCGAAAACTATCTGGAAACTCGAAACTCTGCGCCTTCCCCTGCGCCCCCCATGCAGTCTCCATCGAATGCTTTTGAAAAACTGGAGCAAATGCCCTGTAAGACCGTGGGAAACGACGAGATTAATTTTATTTTAATTATTTTATCAAAAACGTTTGCGGCTCTGACTTTGACAGGCATACACTATCTTTCATTAGGGGTACTACCCGACTTACTATGTCAAATGGAACACTAGAGTGATGAAATTTTAGAGAATCTTTTTTTCATTTTTATTTCTTTAATTTTATGTCTTGTCTTATAGCACGATTTTAAAGGAATTACTAGATACACTAAGGTCTATAGAAATTATTTTTAATTTTGATTTCTTTATAATAAAAAAAAAAAATTATAAAAAATAAAATATTACATAAAAATGTTATATTGAAATATTAAAAAAAAAAAAATAAAAATAAATAAAAAAAAATAAAAATAAAAAAAAATAAAAATTTAAAAATGTATCTATATATTTTTTATATTAAAATATAAATTTAAATCAAAAATATATAATTAAAATAAAAAAAATGAATAAAATTCAAATATAATATCTGTAATATTTTGTTAAAACAAAATATTATAAAAATAAAATGAACCAAAATAATAAATAATTCAAAATTAAAAAAAAAAAAACAAAACAAATAACATTAAATATACAATATATGAGTTTTGTTATATTAACAATATATTAAAAGGCAATAAAATATGTAAAAAATGAATTAATTAATTAAATTAAATATATAATATTAGTTTGTTTTTATTTTTTTTTTGAGAAATTAACTTTCCACATGAAATACTTTTCTTCTTTGCGTTGAAGTGTATTCTGGGGTTCGGCGTGCTGCATTTGCCATTGGCTGTTCATGTTTCTTGGCGTTTTATTACATGAGTTATTTGCCCCGCGGCGTATTATCAACGAAGACGAACGCTTGTGGGCCGTGTGGGGGGTGGGTGATGACGGCTGTGCGCGCACGGAGGGCGGGGGGCGTGTCTGTGGCAGTGGGCCTGTGCTCTGCTTCTTGTCACATAATGTGGCCCAGCAATTAAACGAAACGGCTTCAAATTAAGCCAAGTAGCTGTGACGGACTGCACACTTTGCATACCAATTCGCAGCGATTCGCTCGAAATGGGGGCGAAATCGAAAACGAGAGTGTTTCAAGAGAAAGACAGAGAGAGAGAGTGAGTAGAGAGAGAGGGACGAGGGAAGTCAGAGTATAGTGAGCTAGCTGTCTGGACCACCCAGATCAGAGGCCATCCAAGGGTCAAAGGCTGTAACAAGTACCAAAAACAAAAAATCATAAACTGAAGGGAAAAACAGGGGCAGAAAGTCCGGTAGCTGGTGACATTTTCCGCACTCAGTCATTATTTTTGGTTTTTGTTTTTAGAGATGATTGAGTCATAAAACGAAGGCGGCTTTACAAAGCCAGCGCCGTGGACTGGGCCTAAACGGGTGGCCCAACTAATTTGGAGTTGCACTGATATCACATTGTGAGGATCAGCGTCGGCTGCCTTTTGGTCTCGTTTGCCGAGAACTTGGGCAACTGCGCTATCAACATCTTGTGAGCAAATATTAAACATCTCTTCAGCCAGCTTTGACGCCGTTTCGTCTCTCTCTCTCTCTCTCTCTCTCTCTCTTTCTCTCACTGGTTCTGTTTGCCTTTGGCGGCATTTTCATCTTTGTTGTGCATTATCTCTATCCCCCCTCTTTCTCTCTCTCTCACTCTCCCTCTCGCTGTGTGTGCGATGCTCCATATTCATAAAGATCGTAAAGATGTTGAGTCTGATGTTGATCATCATTATGGCCGGAACTTGTCACATGCCACGCCGATTGCGTGGCCAAGACAGCTTTTATGACCTGTTGGTTCCTGTTTAGCCCACTCAAATATATGCACAGATCGGCTATTGTGTGAAGGGGGTTACATTGGGATCAACATCGGCTCTTTCAGACAATAAGTTGGGCACAACTTGAGAATCGCACTGCGATGATCAGCAAGATGCTGGCCCAATGAGGATCACGCTCTAAAAGATAATATCAATGGGGGGTATGGAGTACTTGCTGATCAGATAAAAATAAGAGATCATTTATGTTATGAAGCTGGCAGCACGAAAGATCACATAATTTAATAATAAAGATCACTGTGTTTAAGATCAGCTGTTAAACTTATAGAAATATGGTCTTCCTAATTGATATTTGCTGTGAACGAATCAAACTCTCACATCAGTTGAGCTCACAGCCAATAAAAATGATCACTTTATAATGTAAAAGTCACTTAACAGTTATATCAGATTAATGTAGTATGATCACTACCTAATTGATACCGAATTGAGTATCGACAGATATAAGCAAATAAAATCGATGATCACTAATAATGGGTATCAGACCTTAGATACCAAGATCAGTTGCAACTAGAGCGATCATTAAATATTCACCAATATGTATATATTTGAAAGAAGCTATGACTACGATCGGCATATAAATAATATTGATTAATTAGATTTCGAAGATTTTCTAAAAGCCATCTACAGATTTTGTCACGCACTTATGTGCGATCACATGTCGCGTGTCGTTGGCGAGCAGCGCGATCGACGACAACATCAACGAAATGTACTTAAGCTGACGCATTACGCTGCGTATTAATGGGGCCTGGCTGGCTCGGGCGGGTTCAATTGGGTCAAAATCAGCATAAAAATCCGTATGTGATGGACTGATGATTTCAACGGATCGCATTGGATCGGATTGTGGCAACTTATTGCAATTGTAATGCGTTGAATATTGATGAGTCTAAAGATAGGCAGATAGACAAATGGACTAAGAGAGAAAGAGAGAGAGCGAGAGAGAGAGAGAGAGAGAGGAGGGAGAGGCAGCAAAACAAATACAGATAGAGAGGGCAAGAGAGACGGTGGGCAAGTGATCGAGGTAAGACCAGATACTAAGTATCAATACATATATTAAGCAGCTATCGAGCAATGTCATATGTGCATACATTTCGTAGTGCTCACATTTTGGACCCGTACAAGGAAATTAAAAACTAAAATTCTAATTAAAAACAAAAGCAAATGTATCAAAATGTATACCAGCAAATTTTTAAAATATTTCAGGCCTAAAGAGCAACACAGCCAGAGAAGAAGAGTGCGAGAAAGAGAGAGAGAGAGAGATAGGGGAAGAGAGGTAGACAGAGGAAGGGTGTCGTAGACAGAGAGGTAGCTGAATTGCGAATTCAAAACAATTGGAGATGGGCGCGTGTCGAAACTATCTAGACGCAGCAGTTCACGCTGAAAACAATTCAAATGTTTGATACAACTTCCAGGCAATCCAGATATTATAGTAGATATTTTCTATAAGTTATACATTGATTATTTATATGTTTATATATATTTGTAATACAATATATGAAAATGCTGTATTAAAATATATTTAAAATTTATAAAAAAAACTTAAAAAAAAATATTAAAAATTTATTTCTAGAATGCTTTAAATCCAGGTCTTACTCCATTTAATTCATATATGAATGTTTGATGATATTATAATTCTCTTCAATATACCTCTTTAATTAAGTTTCCAATACCATTCACGTCCTAAGTGAAGCTTTTACAACACTGTGCTCATCTCTAGTTTTTCACCGCTTGTCGCCGCGCCCCCTTATCATTTCGTCAATTGTATCGCGTGTTGCCTGCTGCTGATCTATGCAAATGAGTCGATGTCGCTGTCGATGTCACTTTGCCCTATGGAGATACGCAATGATACCACCATCTGCCCCCTCCCTAGTCTGCTCCACACTGTCGCTCTATTCTCTCGGCTCCTGTAAGGTTGTATGAACATTTAAAATATGCAGAGTTGAAATGAAAAAGAAAAAAAAAAACAACAAAACAACAAAAAAAAAACAAAAATAAAATCGAACCCGAATGAAACGAGAAATTTACAAAATTGCCAATTGTCTGAAGCTAATCGAATTTCCGTTCCATTCGATTTATCTGGCATTTGTTTTGGTCTTAAGTGCAGCCAAAATAGTTCGATGGGAAGTGCTTCCTGTTCTATCCATGGAAATGCAGGCCATGACCTTCGATAAAGATGTCATTGCCTGGCCCAGGATCAGCACCACTCAACCACTACCTGCGCTCGCGCACTAACGACTTCCGTTTGACCAGCGCTGATAGGCTGTGGCGTATACCCTGTGGACTCAATCGTCGTATCCATTATATATTCAGTGCGGGCAATTAGGTAAGATCTCGACACAGCTAACTTAAGATTTCCAAAGACAGCAACAACTTTGGACAGCAACAGCAACAGCAACAGCAACAACAGCAGCAACTGTTGCTAGTGGCCGTTGCTGCTGCGTGCGAGGCTGAGGCATGGCACAGCATTTTAATATAGAAATTTTCTTATTATTTTAGGCCAACGGCCTACAACGGCCCCGAGGCCTCAGTCTCAGTCTCAGTCTCAGTTTCAGTGGCCCCCTTCCCACTCCCCGCTACCTCCCCCTCCCTCCCTGCCATCGCGTCAAGTGCCAACATCCAATTTCAATTCCAATTCCAATTCCAGCTCGCAGCCAAAGCCAATCAGACAAAGCCAAAGCCAAAGCCAAAGCGCGCTCTGCAGAGCTCTGCGCAGCCATTGAACAGGCATCGACCATCGGCCATAAGTTTGTCTGTCTGTCTATCTGTCGCTCCCACTCCCAAAGACAGAGCGAGAGAGAGAGACTGAGAGAGATGGAGATAGAGGCCCAGTCCATAGAAGGGCTGCCCCCTGTGCATGAATATTGTTGGATCTTGACAGCGGCGACAATTTGGTCAAAAAGAAAGTCGTTGTCACTGCCTTCAGAATACCCTACATTGTTGAGCAAATGGGGTATAATGGAGTGAAAGATACTAGAACTAATTATGATATACTATATACATATATGTATATAAAGTAGATACAGATACAGATACAGATACAGATACAGATACAGATACAGATACAGATACAGGTACAGGTACAGATACAGATACAGATACAGATACAGATACATATACACATACACATACACATACACGTACAGATACAGATACAGATACAGATACAGATACAGATACAGATACAGATACAGATACAGATACAGATACAGATACAGATACAGATACAGATACAGATACAGATACAGATACAGATACAGATACAGATACAGATACAGATACAGATACAGATACAGATACAGATACAGATACAGATACAGATACAGATACAGATACAGATACAGATACATATACAGGTACACATACATATACAAATACAGACACAGCTCACATTACAGGGTATCTCGCAGCCTAGCCTGCTGTAGAAGAGCGCGCTTTGTTTGGGCCTTGGGCTTTTGATTTTGGTTGGCTTTGGCTGCCTCAGTGGCCATCACTCATTGAAGATTGGCGGCGCAGCAGCAACAGCCGCAGCAGCAGCCAGCGAATCGGGTTTGGAGACCGTCAAGTGGTTGCAGTTGGAGCTGTTGGTTAATGGCCAGCGTTTGGGGCCCGCCGGTTGGCATATGGCGTACGTTCGATGGAAAGAAAACACACATCATGAATCTTTAATGAAGAATCACCAAGTTAGGGGGCCCCCGGGGGCACGACCATAAACGTTGCCGCACATTTTCTTTTATTGAGCCGTAAGATTCGAATTGTTGTTGTAGTTGTTGTTGCTCTTTAACGAGTTGAGTTTGTTGTGGTTGTTGGTTTTTGGATGTGATTTCGTATTTGGCGCGGCGTTTGAAGACCGGCGGCCAGCAGCCATAGCCATAGCCATAGCCGCAGCCATTGTCGATCGTGAATTGCGGATCGGCAGAGAGCGGACCCGCGACCCGCAGACCCCGGACCCTAGACCCGCAGACCAGCAGACCCCAGACCTCAGACCCATGCCCATCGTGCACCCATCGCAATGTTAATGTATTTGGAAATCGTGCCCGACGCGTCTCTCAGCAGCGCATTGAGAAAACCAGAATGGAAAGTGATTAGTCCAGCATAACGACGAGCCATATTCTCTAACTCTTGTTGTTATCGATAAGTATCGATTTGTATATGCTGTCTTTATAGAGTTGACTTTGAGTTGATCTTGATGTCAATTCTCTTTTTGTTATCAATCTATAAAATATAAAATTTGCAAGTTGATAAATGACTCAGATTAGTTTATTTCGTAATCGATTATTTATTCGATAAATGCGCAGTCAATGATGAGAGAAGATAGAGGGAAGCCTTACAATGATTGTCATAATTAATAGTTAGAAATCAGTTTTATCGATTCGAGATATTATCAGTATCGATCATCAAAATTAAGGATAATCAGGCTCCCTTTGCGTATTATATGAAATTGTGCATTAAAATATAAATCCGAATCAATGTTTATCTATAGAGAACATCGGTAAATTTGATATATCGATATGTATATCATATATCGAGCAGACCATCAGCATATTTAGTTAGTCAACTCACTGTAGAAATCATTTGACTTCTTTCAGATAAAAAGTTAAGGCCCATAGCCGATTCCATCTTCGTATTGTCCCTGGAAGATGCCCAAACAAACATGGCGACAAAGTCGAGTTACTTTTTGGTCGGTCGCCCCATCATCATAAAAGAAATTTATTGACAAACTATGCATTATTAAAAAATTATATGTACTTGTTGTGGTGTGTGTGGCGCGTTTGAGATTTGTTTAATAATAAATTCATTATGCGAGACGAAGTCGGAGAAATTAAGCATGCGTAGATATGTATGAGTATGGGTGGGAGCAGGGGCAGGGATAGGGGCATGTGCATAGTTATGGGTATGGGTATGGGTATGCGGATGGGCCCATGGACGTTGGACACTATGGTCAACGAACTGGTGGACCGTGAAAGTTGTCTGCACACGATTCTGACCCAAAAATAAAAACAAAAGACTGAAAAAAATGAACGATTCAACGTGGTTTCATTATGATAATTGTAGAAATTAGCCAATGATTGATGGCCCAACAATGCGAACCCAATCGAAGAATTCATCTACAGTTACTTACCACATTTGGGAAGCTCAAAATTGATGCTACGAAGCTGATCCACAGATTGAACAGTTAGAAAACTTAGAACTTGGACTATAAAAGGAAATGGGAGAAATAGTTGATATAGAACTCTAGAATAAACCGTTCCCACAGTTCCTGCGAACATTCCACTTAATCTGTAGCTCCAGGAACTGGGTCTATGCCCCGACTCAGCATCAATCAATCATCAATCAAACTGGCATTTGCACAGTTAATCATTGATTGAGCTGGCTTCGGCTTGAGTCTACATTGTAAAGCTGTGACAGTGTCTGGAGAGCAGACTCAGCTGGCGTGTGACATGGGATATGCGCCTTGTAAAGCTTCCCTGACCGGCCCAAAAGAGGAAACAGTCGTCCTTTTTCCACTCTTCATTGTCTGATGTCCGCTGCCCGTTGTCGACTGGCATCCAAGTGCAAAGTCCAATCAAGCATTACAAGAGCGCAACGTTTCCGACTTCCGATGCGAGTCTCATATTACGAAATGTGAACAGGACGTCGAGCGGGGCCAAAACGGTTCCAACTGGAACTGAAACTGTCGCAGAAGGAGTTGCTTACTGACTGCGACTGCGACTGCGACTGGGACTGACACTGGGACTGGGACTGCAACTGCTTCTCCTGCTGTCCCAGTTTAACTGCCGCCTTCCACTTGATTAAACACTTTTATCCAACGGCCCCTACTCAGCTCGTCCTACCCTCTGCTCTCAAACGGCAACGATTCTGTGAAATGTGTCAGGGGCTGGATGGCTGGCTGGCTGGCTGGCTGGCTGGCTCCAGGACCTGCTACCAGGGACGGGGCCAACGTAATTTGATGCCACACAATGATCCGTTGACGCTTGATCTTTGCTGGCCAAGCTGGCGAGCAAGCGAGCAACCGAGCCGCGGCTACCGCAATGACAGGTGCAGCGCCTAATGATGATGCCCCGATGCTCATGATGACGATCATGCTGCAAGGATGCACCTTGCTGCAACTGCAGCCAATTGTCTCTAGCCAGGGGTTGCTCTTCAGACTGCTGTGTGCGCTCGAGTGTAATGCAAAACGTGTGTCGAGCGTCACAGCAGAAAAAACTAAAACAAACCGAAGCGAAGGCCAAAAAAAGAGCAGAGGAAGGAGACGTCGAAACAGGTACGAAGTGGAGGTAGGGCGAGGGGGGCTAAGAAGCTGCTGTTGCCATCATCCACACATCCCTCATTGTTTCAGTTGCTTCAGTTGCGGCGGCGTTCATTCAACTGCTGCCACAGGACGCCGGACTCGCCGGTCAGTCTGTCTGTCTGCCTTTATGGCTAGGCTAAGGATCAATGCTCCCTGCTGCTGCTGCTGCTGCTACTCAGTTTGTTGAACTATAAAACGCAGTTGCCTATATAATTATAAGGACTTCCAGTCAGTCCTCAGCTGGCTCTGAAGAGCAGCTTCATATGCATACTTGGCTATAAATAGACTGCTTTATAGAGTATTTGTGGAATCGATGCAAACATTCTTGTAGAGCAGAGGGTAGCTCTAGCTCTATTATCATGTGATTCAGAGCATCTGCCTGAAGAAGAGCTTTATGTTTGCCTTGTTATTGATAGAGTGAGGCATATATCTATAGGCATCAAACTGTTTTATATAGAAATTATCCTTTGCAACTTACTCTATAAGGTTAAACTTAAGTTCAACAAGTAATAATGGAATGAAGATCGTAGAAAGAGCGAAGAAAGTAGGACGTAGGATAAATGAAAGAAATACGCAGAAATAAGATAGTAAGAAGGAAGGAAGGTGGAATGATGAAGAAAGAAGATCGCGATGGGAAAAGGTTAAGAACAACAAATGAAAAATCGAAAAAGTAATGAAGAAAGTTGGGAAGAAGTAAGAATAAAGAAGGTGGAAAGGTGAAGGAAAGAAGATCGAGGAGCGAAATGAGAAATGGGAAAGAAAGATAAAGTATACAGAAGGATGAAGAAAGAAGAAGGAAGGGATTGGGGAAACAACAATTGAAGAAGAATTGAAAATTAGTAGCAAAAAACAAGTATAAAAAAGAAAGAGGAAGAATCAAAATATTCCGAATCAAATCTTGATTCGTATAGCGTAAAGGCAATATCCTGATTTAGATAAAGTCTTATAAATATTAAAAAATGTTTGCTAAGTTTTTAGACCATATTAATACTAATACTAATAATTATAATAAATGAACAAGAGCAAAACAGTTGCAAAACTCTACCAAAAAATAAAAGCAAACCCAAAAACAAAAACACCGAAACTCATCTGAGTGCAAATAGAGGTGCGTTGCGTGGCATTTGGGTATTGATTACCTGGCAAAGTGACAACAACAACAACTGACAAGGTGTGCGTGTGTGTGTGTGTGTGTGTTAGTCTCGAAGGGCATCTCTGTCGTTGTCAGCGTCATCGTCGTCATCGTCACCAATCGTCGCTGTGTCAACAATTTAATCAGTTCAAATAAAAGATACAACGGATATTCGTCTGCGCTCGGCCTGTTTCGGTTACATTTGAATATATCGAGGGACAGACCACCAGGAGACAACCACCAACAGCAGCCACATTCAGCCACCCAGATAACCAGGCAACTGCTCCTCCCACTCCTCTGCCTACTCCTCCATCTCCTTCTCCTTTTGGCCGGCTGCATGCGCCCTTTTTAGCGCAGTTCTACTTCCTCTGAGGCAACTGGGACTCGAGCTTGAGTCTCGGCTGTAAGCAAATATTTTTGCCTGATAAAAAAAAAATAGTAATAGTAATCGTAGTAATTCCAGTCGGGCATGCACGACTAGCATTTGCCCTGCCTACAGTAAGGAAGCTTTGCCTTTTATTCATGGATATTATATTCTAGATTTTTGAGAAATTTTGTAAAGAATTAGAATTCGAAGTCAACAGCTCTTTAGAATATGCTTGAGAATCTATAATCATGCTTGCTTATTTTTCTCTCATTTACAGGGTATCTTTGTGTTGTATCCACACAACAAAAAGGCGCTCAATATGCAATCGGACGGGTAAAACATAAACGCACGCAGATGCATTTAAGAGCGCGTGTTTGCTGTTGTTTCCTGATGTGTTGTCCCTAGCGCAGGGAGTACACACACCCACACCCACACGCAGATAGAGACATGTGTGTAGATACAGATACAGATAGAGATACGGATACATAAAAAAGTCCAGATAGTTGCCATGACTATTTGGTGCACACACAACAAACACATGAATATTCAATCAGTTTGTGGCTATGTGCGAGGGTGGTTCCCGGTGGTGCTCGGCGGTTCGATCCGAACCGTTAGAGCCGCCAGCAGCGCAGCACGAGCTCTCGCTAGAAAAACGTTCTGGAGCTGGAGGAGGGAGCTGGGTCACACGATTTGCCATGGGGCGCAAAATTGAGCGCAACGTAAACGTAGACTAAGCAAACAAGCTGATGAGAGAATTACGGAGGGGATGGAGATAGGGAGGAGGGGGAACGATGGGTAGAGTAGGGCAGATATGAGGGAAGAGGGCGCGGAAGGGGAGAGTAAAAAGGAGGAGACTGCTAGATAAGTGTTACTGCTAAACGGGAAGAGGTAAGAGGCAGAATAGCTAACGCTTAAGGATGAGACTAACAAAAGGTAGGGAGCAAAGTGTGTAGAAACAAAAAACATAAGAGAATATATGAAATGAGCATAGGGATTTGTAAACAGTCAAGGATGAGCCAAGGAAGAGCAAAGAAGTACAAAATCAAAAGGGAAGCAGAGAGAGAAAGAGGTGGGAATAGAGTGAACCAGAGAAAACGAAAGATTGAACTGCAGAAAGACAGTGCGAAACAGAGAGAATGAGAGACTGCGCCAGAGAAGGAGGCAGCGACAGAGGGAGCTGTCGCAATAACAAAATCAAACCAAAAATCAAATCGTAACGAACATCGGACAGTAAGCCAAAGTCGAAACACACCTATGTACATATGTATAGGCGTCTGTATGTGTGTATGTTTATGTAAGTAGGTAACATTATCAAGAATAAATAGATAACGGGTGAGCAAACGTCTCTGGCTGACGCGATTGAATTTGATTCTTAAAGAAAAGCCACAAAAAAATTAATATAAAAAAAAACATTCATCGTATGTCAGAATTGAATACCCTAACAGAAGATGTGATGTGATATACGATGGTATAGTTCTATAGATACTTTGGGTACTACAGATACTATAGATACTGTAGATACTATAGATACTTTAGACACTATGGATACTGCAGATACTATAGATACTATAGAGAGTCTATAGACTTTATCCATACTATCGATAGAGATACTACTCGTGAATCATTCAGAGTTCATAGCAGATTCGAAAGACTCTTTTGTCAAGTGTATATATCTATAAGAAATTATTGTTAAACACGCCGAAAAACCTCAATGACAAGAAATTCCAATTCTGGCCCTGATATCAGGCGACGCGCAGCCATCATCAACATCGCCTTGCGCCGCCTCCTCCTACTCCGCCATCTGCTCCTCCTCCTCCAACTTCGCCTTCTCGTCGCTGTCGTCGGCTTAAATCTCAAGAGCACACACACACATACACACACACGTAACGCCGCTCTATTTGGCCCCGACACGTCCTCACCTGCCGCCCCCTGGGCTCTGGGCAAGCAGTTGCTTGAGTGCACGTCGAGCGAGTTTCCGTTACGCTTATCGCCTGGCAAAATCATCGATCATCTCAAATTCACGATCCATCATCATTAGCGATAAGTCTGGGGGGCTGTTGCTCGAAATACGCTTGAAGTTCCAAAGTTTTGCCGCCTTGGACCCGCCCACCCTAAGTTCGTTTCGGAGGCAGTGTGTGCAGATCTGGGCAAATGATCTATTGACTAGACCGTCGAACTTTAGACCCATATATCGATATACCCACCCACACACACACATACATAGGTGTAGGTGTGTTTCCTATCTGGGGATTGCATTGAGACGTTGCTGTTGGGGTCCGTATTTCGGTATCGTTTGGTCCGATTCCGGATTCCGTTCCATTGGTTTTATCTTTATTGTTTGGGGGCCCCGTTGCCCATTGCCCATTGCCCATTGCCACCTTGGCTCACATTTTATTTGGCTCTTTGCGTTCTCTTTTAAGACGCGCAGCGCCCAATTGATTGGCCTGCAAAATCGTGTCACGTGCCCGATTATATGGCCAAGATATATGGGGAGCGTTGTATAAACAATTTCTAATGCATTCTGTCATTGCGTCTATCTGCTGCTCGCTGCCCTGGGCTCCCCGCCTTTTGCCAATTTTATGACGCCCGCACTATTTTCCACTTGTTTATAGAAGTTTATAATGCTACACTGGAACAAATAAAGTAATCAAAACTGAGTCGTATCCAATAACCAATCAATTTTCATTGTGCTGAATCTGATTGTGTATACATTTGTGTCTGTTCATCTCTAAGAAATGATCAGTTTCTAATGAATTCAATATAAAATATCGATAAATATCGAAATGAACAAATGAAAAGCCAAAATAACTAAGCAAACAAAATTTTATAGTTTCGATACATATCAATTTCACAATATCAACAAATAGCCTTATTTATGCTAGGCAAGTACAATCGCCAGTTATCGATTTCTATTAACATCAATATTTACATTATGGAACTATCGATAAATCGATTAACTACACATCATCATTCACGAAATATTTCAGATAATGCCAATATATAAAAAACATAAATCAGCTACAAGTTAACTATATGATAGGAACACTTAAATCGATAAATATCGAGCTTTCAGCGACTGCGACTCACATAGAATAAAAAAAAGTTTCCCTCGATTTGGCGCAGTGTTTCGTACGATTATCTGTGTGTTTGTAAGAGGCAGCTGCTGCCATAAAGCGAACACGATCTATCGATCTATTGGCCCCGACCAGATAACAGATATTATTATTGTGGCCAAGATAGGCGTTTCTGTGTTTCACTATTTGTAATACACTTACACACACACACACACAGAGAGAGAGGGAGTGTGTGTGGGGTGTCAGCTAGAGTTGAGCCTTGCAAAGCCTCAAAAACAGGAAAAATAACAAAAGTATCTTCTATCTGTTTGTCTGTGTCGAGTCTTAGCCCTAAAGACGCTGTAAACGATTTTTAAGCCCATCGAGCGGCATCGAGCCGCAGCGCGTGATATCGCCAACTAGCTCTCCCAAAGTCTAAATATATATGTATGTGTATGTGTATGTGTATGTGTGGGTATGCATATATCTGTGTCGGGTGCTGATCACATTTCGGGGATCAGACTTCCTGTGACTCAGCGCATGAGTCACAAAATGGGGGCAGCTCGAGGTATTTACGCATTTACGTATTTGGCTCGTATCAGTGCCAAAATAAAGTCCACTATTTGCCTCTCTATCTAAGGCAGATATGCTCTAACTCTGCCTCTCTCCCTCTCTCTCTCTCTCCCTCTCTCTCTCTTTCTCTCTCTTTAGTTATATATGTTTACATAAGCACATCTCTCACTACCTCTCTCTCTTTTTCTCACTTTTAGCTTTGCTCTTTTGGTCTCATCTATTCAACCAAATGACGCTATCTGCTGCATATGTATCTGTGTGTGTGTGTGTGTGTGTGTGTGTGTATCTGTGTTTGTATCTGTCTGTGTCTGCTTGTACTTTGGCTGCTCGTCCGAACATTTGGCTCGTAAATTGTTTCCAGTTAAACTCATTATGTAATTGTCCAATTGTTGGCACATTAGGCCATGCTTCTTATCCTGCCACACCCACCACCCAGCGCCGCCCATCTTCAATTGTCCACTGTCCACTCTACAACCCGGTGCATTGGCCATCGCTTTGGCATATTTCTCTATCCTGAATCAATAAAAAACTCACGCATAATTTATAAGCGTTGCAGAGCGGGGCGAGCAGACGGAGCCGGAACAGAGAAGCCTCGACATCCGAGCAACCCAGCTGTCCATCATAACGGTTTTGGTCTGTAGCCATATTGATTCCTACACTAAGCGACAAAGTTGGGTAAGTTATTAGTATATATGTATATTAACTATATATGTATATGCTATATATGATAAATCTATCTGTATACATATATAACATCTTTGCTATGTATCTCATTTATACACTTAACAAAAAAGTCGAGTCGAAACGAATATGTTTATATTCTGTTTATTTCACGCGTTAAGGTATGGATATAGATAAATATGCATGATACTGTGTCTGAATGTATGTCTGTATGTATATAAATTATGAAATAGGCCTAAATATTATTACAGTAATAAAGTAACATAAGAGCTAAAGCTTTACTTAGCTTATAGGGATTTCCATTGCAGGAAATTGTTAAATTATTACTGATAAAAGTTGATATATAGTTTAAATATACATATATGTATATGTATGTATATATTTACTATTCATATGCATATGTGTACATATATGACAAGTCATCTGTTGTATAAGATAATTAGCTAAAAGCAATCAAGCCAATGCATTCCTTGTAGTGAGTAAACACTGTAGATATGTATATGTATATATATACAGTTATAAACTAATCTGACAGATTCAAATGATTTCCATGTTTCATCTTTTCGATATTAATAGCAATAAAGCACGCTTCATGTTGCACAGTGTACCATTCGCGCTCTTGCTCTATCTTCATCTCTATCTCTATCTGTATCTCTATCTCTATCTGTCTAGCTCCGTCTCCTTCGCACGTCGCGCACAGCCTGACCAACTGAAGAAGAGTAGCAACAGCCACAAATGTGGGCTGTGGGTGGGTGCACCAAAAATGGGGATAACATCGTTTTGTCTGGGGGTTGCTTCCATATCTATGTGTGTGTGTGTGTGTGTGCGTGTGTATCTTGCAGATACAGATACACAAGTGTTGCCAGGCAACCGAAAGCCATGAGAATTGTACATAACAAACCAAAGCAGCGAGCTGTGCAGGGGGTGGCAGGCGTCGGGGGAGGAGAAAGGGGGAAGGGGGGGCTAACTAACATAGGGGTGGCAGGTAGGCAGGTAGAGGCAGCACCCAAAAAGCCAACCCAACCCCAGCCACATGAAGAGAAGCAGCCCATCTCTGCGGGTGTTGTTGCTGCTGCTGTTGTCATTGGCCGGTTGGTTGCCCGCATGATTTCATCTGACAACAACAACAACAACTACCTGCTGCTGGATGCAGCAACAACAACGAAATCGATAAAATGTATCTGCAGCTGCGGCTGTGGCTGTGGCTGCGGCTGCGTCTGTTTTGTGGTTCGTTGACTAAATGCGGGCGTGTGCGTTACGTACACAAATACACACAAACAACTGTATATACACACACAGACTTATGTACATATAGCATGAGCAATGACTAATCGCACATTATGCTGTGTATCTGGCCGGGCAGAAAAATCAATGCGCAGAGGTGAGCTGAGCAGAGGCCAAGAGCAGCGCCAAAGAGCAAACGAATCACAAAAACGCAAGTCACGCGGCGCAGGCAGAGATGTATACACACACACATACACATACGAGCACACGCAAACACACACTCGCACACATAGTACGCTGTAAGTGGTCGGTCCTGCGCAGCAGCAGCCGCCAAGACAGAGATAGCAGCAGCCGAGAGGCTGCTGTGGTTGGCTCACACAGGTAAACACACATACACACACGCACACATACAGAGAGAGACACACAGCAGGCTGCTCTGCCGCCTTGCCCAGAGAACAAATCTCAACGGTCAAAGGAAGCAAAAGCAAAACGAAATGAGAAGGAAACGGCAGCAGCAGCAGCAGCAGCAGCAGCACCAGAAACAGCAGCAGCAGCGACAGCAGCGACGTCAGCGTCGCGCGCTTACCCAATTGCCAGGCGGCAATTTATCAGCATTCCTGCTGCGCAAGATGCGACGACGTAGTCGACGACGCCGGCAGCGCTGTCGCACTCATGCATGTGCACGACGTGCTCACGCTCGCTCTCGCGAGTGCTCTCAGCGTCGTATCTATGTGGCTTATCTGTGTGAGCGGCCTGCGCTAGTGTGCGACGTGCGCTCTCTTGCGCTCTCTGCTGCTGTTGCTGCTGCTGCTGCTGCGGCGGCTGACTATGCGCTTTGATTACACCTGAGTAGCTGTTGCTGTTGTTGTTGCTGTGTTGTTGCTCTGTTGTTGCTGCTGCTGCTGTTTGGTTTTTCTTCGGCAAAGTCGTTGAACGTGTCTGCGCCTCGCGACGCGTCGTCGTCGGCAGTTTGACTACGTCGACGTCAACGGCAACGTCGCTGTCGCTGTCGCTACTTCAATTGAATTGTAATGAGCGTGTGGCGGCTTTTTGTTGTCGCTGCTGCTGTTGCTGCTGCTGCTGGTGCTTGTTTTGTTTTCTTTATTTTTTTTTTTTGGAAAATTTGTTAAAATTTTCGTCGCCAGCTTTACGGGTTTTTGCGTTTTACGTTTTGTTAATACGTTTTACATATTATTTTCGGAGTCATCTTTTCTTACCTCTCTCTCCCTCATTCTCCCTCACTCTCTTCTTCTGTCCCTTTCGCTGTTGTCGCTTGTTTTATTCGTGCTGTTTATGTTTGTCTCCATCTTCAACTCTAATTTGTTTAAATTGTTTTTTAATTAACTATCAGTGACATTTTCTTTTTCATTGTTTTTCCGCCACGCCTTTCTCGGCTGCTTCTTCTTCGCCTGTGCTTTTGGAGCTGGTTCTAAAAGTGCGAGATGATAATGTTGTAGCTTTTGGGGCCGGGCCATAATGAAGCTGTAGAGAAAGTTGATTATAGTGGGAAATTGTCGACTCGAAAAAAATAGAAAATAAATAAATATGTTTAAATTATGTCAAATAATTGGGGCATTAGCTAACAAGTATTTTATCGATAGTCGAATCAATCGATAGCTACAATTGTTACATATCGATAAGAATGGTAATCTATTTATTAAGATTTATTCATTATTACTTCCCTATTTATTAAACTTTTATCTAAATCTGTAAAAGCTCTCTGTCTGATCGATATACTATGTACTATATCGATTATATCGATCACTATATATTATATAGTTATCGATAAAACCTATAATTATTCAGTTTACTCTCAATGTCTTAATTGTTATTACAAAAATGTATGTACTTAAAATAAATAATTGTTATCGATAACAAAATCGATTAAAGATAATAGTATGTTATAGAATGTGCATTATGGCAAATTTTCTCTCTCTCTCTCTCTTCCTCTTGTGCTGTCTGTCCTTCACTCCGTATTCTCTCTCTCTCTCTCTCTCTCTCTCTCTCTCTCTCTTTCTCTCTCGCTCTATATATCTCTTGTTTTTTTTATGCTGTTTCTCTGTTCCTTTCTTCTTTTTGTAGATAACTTAACTGATTTAACGGGAATAGCCCTTTTTATTAACTCTTTAAAATCAAAATTAAGTTCTCTCTTTCTTTCTCTCTATCTCTTTCCCCCTCTCTCTCTCTCTCTCTCTCTTCGCCTTTCGCTCGTTTGTCCTTGACCCAGGCCACTTGCCTAATTGCCGCACTACACAATTTCCTCGACTTTCATTTGCCATTTTCACAAATTTTCCCAATTTCCATTGCCCGTTACGTCGCCGTCGCCGTCTTCGTCGTCGTCGTCGTTGTTGGCGTCGCTCTTTTTGGTCTATTTTAAAAATAAAGCACGCTAACGACGCGCAATAACCATAAATAGTTAAAAATATGTTTGCCCCTCGCTCTCGCTGTCTGTGTGTGTGTGTGTCTGTATCTGCAAGTACGTGTAGCTGGTGCTGCTGCTGCTGCTGCCGTCGCGTAACAACAGCAGCAACCGCCACGAGCAATTGTTGCTGCTCTTCACTTTTCATTTGCTTTGTCACTGCCAAAAGGCAGGGGAAGGGGCTCAAGGTAGGAGGAGACGGTCAGCGAGAGAGGGGAGGGGTCGAGAGGGGACGGGGGGGATTTAGCTCTTTGGTCAGCGTTATTTTGTGTGGTTCCTTTGTCGCTTATCTTGCGGCAAATGATTGAACGGCTGCTGCTGCTGCTGCCAGTTATACCCTGTAACCATGGCGAGTAAGCAAATCGGGTATATAGGTTGCATAACTAGCAGCTGAAATCTTTTCTACTGCCGCAATGCATATCTTATAGAGCAACTCAAGCAATGCCCACCGAGTTGCACAGATTTGAAATTTGATAAGTTCTTTCTCTCCAGCTTCTCTTTTAGTTATCTGCTTACAAAGCTCATAGTACAGGGTATATTTTAGCTCATTACTCTCCTATTACCACCTGTTGTTGTAGTTATTGCAGTTGCTCCATCGTTCTGTCGCCTTTGATGTGCGGCACTTATCTAATCGACCGTCGAATACCTGACGACAGCCACCGGCCCCCGCGCCACCTCTCTCCGCCCCCTGCGCTCCCACGCCTCTGCCTCCGCCGAGTCACAAGATTATCGAAGCTGCGCAGCAACTGTTGCTGTCGCAGAGGCTGTTGTGGCTGGGCGTGGCAGTGCACCCACACACACAGACAGAGCTGAGGTGTGATTTCTCAGCTGCTGTTCCATTGGCTTCTGGTATTTGATATTTTGATATTTGGTTGTTTCTTCTGCCTCTTCTTTTATTTCGTGATAGGTGCAATTATAGAAACAAACGAGCGATTATTTATCAGAAGGTCTATGGAATCGAGAGGAATACGCGTACGACGAGGCAATGCGCACAGTAAATGCTCTAACAAGGCCAAAACTCAGTGAAATGTCTAATGAGATTCACATAGAGAGGCGCGTCGGCAAATGCTTTAAGCATTTTACTCTAACTTGACTTGATAATTAGTTACTTACGCTTGAGAGTTCTACAGTGAAGACTCTACAAATGACTTTACGCCTTTACACCCACCACGTAATGAGATTCGCATAGAGAGGCGTCTACTTGATATGTGATACATTAAATTGACTCGTCAAAGACTTGACACATACTTACAGTAAAGCTTCCACTAACAGCTTACGATCAACACCTCATCCATCACAAAATGAGATTGACATAGAGAGGTTATTAAACAGATTATAATGATATGTATGTAGTTTGGTAATATAACAACTTCAACTGCAGCTTGCGCCACTAAAGAGAATATTACAGTAGAGCTTCCTCTAACAACTTGAACTAGGCATCTCAATCATCAATCGTCAATCAGTCAGTTAATCATGTCTCATCATATAGTTCAAGTAACTATTGTTAGTGTATTCATTTTCATACTGATTTCAGTCTCGTTTTTCAGATGTGGATAAAGTGAGGTTAGGGTATGTACGAAAGTTTGCGTGCTGCAACGAACGCAACTGTACTTTTTCAGCTGGACGCACATCTTGCGCAAGATTCAAAACCAAATGAGTGTGTGTGAGTGGGCGTGTGTATGTGTGTGCGTGTAATCAATGAAATTGTTTACTGATAGCATTACCGTTAACTCAGCCAAAGCGTCCACAGTGGGGCAAATGTCTACAAATATATGGTTATATATAAATGTATATGTATTTTAGCATAACGCTCTAATCTCGCAGACTGCACGCCTGCTGTGTTCCACTTAAGGTGTGTGTATGTGTTTAAAAGGAAAGAGTGGAAGCGAGACAGAGCGAGCTGATTGTTAAACTAGCTTCGATTCTCAATCCCATTGCATTGATGTTCAATAGGCATCCAATTCGAAATAGTTTCTTTTTGTTGTGCAAACTGAAACAAATACTTATAGCTAAATAGGGTATATTGGTTGTGAGCAAACGTATGTAACAGCTAGCAGAAAGCCTTAGACATATATTTACTTACTCTTTTCAATTGCATCAAAATATCGATAGATATCGATTATTATTTTTCGATTTGAAAGATAAAACTCGTAGAATATATGGAAATAGATTACTGTTCAACTCTGAACTTGGCATAATCTTGCAATCCAAATTCTCCTTACTCTTTCTAATTTCATTAAAATATCGGTAGATATCAATTTTCATTCACAATCTACAAAGCAAAACTCGTAGACTTCTCTAAGATCTATTGCAAATAAGTTAGTTATATAACTTTCCAGTAAATCTTCTCATTTAAAGCTTATTTCCCTTTGCTGCTGCGAGTAGAGCTCATTTAAAAGTATCTTCTAGTCAAGCAATGCCAATTGGCGCACTCTGAGCTGTTTCAGTTGCGAGTTATCTGAAACTCTGCTGCCGCACGTCAGGTTTAAGGCATTACGTAATTGGTCAAAACAGGAAGACGTGTTCAAATTCAATTTTCAATGTTTTTCGCAATTGCAACGAACCCCCTTTTTCGATTGACCGCCCCCGCCCAAGCGCCCCTCTCGCTCACACCACGCCCCTGCCAGAGGCATGCTGTACTCTGCTTATCGCTGAAGCACGAGCCCAACCATTATGTATATAGAGTATATATATATACATATATGAAACATATGTGTATATATATATATGTTTATGTGTGTGTGTGTATACCCTATACATGTCATATATTAGGCATTTGAAGTTTGTAATCCCAGCTGAGTGCCGATAAGCGATCGATTGTCTATATAAATGCTATATACTCGCGTATATATTTATTTATTTGTACTTATGTGGCTCGAGTCTCGATTGTAATCGGCCAGGCTCGTTTTTGGCTTACGTGCGCTAGAAAAAAGCAAATAAGAATGTGACAGTCGGGCATGTCCGACTGCTTGATACTCATTCAAGGCTCGAAAAACTTTGAACTGGCTTACACATAAATTTACTAAGGAGTGCAACAAAAACTTCAAGTGAAGGGGCTAATGATTGTAGGTCTACAAAAAGAGGTCATCAAGAGGATGACAACAAGAGGAGATCTACAGAAGAAGGCCAACAGAAGGATGTCAAGAGATCGATGTCAACAAAAGGAGGTCATCCGGATGAGGTCAATAAGAGAGTTTCTCTTGGAGGAGTTCTATAGAAGGATGTCATAAGAAGGTCATCAGCAGGAGAAGGTCTACCAAAGAAGGTCTACCGAAAGAGGTCTACCGAAAGAGGTCTACCGAAGGAGGTCTACCGAAAAATGTCTATTGGGAAACGTCAACAAATTCTTAGATATATATGAATCCACACATTATATTATATTACATATTCCACATAGTTCTATTTTCAGTTTCCTTACTTTCCCATTGCCTTACATGAGTATAAATTTGGCTTGTGATTGCCCCTACTGCCACGCGCACCCTACTGTCTGCTGTCTGCTGTCTGATGTCTCCATTTCATTGGCAGCCAGACACATAATTAGAACACGCCCCAGACCAAAGCTGATTCCAGACAACCTCTAAGCTTCTCTTCTTCCCTCTCTATTGAGAATAGTTACCCAATTTTCAGACTTATCTGCGACTACGTGCCACACTATGTGTGCCACAGACCTGACTCTGGCAGCTTTTGAGCAGTCTGCCCAAATCCGCTCTGTTCCTCAGCTCCAAGCGAACTTTGTCTTTGTTTCTTACACACAAACGAAAATAGCTGAGTATTATACAAGTCTCTTATATGCCACATGTACCACATCTTGCGTAATGCTCAAGTGCAAAAACAAAGGGGCACAAAACACTCGTATTTCAATAGCGTTCGTTTGCCTGGCAGATATATTACATCAAACGTTCCTCACTGTCAATTGCTGGATTCAATCATTTAACATGACTTCAAGCTGATTCTTTTCAAAACATCTCACTTTGACTCTACCAATTCTTATGACATTTCAATCATAATCAATACTAAATGTATTTGTTAACATTAAGTTTACCACGTGGATTGACTAGCTCGCGGACTTTAACAAGAAGATTAGCTTTTTTATTTTTTGTAGTTTTAGTATGAGGCTTACATAGGGATTGTCTAAGTCAAAACAGAGTGAATTTGTCCTTTTCAATACTCAAATTAGCAACAGTGCAAAAGAGACATTAACACGAGCTTAAGCATATACTACTAGAAAACTTACCATGAGGATTTGATTTAAGAAAATTAAATCAATTTGAATTCTCCTTGCAGACAAAAAGAGGAAAGAATTTACCACGAAGCTTACAATGAGGCTACATTAGACTTACCATGGCGATTGCTATCATGGTTATCATACCATATTTTTGTGCTGAGGATTAGTTATGTTAATAGTCAATCAATTTCTTCAGTTTGATTATTCTATGCCCAGCAAATGTCTTCCCATTCAATTTTGCACACATATAATCCCATCATAATAACAATGAGAGCTTTTGAGCTGACTTTTCCAGTTCCGTTTTCAGTTCACTTTCGGTTTTTGTGGACAAATTCTTTGTGAATTTGTCGTCAGATCGTCGCTGCCCGGTTTGGGCGCGGGCTCGGCTATTGCAGTCGCCTTGCATATTTTTCTCCACATTCTCGTTTTCATTTTCCTTTCATTTCCATTGCGAGTTTCCTTTCGCCCAATTTCCATTAAGAAGCAATTACGTTGCCGCTCATTAAATTCGTGATCGCATGCCATGTAAAATGCACGTGAGACGAAGACGTCGCAGGCGAGGGGAGACGAACTATTATAACAAATATGAGCACGAGTCCGAAGAGGGAACTAAGACAGGGACAGAGCGAGAGCCAGAGCGAGAGGCATTGGCAGGGGCAGGGGCGACGATGTTGCAACACCTGCCGCAACAACAATTGTAACTGCAACATTGCGGGGGTAACTAGCTATGGCTGTGGCAGCTGCTGCCGTTACTGCTGCCGGCATTGCTGTTGCTGCTGCTGCTGCAAGTGGCAGCTGCTGCACTTGCCACAGACGGCCGCAAGCAGCCACCCACCGCAGCGAGTGGTCAATGGAGCCACCCACCTATCGGACCGCTAATCAATCAGAAAAGGCGGCCACAACTGAACTTTGGAGCGTCGTTTAGCACAGTTTAACACGGTTCAGCAAATGGCACTTTCCAATGCGAAAGAAAGTTTCAGCTTACCGGCTGAGAAGCGCATAGAGAGGCGAGCGGCAGCAACTGTGTATGAACAGAAAATTAGAAGAGTGCGCTCAACAGAACTACAGTGAAACAGCGGAGGAGCTAAAGACAAAAAGTTGGAGTCATTTAAACCGAGTCGCAACGACTGCACAATACTCTGCATACAATTTGCAACTATCACATATTGAGATAGATATTAATGTGAAGAATATGGAAAGAGAGATCCGAGATCCCAGAGCCGAAAATATATGCTAACTCTACACAACTTCATAACAACAAGATAAACTCTACAGCTGGATATGCTCGCCCCCAACTTCAAAACAGGGCATGAGAGAGACAAATAAGAAGCAGAAGACGCTGGAAAAAAAACAGACTGGAGCAGACCTTGAAACAGTTCAAAAACGTAAACGGTTCAGTGATCATTGATGTAAAACAAAAACAAAAAACAAAAAAAACGGAGTCAGACTCTAAAACAGAAATGGGAGAAACAGAATGTAAAGCTAAAGCAGAACAGAGACAGCGAGAGGAAGAGCCAGAGGTAGAGGGAGAAATAGAAGCTGCAGATAATGATGGCAGGCAGAGAGCGAGAACATCCGTCATCTTGTGCCAGGGGCCATAAAACCTATAGGGGTCTATGCGGGGCCTCCACACACTCACACACACATGCACACATCGACTATATACTATATGTATTTGTTAAGTCTGGTCGGCGGACTCTGGCGTGCGCGCTGATCTGCCTGACTGCGTCGCAGCCGCCCGCCAAGAGGTCGAGTCGACGCTGCTCTGGCTTTAGCTCTGGCTCTGGCTCTGGCTCTTGCTCTTGGTCAAAAATCGTTGAGCCGTTGAGAGACGCAGTCAACAGCAGCCCATTTTTTTTTTTTTTTTTTGTACCATTTACCATTTACACATCGCCCGCCGACCTCTCTCAGCGCTACTCGCAGCCATTTGCAGTGTTGGTAAACGTCAGTCAGCTGTGCAGCTTTGCTTAGCTGCAATTCCATTGCGGTCGACAGTCAGCTTTCAGCTCTCAGCTCTCAGCTCTCAACTCTCTTCTCGATTTTTATATTTTTGGGATGCGCTGCGCAAAAAGTGCAACAGCTATCCAATTGAGATGATAGACGACATGTTACCCTATAGCGAACGTCACATTAAGGCATGACGTAAGATCTCCGTACAGCCACAGCTCAAGGAATTTCTTAATGTCTTGAAGATATTTCATGCCAGCAATAGTCCTTCCCCATAGTTGAACATACCCTCTTGTTGCATTAGCATTGGGTATCTATAAATATGTTGTTGGCCATCATCGTTTGGGCCTAGGCGCGCTGCTCTGGTCTCGGCGCAGTCTCTGTCTCAGTCTCAGTCTCTGGGTCTCGGTCTGGGTCTGGGTCTTGGTCTGGGTCTGGGTCTTTTCATTGCCCCTTGGCAATGCTGACGACGCCCCGTTGTCGTTTGTTGTCGCTGTCGCTGACATTGTTGCTGTTGTTGCTGTTGCTGCTGCTGCTGTTGTTGCTGCCGGTAATGATCTTTAACCAAGCGTAACGTTTGCTTTCAGTGCGTCTACATCTGCGTCGTCATCACCATCAACATCAGCAGCACCACCACCACCACCGTCGTCATCATCATCATCACCGTCTTCATCATGATGACGATCTTCCAGGCATTTCATTGCTGACAGACATTAACTTGGCTACTCCTCCCGCTGGCTGCGCAGTCGCTTTGTAAATGGCGTCGCGTCCACTGACTCCAAGCTTCCCTGTCAGAAAAAAGGTACAGATACAGATACATATACAAGTTAAAGATATAGATACAAATAGAAAAAGATACAGATACAAATACAGGTACAGATACAGGATACAGATACAGATACAGATACAGATACAGATACAGATACAGATACAGATACCGATACAGATACAGATACAGGTACAGATACAGGATACAGATACAGATACAGATACAGATACAGATACAGATACAGATGCAGATACAGATACAGATGCAGATACAGACACAGATACAGATACAGATACAGATACAGATACAGATACAGATACAGATACAGATGCAGATACAGATGCAGATACAGATGCAGATACAGATACAGATACAGATACAGATACAGATACAGATGCAGATATAGATACAGATACAAATACAGATACATATACATATACAGATACAAATACAGATACAAATACAGATACAGATACAGATACAGATACAAATACAGATACAGATACAGATGCAGATACAGATACAGATACAGATGCAGATACAGATACAGATACAGATACATTAAATGAGGATACTATAAACCCCAACGAACCGCAACAAACTGAATCTCGAAAGTCACAAAAACTCGCTGAGAAATGTTGTCAATAGAGTTCATCTAATATCTGTTCCGGTTTTTAACAAAGTTCTTCCTCCTCTTCTTCTTCTTTGGCAATTTGCTCAAATTATCTGATAACCTTAGAACATTTTAGAGAGATACTTGACGAGCTAGTCACTCATCCGATGGTACACTGCAAGAAAATCAGAGCAACTTAAACTCTGGAAGGGCAAGGAAAATACCTGGTGCACAAATTGGGTGTATAGAAGAAAGATGATGGTAATTATATAATAATTTATAATCCAAATCAAAATCAAATTTACTTTGATTCGTTTCGCACAACGGCTTTTCTTTGAGTGTAGTCAAAGATTGCTGCTTAAAATCGCTGTCTGGAATTTTTCACAGAATTTCGCGGCCAGACAATGGCAAATTAAGAGCTACACACGGCGCAGATGGGGGTACACAAAAAATCAAAGTGGAGGAAGACGAAGCAGACATAAAGATACAGATATAGATACAAATGCGAATGCGAATGCGAATGCCAATGCGAATGCGAATGCAGATGCGGATACGTTGGAAAAATGCAAATGCAGAGATGACCGCCAACTGGGGCCCAAGGCAGCCGCACGACTGGACATTCAATGATACACTGGACAAGGTGTGTGTGTATGTGTGTGTGAGCGTGTGAAAAAAGCAGACGAGAGTAGTTGGTCTGCAGCACAGATTTAGCAGCTCATCTGCATGGCTAAAAGATATATATTTATAACGTACGCCAGCTCCTCCTACAAAACGCCATCATACACACAGAGAGCAAAAGGGACGGAAAGAGAGTGAGAAAGAGAGAGAGAGAGTGAGAGAGAGAGAAGCAATGGCAGAGCGAGCTGTTGCTATAAATAGCTTGCCTTGATCTTAGCTCTGACTGCGTGTATCTGCAGCCATTGCCAGCAGCTAAAGATACAATGCTATAATTGTTCGTGTATGTGTGTGTTTGAGAGTTAGTGTGTGTGTATGTGTTATGTAGGCGTCGAAATCTCAGCAACAGCAAATAAACAACAACAGCAGCAGCAATTGCTGCCTGATGATCAACGCGATCAGCGCGCAGCCACCAGATACAGATACAAATACAAACACAGATACAGATACAGATACAGATACAGACGACGCCCGTTTGTCTGCGCTCGTGTGTGTGCGCGCGCGTCTCGTTCACCCATAAGTGCTTCATTAATCTCTGTCAGCGTGGCTGCCTGCCTCTCCATCCCCCCAACGCTGCGCGCCCCACAGTGGCTCCCTCGTTCTGTTTTCGTTTCTTTTGCTTTGTATCTGTCTACGACATTGTATCTGTATCTGTAGCTGTAGCTGTGGCTGAGTGTATCTGCTGGTGGCTGTGTGCTCAGCTTTGATTTTATGCTGTCTCTGGACGGGGCGGCTGAAGGGAGTGGGCGGGGGCCAGCAGCCATTAGCCCCTTGGCGTATCGTGGACTTCATCTTTGGCGTCTGCTTTTATTGGATTCCATCTTTCATCTTCGATGCGATTGGCTGAGCGCACGATCTCTGTGACTTCGTGACATGTTTGGAGAGTTGTTTGCAGCTCTGTTTGGCAGCGAGTGACATTCAGATACAAAAGTATCTGAAAGCGGCAATTGTATCTGTGGCTTGCCGAGCAAAAGAGTGAAGTATATTCACCTTACAATTGTATCTATGAGATTAACTTAAAGTTGTTGACAATCTGCAAGCTGAAATTGATCTTAAAGATACATTTGTTACACGCAAAAATATCATTACACTGCAAAACCGACTTCAATATACAATACTAAAGTAACTTTAAGATACAAAAATAGCTTCTACAAAAGTATCTATACCTTAATCTAATAAGATACACACGACTTTAGGTCTCATGACTAAGTTCGCCAGCTTATTTCGAGATCTAACTCTGATTATCCTATGCCCAAGTCCAGCTCAGGGTCAAATCCGACTTTGGAGCTGGTTAACGCGAAAGCTGTCCGAGGAGCCCATTCATCTGCAGAGCAGGCAAGCAACTTGCCCAGCTTTGTTCGTTACGTTCGAGTGCACAGCGAGACCAGAGCAACGCCAAGACGTCGCTGATGACGTCCAGAGCAGCGAGTGAGGGCAGCAGACGCCAGCTAGCCAGCTAGCTAGCTAGTGGGGTGCGAGCCATGCGTGTGTTGGTCTTTACGTTTTTTGTGATCGCGTGCGTCCAGGGCAACGAAAATCAATAGCCAAAAATAAAAAGTTAAGAGCGCTTAGCCAGGCAGATGCTGTCCACAGGGAGGTTGCATGCCGCACCCATACAGCTAGCCGGCCAGTCCAAGCAGGCGAGTGTCAATGACACACCTTACTAAAACAGAGGGGGAGGGAGAGAGAGATAGAGAGGGAGAGAGTGGAACGACGTTGGCAAGGAAGCGAGTTGGCAACTTTTGAAGCTTACAACGCGGAACCAGCGACCATGAATAATCCTCCAAATAAAATGTGTGAGGGTAAGAGCAGTTGACTCTGCTGGTTGGAGTCACAATTGGAGTGTGGAGTGTGCATCGCAGCAGAGAAGAGAGCGAGAGAGAGAGAGAGAGAGAGAAAGACGATGTGCACTCGCTGTCCCTGAGCACACAAAGCGCCATAAAAGCGACGCACAGTTCCAACCACCTGGCCTAATGTAAGCTCAGCGCCAGGGCAGAAGCGGATATACTTATATATATAGTATATATATGTATATATATTTATATCTAGATACATGTGAGCTTCCAAGTGCACTCAGTTAGCTGGCAGCTAATGAGGCTCTACATCAGCAGCCGCTTCTAGTTCAGTTGAAACTCCTAAGTCCTGGTCACCCGAGAGCGCTGTGACCGCTGATTATCTGGCTGTGGACATGGACATGCTCATTAGGCGAGTCCTTGGAGAGTGCTAACCAAACACACACACGTACACACACACACACACGCACACATACACCCACACACGCGCTGACAATGATGTACAGTTCATGACTTCTTTATGATGGGACTTTTGGGCCATGTGAGTAATGATGATTGTCGCTGCCCTTTGACCAGTTGGTCTTGGGGCTAGGTTTGGGTTTATTTGGTTGACATGCAATTCAAGACTTTTCCACTGCACTCTAGACACCCCCATATACGTATGTGTATCTCTCTGTTATGTAAAGCACAGACACCGACCTATGACTAAGAGTAAAAGCCCAAAAGCCGCTCCGACATGATTTACGCCCCTCGGCAGCTGTCCACAAAACATGACCCCAAAAAAATGTGTAACTGCAACCGCCTGCGAAGCTACCCCCCAGCGAGCTCTTAAGCTATTTTGCGGTCTTGCCACGAAAAATTTGCATAGCAATGCAGTCAATGTTCTGCGCCCCAAGCCCCAATCGCACATTGGGTTTTTCTTAAGGATTTGTGGCGGCTGCTTCAAGGATCGTGAACGTTAGCTAAAGTTGTTTTCCAACTGCAGTTTGAGCTGCAGCCAAGTGGTTGTGGGCAAGGGTTAGACGCATAGGCGAGTTGGCATCAAGCGGGTATATCGATTGGTTGCATCAGGAGAGCTGGATAGGCTAGACCATCAGAAGGATGAGGGACCTAAAGGAATATTTTCTAAATGGATCCCTCGGAAGTTTCGCATATGAGCTGTAGCCTTTTAGGGTTTCATTGGACTGTGAAAAGACCATCAGATTTAAGGGAAGGACAACATCTTCTGTCAGGTGAAAAGTCTCGCAATTGCAACTAAATACTGTACATGTTTTGAGGGCGAACAGCCTATCAGAGGACACTCTGTGAGCTGACTGTAATCCTCTGGCTACCATCTTGACATGCTTAACGAACATATCCGTCTAGCTACAGGGATGTGCAGAGGCCGCTGAGTGGGTGATTGGGTGTTGGTCGCACCACGTTCTATGCTTCTCTCTCGCTCTGTCTCTCTCTCTCTCTCTCTCTCTCTCTGGCTCCTCCACTCGGCGCAGTTTGGCGTTGGGGTGTTCCTATGCGACAATTTCCTGCTTTACAAAACTTATCCAACGCACAAACACACACACAGTGAAATTGAGGTCCAACTTACAGCAGCGATAAATTCGAGCGAAATGTATCTGACGATTGGCGTTGCGCTCGCAAAACCCGCCCACCGCCCACCGCCTGCCCCGGCCAGCACCACACAATGCACCCTTGCGGTTGCCGTGCAGCAAATTTAAAGCAACGCGTGGGCAGTGCACGACTCACAGATACCCTAAAACTGAAGACAGTGATTTTAGAGATAAATAGACAACAGATGTACTCTCATATTAAATTTGAAATACCTAGCTCTTGAAGTTATAGAAAGGTATTAAAGGAAGTAAACACTTTTCTATCTGCGTAGACTTTAGATGTATTTGCATGTGATATATGAAACATACAGCTGTTATAGTTCTCGAGTTAGCTTGCATCAACTAATGCTTCTGCATATTAGCGATCAAGTATTCAGGTAATGGATGACCTCAAATATACCTCTTTATAAAATTTGCTATATCTGACTGAAGCAAATCTTAGTAGGCGCCCAATATACTCCATTTACACTGTTCATATTCAATGCAGGGTACTGAAAAGTTGTAGACCTTCATTGTTGTTGCTGGCTGCTTTTTGCATACGAAATGTGAGCTGTAAATTGTATCTGTGCGCTACTTAGACCAATGCGAGTGAACATGGGGGTGGCAACCCACCCCTAGCACTGCCTCCTTCGCCCCTGTATCCCACTCTCGCTCTCTCTCCCTCTCTCGCTTTCTCTCTCTGTCTGTCTCTCTCGCGCTATGTGCGCGCTGGTTTTTCGGTGGTTTCGTTCGTTTGCCCGCAATTGGTTGCCGCAGCAACGTTGATTTAATAGATTTTTCCGTTACAGCTCGAAATGTATTTTGCAGATACGCCAAGCCGAGCCGAGCCAAGCCAAGCGACAGACGTTGACGTGGACGTGAACGAGGACGCCGAAGGACACGTGTACGTTGAGGGTTGCTACCCCCTTGCGCCCTGTTCAGCCCCTAACACGCTGTGGGCTCCTCATCATCCGGGTCGTGTGTGCTGTGTCTGCATCCGCCGCAGCTCGGCCCCAGCGATGACTTTGCCCTTTTTTGCGTGTCGCACGGCTCAATGAGGTATTCCCGCCACACACACGCACACACACTCACACACTCACAGCTGCTGTCATTTCAGTTTTTACACCTGTGTGTGTAATTAATGCTTATTGCCTTTGGCTTCTTGCGAATATGCTGTTGGCCTTAGGTTCGCCTTATTGGCTAGCCAAAAATCAGAATCCTACCACCCGACACACTCGACCTCCCTCACCCTCACCCTCACCCTCTCCCGCCCTATGCCTCTTTACATCTCTCTGCCTTTGATTTGCTGGTCTGGGTGGGGGTGTCTATTGTTACCGCTATTTCTGCACTCCTATGGCTTTCCTCTTTTCAGAGGGTTGCAAAATCCGAGAGCTCTTTGACAGCTTCCTGCACACAAAATGGCGTTACCTCAGAGCTTTTCTCGCTATCTAATGTTTTCTGGGGATGATTAGCCAGCTTAAACAGCAGCCAATGAAAATTGATGCAAAATCCATTCGTTTGCTATAGGAAGTTTGTATTCTATGGACTTTTCTTAATTTTTTTAATAATTCGAGAGTAGATAATGCTCGAATCTTTGGTGGAACTAGAGTTCAAGTAAAGAGTACTGAATGAGCTCCAAGTTGGAGTTTTAATGTTCAGGCTAAATTGTCTCTTAAGAGTTCTAAGCTCTCTACTCTACTTATGTATATGAATTGGAAGAATCCTTGCTTGAAGAATCAAAAGTCTTTTCACATTTAAAGAGCTTTTTAGGGAAACTTTATTACACCTTTCCCTTAGTCTTCCTTAAGCATTCTTAGACTCCATCATGTTATATATTCCCAATCTATCAGAATTTCTGGTTGTATTTGATGTAGATGTGTGCCCTAATCCACTCTAACAGGGCGGGAATGCTCTTTTCTGAATCTGAATTTGAAGCTCCCTAAATGACAATTTCCCTTTCCGTATTGATGACTAACCATTTTGGTTGGGTGGGAGGTTACTTAACGATTTCAACCACCTGCCAAATCAATGCGCAATCACCCAAAAGCAGAGGCAAGTATGTGCAAGACTCAGGAATACCCTACAGGACTTGTGATTCTAATGAAATACAACAAATATTCCAATACATATGAAAGCCAAGTTGAATGCCCAGCGCTGTCCGCAAACCCCATCTAGACCCTTTCGAGCAGCTACACTCACAGGGTATTCATAAAAAGAATGAACACAATGTCCTGCCCATTTGCAAGTTCTCTTCTGCCGAGCTCGAAATGCTCCCAGCCCTCAGGTAAATAGAAGAACCAGGAGTACGAGACAGGGCGTGCTAAGGCAACCTTAGTAGGGTTGAAGGGGGGCTCTGTGGAGGCCACTTCATCAGGCCGCGTTCACGTCAGCCGCATGTCATTCGATTTTGAGGCAAAAAGCAGCCCAAGAATTTCAGATTCATGGCTCTGCTTTCAATATTTTATGCCCTAGATTTGAAATGCCCAAGCGAGGTATATCGAATATATGACAGGGTTTGTAACAGGCAAACGAAAAAAATACTTAGCTCTGGAAATTTTCTATAGGACAAGATCCTCTATATATTTATATATGTATAAATACCCTGTAGTACAGTAATCAAATGGGTACATACGTTCGCATCACCTGTATATAGCTAACAGAACGAGTTACTTATCAGCAAAAGACTTGAATACATCTATATATATAAATTTCCTTATTATAAGAACACATACCTAAATTCTTGGGCATAGCTCCAAAACTTGAGATGCTAAACACCTGTAATTTGGTATTTAAATACTTATCAGTTGCATATATAGTTCACATAATTCCTTTACTGCATAATCTGATATATTTACTTTAGGAAAACTAGAAGGAAAACTGAGAGATCTGTTCAGCTCTTCACCTTAGGGTATCTGCTAGTCGTGCACAGGCCATTCACGTGCTCTTGTTATTTCATGTGTATTTCTGTTTGCTCATTTCCGTTGCACACACACACACACACCCAAAAGCAGAGTGAGAGACAGAGACAGAGAGAGAGAGAGAGAGAGCGAGAGTTAGACGCAAGTCTCGAAAATGCGACGCGCCATCATTTAACGTCTGGCTGCGTGGCGTCGACGCCAACTGCGTCTCCCCCGTTCAGCCCCTCCCGCCCCCTTCCCCTCGGCCCAGCCCTCGCGCGCTGCAGCCTGGGCAGCCACCCTCGCCTGTCATTAATTTACCTGCCAGCCGTAAATCCCTCCACCCATTCTACCCACCTGGCCGCCCATTCCAACTGGCCTCATCCTCCGCAGGCAGCGAAGCCTTCAGTCAGTTTCAGTTTGCCTTGTCAGCTCGTCTGTTTCAGTTCCATCCCCCGCTCAAAGCTCTCGCTCGCACTTGTTATATACAAGTTCGCTCTCTCTCTCACACACTCTCTCTCTCTCTCTCTCTTTTACTCTGTGTATGTGTGTGGGCTGACAGGTGAATTATTTCCCTCTGTGCGCATTTCTAATTGGATTTTCCCAAGTTCTAAGAAAAAATCTATGAAATTTTGTTCTGCGACCTTCCCTGACGCTCGGCTGCGGCTCGGCTTTCGGTTCTCTCGTTTCTCGAGCAGAGCAACTACCCTCGTCACAAACCACCCCCAGCAGCAGCAGCAGCAGCAGCAGCAACAGCAGCAACAGCAGCAGCAGCAGCAGCAGCAGGTCGCAGCAGCTCTCAGCCACTACCCTCTACGTGACCTCTACTTGCCCACCTTTCCACCTGACTCACACACACATACACCTACCCCCAAATCCTCCCACCACCGCTCCCTTCAGCCACCCTTGAGCTCAGGTTCACATCATGAACGACGATGACGTCGTCGTGTTTTTTCCTCCTCTTCTGCTTCTTCTCCTTTCTGCTGTTGTTGTTTCTTTTACACATTGCCAACGTTTCCATTGCTGCTGTTGTTGCCTTGGCCGATTCTCTCTATATACTAGATATATACACACACATATATATGTACAATACATTTGGCCATGTGCAGGCCAGCCAGCCAGCCTGAGAGGGGGAGGCCTCATCGCAAGTTCTTCTGAATTTCTGATGTTATTCTGATTAATTCTTTTCTACTGCGCCATGGAGTGTGCTCCATATATATGTGTATATATGTGTATATATGTATATGTATATACGTGTGTGTGCCTGGGGCGTTGAGTTTCCTACCTGTACACACACAGACACAACGAGCGCTTTTTGCCTCCAGCTTTTGCAGCATTTTCTGATGTGGCAGCAAAAATCAATACGGATGAACCGAGACTACAGACGTAGATATGTACATGTATATATATATGATATACATATACATATATATATTAATATATACATATATATATATATGGTTTACATATAGCTCAATTCAGTAGCATGACACATCACGTTGGGATGCAGGCGGTAATGCCAGCCTCGTTGTCATATATGAGGTTAGAGTGAATTAAGTTAAGAACTAAATTGAACCTTAATTAGTTCCACTAAAAGATTCGTATTCAAATGATAGTAAACAAAGATAAGAGTTCCAATTGAGCTTTAGTTGCTCTCGAACAATTCAAACATTTATGTATATATAAAATGCTAGCGATAGAAGACGTTTATGCTTACACCTATATAGGTATAATACTTAAGTATTTAGAATTCTCAGAGAAAGAAACATATCTCAGATCTCTTATATGTAGTTACTTTCTAAATAATTCAAGCTATGTTACACAATATTATACACATTTTTCACTAACAAGTGCTCGGGTCTGCTTTCAATCTATATATTGTATATACATATGTATATATATACATATGTATGTAAACATATCACACACACACAATTTATATTTAGCCTTCATTCTATACATAGTACATAGCTTCTCTATCAAAAATCTATATATAGATAAACGCCTATATTTCTAAGACATCATAAAATCAGCAATGCCTCATCCAGTTATATATATATATACATATATAAAACATATATCGCGTATGGCTGACATTTACAGGGAACTCGCTCAAAAGTCCCCCACGGCAAGTTTCTGATTCCGATAGGCGGGCTAATCGGAGAGTAACATCAATTGTGAAATGTTCGGTGCTCTATGGGTACTACGAGACGCGATGACGAATCGCGCGCGGCAATTGCCAATGAATTGCAGATTGGATTTTACTAGCGGGTAAAGTGTAACCAATAAAAGAACAACAGAGAATACATGGGAAATGCTGTCGATAAGAGGCGAAGCAAATGCGACAGAACCGATAAGCGCAACATCTGTTAAGCAAGGCGACGACGTCAATCAGTCAATCAGTCAGTCAGTCAGTCGATCAGTTAGCTATCCCACTCGCAATACATCTATCTTTAGACAAACATACCCAGAATGAGCGTGCGCTGTAGCTAGTTTATGGCACTTCGATAACACAGTATCGATAACACTTTTGATGCCAAATCGATGCACGCGGCTGCTAAGCTCATCCGTCTGCTCTGGCGACATTGGGCAGAAGCAGGTGGGCTGGTCATAGAAGACAGTTGTGAGGGGGTACGAGCTAGAGGTTAGGGGCCATGGGTCGGCGCAGGGGATGGGCTGTACGGCGATAGCGATGACTGCAATCTGCAACTAATTGCATTTCGACGACGACGGCGACAGTTGTAAAAAATATGCGAGCAAAGATTTTACTGACACGCAACAACAGCAAAACCAATGCTATGAAGCAGACGCGACTTGTCAGATACCCTGTAAATCATATTTATTTATTTTTTATCGATTAATTAATCGAATAAGTGCTAGAACAGCTATGACATGAAACAGTAGAGCTAATGAGACATCGATATCATTTGCTTAACTATATGAATACCCTATAATATGTAGCTGAAGAGCATAATTATTATATTTTTCAATCTATAAGCAATTTAATACTTAAATCGTGTTGAGACCCTGGAAATCATCTAAAATTCAACTTTCACGCATATAAGCAATTTCGAAATTCATATACTCGCACTGACATATCGATTACAGGGTATATAGATTGAAAAAACAACAACAAAGTAAGTAGTGCAATCGACGTCGCAATTGGCAGGCGCTGGCGCTGGCAAAGCCGCAGCCATAGCCAAAGTATCTGCCATTGGCTGCAATCGTTTGCTATTGAGTGCGCAGATTATGGCCAGCCATAAGGAAGCACTTTGTCCGAGTTTATGTAAACATCGCAAATTAAACCCTTCGCACGAGAACGCTAGCCGAATGCCAAAGCAATCGAAGGTCGCGAGACACTAGCTCTTGCTGTATATATCTGTAGATCGATAAGCCGCAACAATCTACTGTCAAGCATTCGCTCACTCAGTCCCTCTCTCTCTCTCTCTCTCTCTCTCTCTCTCTCTCTCTCTCTCTCTCTCTCTCTCTCTCTCTCTCTCTCTCTCTCTCTCTCTCTCTCTCTCTCTCTCTCTCTCTCTCTCTCTTCTACTGTCAAACCAATGCCATCTGGCTGAGCTGCCTGACCAGATCCCGAAGCTGTGCTGGCCTAATAAGACAGGCCAATCATTACAGCCTCAAGCAGAGCTTAAATTGAGGCCCGACCACAGTCAGCATTCCAGGCCCTAATACATACACTTAGGCACTGAGACTTGCGGTCGAGAGCCTTGTAGATGGTCGCCCAGACGCTGGCCAGAGCCTGCTGATAGCAGCCGGCACACATGGCGCTCCACAAGTGATAAAAAACAAATATGTATAAACAAATATTCCCACTGCTAAATACGGTTGCAGATAAGTGAAGGCGAATGGGGTATATGGGTTTGCTAGCGAACCTCATTCGATGGATACGTGAGCTATTGTAGTAGACAAGGGCATAGAAGCTATCAATATTGGAGTCTATAGGAAATTTTAAGGATTAACTGAATTGAAAGATGATAAGGGAAAAGTGGGTTTAAACTTTATATCAACTAAGACATCCTTAGACGAAAATAAACAAGAAATATTAGAAGAAGAAATAGTTAAAAAAAAAAACAAATCTTGTTTGAAGTATTAGCTGTAAGGCAAGGGGGATCTATACGATTCATATTAAATATATCCTATATATATATCTTAAGAAAATAGAGTTTAAGTAAATAAACTTTATGTAAATACAGATTAAGGAAATACAGTTCAAGGATTTTTAGTTTCAGTAAAGTGGGTTTCACAATCTAAATTACATACAAATTATAGGATATCTGCATAGTTAAGTAGACGTCAAGTCAAAGCAAATAGTTTGTCACTTTGTGTTGGGCCTTTGTGGTTAACCAAACGATTTGCATGGAATATAGCAAAGAAAGAGCGAGAGAGACAGAGAGAGAGAGAGAGAGGGAGGCTATGAGAGGCCTGTGCGGTATAGGCAAAGCAAACATTATGATTATTTCAACATTTTGACTTGACTAAATTGTGAAGATAAGACCGAAAATTTGCGGTCATCTTGTTAGCATTGAGTGGTCACATGGGAGACCCTGGGAACAAGCCCAAAGCAAGTGATTGCGATGATGATTGGGATTGTGATTATGATGACCATTTCCAAGAATTATGTTTCAAAAACTGAATAAGAAAATCATAATTATATACATATAAATATATATTATGCATATAGGGAAAGGAAAGAAGCAAAAACTGTCAATGCGCAGTTAAATAAAAACGAAACGAAAATCAAATCATAAATACGGATTATATGGCCGACAGCAGCGAGCATTGATCTATATAAGAAATGCGAAACATCAGCACAATTGAAAAACCTCCAAAAAACAAAACTGAAAATAAGACTCAAAATGCAAACTTCACCTGTGGGCAGCTGTAATCCGAGGAACTGTGCACGAGCTGCACCCAAAATCCAATGCAACGAGAGCAAAAGAAAGAGACAGAGAGAGAATGATAATAAGCAGCCAGGGAAATAGAGCGAAATAGCTGATGGTAAATTGATGCCAAGATCTAGAGTTTTAGTAGAGTGTCATTCACCCGAAGCGTAGCTGAACAATGCATATATTATCATTAATTCTACATATATCTCTTACAATTTATCTGACTTTGTCACTTTCTCGATATATATATATTAACAGAGAAACATATATAAGTATGTATGTATGTCTGTCTAGTAAAGCTGGGTCAGTGAGTCATATGTGAATTGCTTTAACGCATGTTCATTTCTTACTTGCTATTCATGTCTTTCTCCATCTGTCTCGCTCTGCTATTTCAGCTTTTTCTCTTATCCTCCCAATACTCCTATGTCTGTATTTGCGTTAGTTTATCTTTATCCCTCTCTCCTCTATTCCTTCCTTCTTAATCTTTTTTTTCCTTTCGTTTCTCACTCCTTTCTCACTCATTCTCTTTCAGTCGGAGTTAAATATGTCTGTCTTACTCTCTTTCTCCTTCTCACTCTCTCTCTCACTCACTCGCATTCACTCTCTCTCTCTTTCTCTCTCGCACTCTTTCACTCTCTCTATCTATCTCTCTCTATCTCTCCCTCTCCCTCTCTCGCTCTCGCTCTATCTCTCTCTCTCTCTCTCTCTCTCTCTCTCTCTATTTCTCTCTCGCTCTCACTGTCAGTCTCTATTTTCCCTAACTCTGTTCCCCTCTCCCATCTGTCTCTGATTCTACTTTGCTCTCTACTCCTACCTGTCTCTCCCTCTCACTGCCTCTCTCCCTCTCACTGCCCTTCTCCCTCTCACTGCCTCTCTCTCTCTCTTCTCTTTGTGCCCATGCAAAAATATCACACATTTATCAGTTGACTGACAGAAAAGTCGCACAATTAATCATGTGCTCACGAGCGCCGACAATGACCGGCACATGGACTATGTATGCACCTGTAAATGCCCTCTATAAGCATATCCATCCATACAGCAATAAACAATCTACGATCCGATTACACACACACAGACACACATGTATATAAATATGTATGTATGTTGCAATATTTTGATTCTGATGTCATTGAACACAGAGTCAGAGATCTTGCCGCATTTCAATTTTTCATATAACAATTTTTCATTTTTTTATTATAATTTAATTCTTTTTTTTTTTATTTTATTTTTTATGCTTTTCCGTTCGTTTTTGGCCTGAATTTTATCTTGCGAGTGCAATTTTTACCTCACTTTTTTGCCCAGAAGATATATGTATATAGAAGTACGGATTTCGGTGGCAGTAAATACCATATAGCCATATCGTCATATCGCATGGGTGTCTCATATTACAAGCAGCTCTGGCTCTGGCTACGGCTGTGGCTGGGGCTGTGGCTCAGGTTGACTGCACACTCTTTACGTCTGCAACAAAATTTCGCTGAATCTGTGCAAATCGAGAAAATTGCACACATATGTATACTTATGTATAAATACGTATATACACACATATATTTTCATACATGACTTTATGCATGGCTCCCATCTTGGGGATCTTAAGTAATATCTGTTGAATTTCAATAAAAATTCATTTACAGTAAAAGCTGAGGCAAGGGCGCTTTTAGCTGACTTCTGACTTCTGCCTAAATTGCATTTCGCATACATATAATTTTGTGGTAGAGCTCCTTCAATAACAATCGATTTCATGTGCTAAAAATCGATTATTTTGCATGCATTGTGATATGGGTTAAGTATACGTCTATGGGAATATGGCTTAAACATGACTTATCGAAAAATGAATAGACAATAATCAACTTAAGTTGATTAATCGATTAATATGTAGCACTTTATTTTATTCTCTCTTTAGTCTCTCTTTATATTCTCCTCTTTCTTCCTCTCTATTTCTCTTTGTCCATACCAATATCTTTAATGCCTATATACAGCTTATAATGTCTTCCATGCTTATATTCAGCTTACGCAATTTATAAACATATCATTAAAAAATCGATAGATTTCATTCGCTTAGCTTAAAGTTCCGAATTTAATATTCAATTCAATACAAATTAAAATCGATAAGAAAATTGATGGCCAATTAAGTCATACAACTTACGACGACTTAATTCGTTTGCTCTACTTCAAATTCTTTTAAAAATCGATAAACAGTTATCGTGAATTTTCAAGCCTGATTCATATTTAATCAAATCGAAGTCAATTGATAAAAAGCTGTTCCGTTTTCAAGAAATTTGGTTGCTCGACAAGTTCCTGGCATTACGGGAACCAATTTTCATTGAATTCATAATGTGGCGCCTAGCAACTTACGTGAAGTGAAGCGAACTGCAATCCATCCAACAATAATGAGCCACTTGAGCGCGCCGGGGAGCACACATTGCCGTTTGACAGCAACTCAATGCCAGCGATTGTTCACCATTCACACACACACACTTGCCCACTCTCGCACACACACACACACACACACACACACTGGAAACAAACACGACCCACATTGCTGGCCATTTTCTTATTTTACTTATTTTTATCAAAGGCCATGCCAGATTTTCAACATTTGATAAATGGGGGACGCACTTTATGATTTTTGTGGAAAGTAAACATTCCAAGACAAAGAGAAGAGGAGAGACAAGGGAGAAAGAGGGATAGAAAGAAAGAGAGAGAGAGAGAGAGAGAGAGAGTGAGATCGCGAGAGAGCAAGAAAATAGCCTGTGAGTCTTTAGAGAGACTTTACAGAACAAGGAGAGAATTGACTATTAACATTTTCGAACAATTGTGAGAGAAACAGGAACATAACTAAACAGAGACATCTTTCTCCAACGTAGTATCTAAGGGACTTCAATAGAGCAAAGAGAACAACTAGATGTTTATGAGGTTCCAAAAAACAAAATAAAGCAAATCGGATTGGAGATGTTTTCTCGAAGCGAACTGGAAATAATCATAAAAGTATAAAAGATACAAGTTTAAAGAGATAAATTTACTATAAAAAGAAAGAGAAAAATGCATATAAAGAGAGAAAAACAGAGAAAGAGAGAGAGAAAGAAAGATTGAGAGTTCATACAATATAAAAAATTAAGCCCAATTTGATATGCCCAGGAAACAGAGAAAAAGAGAAATAGATAGGGAGGGGACAAAAAGAGAGGGAGCAAGAGATGACACTGCTTCTGGATGAAACACAAAGAGCTTCGCTGCCAGCATAGAATATTCCCAGATCAATACGAAATTGACACCTGAACAAATAGAAATGTGTTTGGCACAGATAAACGAGAAGTAGATGCGATAGGAACAGTTGCCGCACTCTCGGTACGGCCCACTCCAGACCGATCATCCGGTGGTGGCGTGTTCGTTCAAATTCGCAATTACGAAATCTGAATCCGATAAGTCTTGAGCTTTGCATCCATGTAGAAGTAGCTCATGTTGATAGAGCTGGAACGACTGTGTAACGATCTAAACAAACTACAACTCAATCCAAAGGCTGCAAGCTGTTGACAAAGATCAATTGATTCGTAGAGTCAGTCATATCCGATTGCCACTCGCATATAACTCCTATTTCGCTAGATCTCGCACGCTTCCTGCTAACAAACTGCCGGAAACCTATTTAAACTTAAAGCAGAAACTATTGACTGAGCTGTTGCATTTGACTGAGGTGAGAACGTTTTTAGCTTGAAATTCATAGAGAACTGAGAATATGGATGGATATATATTAGGAATATGTATGGCCGAAAAATAAGTAGTTATATATTGGATAAATTGATATTTCATTAAATGTATTCGATATTCGAACTATGGTACTAGTAGCATAAGCAGCCTCATATACATATATATTTTACAGTCTCTGTCACTATCCTAACAATCCTAACTATTCAACTAGCCTCAAGCAACTCAGCAGTTAAAAAAGTTATATAAATGAGATTTGTTACAATTCATTTGTGGCATTTACAGCTGTCTCTATCCTAACTAATTCAACTATCAGCAACCACAATTGACTTATGGGGCTCGGAGGCCGACACTTTCTGTATAAAACCAAACCAGACAACTCGCTGATGAACGATGCGACCATCCATTTAAAATATGCAACCTAATTAAGGTTATTCGCTCTCGTCTCTCTCACCACTTACGACTACTGCTGACAGCTCGCAGTTTCTATAACTTTATTTTGTTGTTATTTCAGTTTCTATTTCTGTTTCTGAAAACGGAGGCCATGTCGCTAACCAAGTTACGCGGCGGGCCCGCACAGTGGGGAGATATTATCTAATGCCTTGACAAATCCCCCATGCTTATGTGGACTGTGCTCACGTACCTCTGTGTATGTGGGGCATGGGTGGTATACGCTATACAGGTGAGGCGGGGCGGAGAGGGGTGGGGAGGTGTGTAACTGTAGACATTTGACAACAGCACATCATCATTCAAAATATCTTATCAGAGAAGCACAGAGAGCGAAGGGACAGACAGTAGGAGAGGGACAGAGAGGAAGAGAGCGCCCGAGTATCGAATTGTATTGAAAAGTTACAGTCGGGAGTGCTTGACTAGCAGATCCCTAAAGTCTGTTGCTCTTATATGTTCATTCCCACATACAGGCGGACCGGCCAGCAGGCGCTCATGGCTAGATCGACACAGCTCGTCGTCCTGATCAAGAATATATATACTTTATAGGATCCGCCACGCCCCCAGCTGCCTGTTACATACTTTATCACTAAGCCATTATACCCTCATTTCTCTTTTTCAATCGGTTCAGGGTATAAAAAGTGCATTGAAAAATCATAGCAAAAATCGTGTCTAAAGGCGCGTAGCTTAACGCTCAGATAGAGCAACGTCTGTGTGTGTGTGCAGGTATCTCTAGGCACGTCTGTACGCTTGTATATGTATGTCTATAGTCAGCGGGGACTTTCAGCGCATTTCGCTTGGGTTTTTGGTTTCGCTCGTTTGTTTGCCAATAACTTACGACGACTCGACTCGAGATATTTGAGCGAGTTTTTTCTACGATTTTTTGTTTTTTTGTAACTTGCGACCCGATAATTTGTAATGCGTTTTGCTCTATATTCACTCTGCTTCTACTTCAGCCAACTTCTATACACCTCGAGCAACAACAGCAACAATGAGCTTGTCAGCGCGTCAGTGTCGGCTCCGCCCTTAGAAGTTGATAATTTGTTTGAAGAACTTAACGACAAACAACGATGAGCAAAACTTTGGACAACATTGGGAGAGCGAAGTCGCACTTACCTAGAAATATCTATATATGTATATATCGTACAGCTCGACGATCGAAAAATGTGGCCAAAGATTTTCTTTAGAGCTCAGCGCTATCAGTGTCTCGGGGTCAAAGTCGATCGATGTCTCTTCCGAGGCGCCAACCAGTCAGCCTTCCAGCTAGCCTATATACAGTCATTCCCCACAGGTAATTCACCAAAGATAAACCTATCAATTTGTAACTACCAAGCTAAACATTACAAATCAGCCTCTAGCTGGAAATCGTAAAAAATTTGATTTGAGTTCAGTTTAAAGCTTTACAAAGCAAGAGAAAACAAATCTTTGGAATGGAAATTGTATATTCTTGATCACATGAGAGGAATGGGAATTATAAACTCTTATGTCTATAAAAAAGATTTATATATCTTTTCACCAACATGCCTAGAACTCAAAGCCTTAAATATTGGCCTATAATATTTGAATGGAACTTCAGTCTCTATTGCTTGTCATCTCTTTGCCTTTGGTAACGGAAACTCTTTATTCAGCTAAACAGTTCCACATTTATTCACCTATTTTTGTTAAATAAAACAAACTTACAATGCCATTTTTGGATTTTCAATCATATATGACTGATTCCATAATATATTAAGCCCCATCAAGATAACAGCAAAAACAACTTGAGTCCATATACTTGATCATATATTTGCTATCAATAAAGGAAGTATCTATAGTTTTTTACAGATTTTATAATACTATTTAGAGGCAAAGTTCTCTTCTCTCTGAAATATATTGAATAATTATAGCCTAGCTAATTATTCTCTCCATTTTCTAGATGATTTTTCAGCATTTTCCTATTCCTATTCCTTCTCAAAATATCTGACAAGTTAGCATCAAAACATATAGAAATTCCTGAGAATTCCGTAAGCATTTTGAGTGCAATAAAAATTGTCGAAGCATTTGTTAATCAATCGATTTAGGTCGGCTTGGGCGTGTAACACCTCTGGGGTGGGTGGTGACGCACCTGCACAGCTGTGGGGGAGCAGACGGCGGGCCTTGTCGGATGTTTTGGATGTCGCTTATCTGACAGCAGCTGCCCAGCAGCAGTCGCCAGTTGCTGTCGCAGTCGATGCCCAATTTCGATATCAGTTATCGATGGCTGCGCGGTCTCAACTCAGCGCTTGATAATTATTTGCTACGCATTCCGCACTCACTTGATTCTATATTTATAAATCTTTACCTATACCCTGTAACTAAAATAGCAACAGGTATGATCGATCGTCTAAGAAATGAAGGGAGAGATAGGCGCGGGTGTGGTAGTCTGGGCGTAGACTGAACAGCTAAAACTCTTCCCGTTCATGATTATGCTAAATCATGTAGTATTATCAGCGTGCAATATCTATAAACAATAAAGTTCTATAATTTACTTCTCGGAAATACTTTTTATGGTTCACACTCAATTCGAAAAACAAAGTTGTTGGGAAATTCGAATTGATTATAACATCAAGTTGATCCATTAATTGATTGATCAGTTTTTGATTATATTATTTCTGATTAAGCTTTCTCCGATGCGAATGATAATGACAATGCCCGAAATGTGCTCAATATGTTCAAAACTGAATTCATTTCCAACATGATCTGTACTTTAGATTGATACAGCATCTTAGCTGAAAAGTTTTCAAATTATTTGTTCACTATGAATAGGGTATTTCAAGTTCTTTGGCCCACATCTAGCTGCGCTCTTTCTTTATAACTCTCGAATTCTGTGACTCTATCTGGATGAGTGCCATCCGCCCTGCTCTATATATATCTATGTAGGTGTGAGTGGTCAATTTGATTGATATACTCAGGCTTTGGTTTGGCATTGTTACGATAAACGAGAATCAGGGCGAATGGAGCAGACTGACTTGATCGGTGCTCTGCCAGCCATGCCAGCTATAACTCTTTATCTGCTGATGAGTTGTGCCCCGATGACACACGATCTGTGGCCAACACCCACCCAAAGTTGTGAAAAAGATACCAAACAGCTTTGAGCAAATACCTGGAGGGCGAAGACGTTTACCCCACATCCATTCGCATCCGTTATCAGCGGCTCCTTTGATATGGAACGGGAACTCGAACTGGAACTGCGAACTGAGAGCTGAACCAACGTCAAGTTGCGTAAGCCCAAAGCAAGTTATAAATGGAGATTGAGAGATTATCAATAGATGGATCTGGAATTTGATCGTATTCCGTATTACATGTGGATAATCTCAAGCCAGTTAGTCAAATAGGTAATTTTTAACTTCGATAGTTTATCGATAGCTTTTGAAAACCCTAAAAATATTCAAATTTAAACATCTAACGATTTTTCAAATATTTGTGTGAAAAGTGTTTGTTCGCGTTAGGTCTACTTCAATACAGTATTGCTACAGCTAATGGGTTTCCTTGTGGCATGTCAATTGATAATCGATTCAGTTCATGAGCTGATGACAAGTCAAATAGATGCGTCTCTTGCCAGATCTGCGACATGGCAAACAAATGAAATCATAAAGATGTTGCGCATGTTCTGTCTCTGTGTGTGAGTGTGTGTTTATGCGATTGTGATGCACGTGTGTGTGTGTGTGTGTGTGTGTGTGTGTGTGTGTGTGTGTGTGTGTTTGATGAACAGATGAGTGGGTAAACACAGAGCGCAGACACCGCAGCGGGGACCAAACTGGGACCAATATAATCTTTGCCATGCTTATTAGCAAATATTCTTATCAACTGCGTCCGTCCGTCTATCTGTCCGCCTGTCCATCGAAGTCCGTCTGTCCGTCAGTGAGTGAGACACAGGTCTTGCAAGTCTGTGTTGGCGCTGAGAAAACAAAAGTGAAAGAGCGAAGTGAAACAAAACTTCAATGAAAACAACAAAGCGTGCTGCAATCGATTATACAAGTTTACCAGCTAGCAAATACCCTATAAAAATTAGAAGAATGACAATGTAGAAAAAATAAGTGAAGTATTCATGTACACAAACAACAAATTTGATAGAAATAGCTCTAACTATCTATGTTAGCTAAGAAATATATTTATCGAAAAATATCGAATTTCAGATTGTTGAAAACATACCTATAGCTGATGAGATACGTAAACAAATACAACGTATATTAAGACTAACTTTCGTTACCTGTTTATATATATAAATATGTTATAAATGATGATCGATTTCCAGCAAATGAATCGATTTTAGTTCCTGTTCTCCACTGTCTGTCAATAACTCATATAACTGCAGCTGGAGATATATATGTAACTCTAGACCTATGGAAACTAAATAAAACGCCAACATTGAACATGTTTTAGCAGCTTAAGCTACCCAATATCATAACATTTTTTCCTGGATATACAACGCTATTAATATACAATATTTTGTACAGCAGAAAAGATGCGGTAATCGATAATAGGAAAGGAAACACTGCTGCACAGAAACCAAAACAATAACAAAAGCCAAAGAGAAATTCAATGCGTCCAAAGAAAACAAAATTAAATTAAATACAAAAGCAAAACAAAAATGTATCCGAAAGATACGGACACAGATATAGCCACAGATTCAGATACAGACGTGCAACATGTGAAGCTAAAACACACACACACACACACACACACGATTATTTGTTTAAGTGTAGCTCTGTGCGACTGAAATTGAAAACTTCAGTGAATGCCACGCCCCTCGCAGCCCCTTAGGTTTTACCCACTCACAGATTGACAGGCTGACTAACTGAACAATCGGTCGAGACGATGTTTGCGGTGTTTGGATGGCGGTAAATACCGATCAGTTGAAAACTTTGCCCGTTTATTTTCACAGATAAAAGATACAAATAGTACAAGGCAGAGGCAGATACACAGCCACAGCTCACTGATGAAGTACCAGATACAGACACAGATACACACACAGATACAGATAAAGATACAGACACAGACACAGACACAGATACAGATACAAATATAAATACAGATACAGAATCTGCATCTGTAGATTCAAATACAAATACTGTTATTAAAGCAATTTCTAAGCTTTCAATTTAATTGTTCTTATATACATTTAGCAGTTGCTAGTAGTCGGAACTGATTCATCTAGTACTCATATTACACTAGATCTGCACAGTCTTCTTTAGTTGCAGCTCCGATTCAGCCGGTTGGGTAAATAACACCTGTTCTTGCAGCACTTGCGGATCGAACTACACAAATAAAAGCGTAACAATAACAGTGAAAACTCATCCACAACTCGCACAGATACTAGAAACAGCTTAAGTTACAGTTAAATCAATAAAGATTTTTCAATCAGAAGAAAAATATATAAATATACTTCGTCTAGGTGTTATATAAATATATATTTATATATATACTTGAGCATATCTATGAATACTTTTGTAGATCGATCAATCTGTTTTGCTTTATATATATACTTATATAATATATCTATAAATACAATAATGCATATAAAGCAATATATACTGTTTCTTTTATATACATCCATAAATGCCTGTTACTGAACTAGAATATTTATATATCTATATAACCTTTCACTCTTTAGACCTTAGACACAAGCGCATTCTGCCCTTGATGCATTGAGTACAGGGTATAATTGACAAAATAGCCGCTTTATGTAAAACCTTGGCAAATTCCTTTGCTCTGCGAATCGAACTCGGTGGCATTAACGCACGGATCAAACAATGTCAGAGACACAAGCTCACGTAGCGCCCGTTGTTTTGCAGCGATACCCAGTACGTGGCTAAGCAGGGTGTATTGAAAGAATAGACATAGCTATAGATATAACTTTTACTACTAAATTTATCAAATATTATACAAATCTTAAATGTATTTCGATAAATATCGATTCTGTCAATTGAACTTTGAGCCTAGGATAGGAGAATACGATCTGTAGAGAGGATTTTAAATATGAGTATTGACTCGTCAGGTATCTTTAACTTTGAGCTCTTTTAGTTGTTGTTTCTTTTTCGGCCATATAAAGCTGACTGATCGTTCTGTTCATGCTGATCAAGTTCTTGTTGTTGTCGATGATGATGAAGTCTCACGCTCGGAGCTTGGAAAGACATCAACGCGGGCACAATCATTACGAGCATCTGTGTTGTCGCATTTACAATTTGCAATTACACTTGAGTAAATATCAACAAGAACAAAAAGACAACCCGAGAGCAGCAGCAGCAGCAGCAGCAACAGCAATGACAATGACAACGGAGATGGAGGCGAGAAGATGGAGACTGTAGACTGGAAACCGACTCTCGCCGACAACCCGAAACCTAATGAGCAATGTTTTTCTTTTCGACTTCTTTTTTTTTTTTTTTTTTTTTGGCACAGCCTCGCTTAGTGGAGTCGGCCCCAGGGAGGCGTAAGGGGGTGGCATTCCCAGACAGAGTCGCGGTCGCAGTCTCCGTCGCCGTCTCCGTTATGCGATCGCAACGTCTCAAGTGATAAATCTGGCAATTGACATAGCGACGACACTTACAGCTTTATGGCTGATAATGAGATATGATACGATACTATACGATACGCCATGATATGACATAGCCAGAGCCAGAGCGGTATCATCATTTGAAGCTGTGGGAAAAACAAAACAAATGACAAACGAAATTTCACTCGATAAGGCAAGAGTAAATGTTTATGCCTAGCATTTGATTCGACAATCAGTCAAAAAGCGCAATTCCTAATTTCAACAACATCTGAGATATTAAGAGAGAGAGCCAAATATGGATGGTATGATATGATCATGTGAGCTGATCCTTGAATCGTGGAAAGATCATCTAGATTAACAAAGATCGTTAACCATAGAATTTTGTTTACATCATTTTTCATGATCCTCACTAAGAGTGTGAGGCTTTGAAGATTGAGATTCGATAACTATGCAAAAAAAATGATATTTGGTGATTATAATCGAATATGGTATATATCTTCTATGATATATTATCATCTGTAATCGATGAGCTTAGTCGAAGATTAACAATCAAGCTGAAAACTTTAAAACTCTATAGGCACTGTACAATAGACATAGATATCAGATCAATCAGCTTTGATCTCTTTAAGTTCGGATATAAGCTAAATGTTTCAAGATCACTAGGATTACCTGTGTATAATCATTACTTGAAAGTCTTTCAGATTCATGTTTTATTATTAGTCAACACCACTTTTAAGCAACCATAACACACCCTTTTCCTTAAATTTCAGAGTTATTATTGATGCGTATGGTACAAGTCGATATATGTTATGTATATATGTATATATAGAACTGGAGAGATCTGAGATAATGCAAAAGCACAATCGAGTTAATAGAAACGGGTTGTACAATGAGGGCCACGATGATTTTTAGCGAAGCACTCTATAGCTACTATCTGCCCCACACACATACACACTCACACTCAGCTGCTTATCGTTTATGAGCTGGGCGCGCTGAGGCGTTCGATATTCAATGAACGCTTACTGATGAAAAGGATGACGCCAAAAGACCGCATAGAGTCGCAACCAATCGACACACACATATGCAGGGAAAAAGAGATGGAGAGAGAGAGGAAGAAAGAGAGAGCGCAATGTACTTGCCGTCTGATTCATACGCAGATACAGATACAGCAACACAGAACTCGAGATACAGATAAGGATACGAATCGCATTGACCATGCTGATGATGCATAATATTGAATATTAGTTTGGGGCCGGCGCGACGGAAACATGGCGCATGATGTATGGGGGCCCAGCGAGCGATTGATGAAATTAGCTTTTGGTCGAAACGGGAAAAGCCCTGACCGAAAATAATTGACGATTTGAGGTAGCTGCGACTACCAGATGTCCAAAAAGAGAGCCATAGAGGATAGAAGCTAATCAAAAATCTTTAAAAAAGGAAAATATATAGAAATGTAGATGTAAGGAAGAGAAGAGGTCAGTTATACATATATAGAAATGATAAGAAGTTAAAATAGCCGTATAAATAGCAGTAGAAAAAGCCAAACAGTCAAACTTAACAATATGACTCTCTTTTATCTAATACTTCACACATCATACCCATTCTCCTCAGTTTACTGGGTATACAGATACCTTAACTGATAGGCAAGCCGAAGCTTAAGTTATGGTTTATATAGCTGTCGCTTATCAGGTGAAGGCATGGGCAAAAAAGGCAAGAAATCGAAATTGCGTTTAACTAGAAATGGCGTTGTCTCTCTCTCTGTCTCTCTCCCACACACACACACACACACACACTGTTATCAGTGCGTCACTTAACCTCAAAAATTGCATCAGACAGCAGCGGCCATAAAAAACATTGTGTCCAGACTAGAGGCAACTACCTGAGCCGCGACTCGTGTCCTAATCGTCCTCAATTGTTGTCAAACAATGCACAAACGATGGCCAGACTCAATAGATGTCCACTCAGACCCGAAAACCGAGCAGGTCCGACGGTCTGCTGTCATTTATCCGACCGAGTCAATTGGTTTCTAATGAGCTCAGCTACCGGGTGCGGCATGGACATTGACGGAGTAGTCGACTCGAGTCGCGTCTCTATCTCACCTGGCCAATTGCATAAGATATAAATATACAATGAGCGCAGCGGAGCTGATAAACTCGAATAGCTTAGTCATGTCTTGTCTAATATATCTTGTGTTATCGATACACTCTCTGTCTTCTGATCGATTTCGTGTGATATCTCAAATGTAAATAACATGATTGTTCATAGAGTAGAACACGCCTGATAAATGCGACAACTTAGTCAAGTCTTGTAATAATTAAATCTAATAAATCTTCTATTATCGATAAATCTTGGAAATCTATAGTAGCAGGAAATCGATCTATTTTATTTGTTTGTACTCTGAGATATCTGAAATGTATTTTGACTGAGAAGGGAACTATATGCCTGTTAATGTCGATTGATGGTATATCGATAACAAAACATTTCTCACTATATATTACAATTGTACAGAAAACAATAATAATTTATAGCAAGAACACTTTAATTTAAAAAAAAAACTGAAGCCAGACCAAAGCTTAGGTGGTCATATATCATATAATATATACATATATATACATATAACTTTTAGAGCTAGTATTGCTCTATTATAATATTTTTCTTCTGTCAGACATTCAAAGATAAACAAATGTTCCAGAATATGTTTCTCAGAAAGCATCATACCGTGCACTATATGACTTACCATATTCCATATACACATACGTACATATATAAATATGTAATATAGTCTACAAACTATAGCAATAAATCCTGGTTAGCTCACACGAATTTCGACACGCTATTTTAAAGACCGTCTGACACCTCCCTCCATAAACATATACATATAGCGATATAGGTGTCCATGTAAACCCCATATATTAGAAAATTGGAGGCGCGTCTATTACTCCACTTGTTGAATGCTCCACTCGATGACGTTTTTTCACTTTTTTTTCCATTATTTTATTTGCTTGTTGTTTGGTTTGGTTCGGTCTAACTCCCCTGGCCTATGTCGTGCCATATCGAACAGCTAACGTTGCCCATCAAGGTATTTCGCCCAAAAACTGTTGGCTGAATCATACTAACGGCATTTGTTTAACACGGCTAAATATTACGCTTGCTGTTGCGGGTAGTGCAAAGTTTAAACAAAAGCCGAAAAAACGAAACTGAAAAGAATAGAAGAGATCGACTATGAAATACTCTAACAGGCCGAGATATGATGGTATAAAAAGATAGATATAGTGGTTCGGTTACTTAATTAGGAAAGAGATGGTTAAATACAAAGATAAATATATATACATATATAGATAATGAGATATAGATAAATAGATAATCATATAGTTATAAATATATATAGAAATATATAAATAAAGAAAAGTAAATAAAAAATCTACTAGATATATATATAATAGTTTTTTGTTTGCACACTGATGTATACTCTATGAGTGATTGTTGTATAGTGCTTTAACTTATTGATATACCCTTCGGTATAGGGTATCTCTGAATAAGGCACGCTCGCATTTTTCAATTGTTTTACGATACTAAACACAATAATTGTTGTTTATCAGCAACAATGACGGACGAAACGTTATGCTGCCAGTAGTAAAAGCGACTGCGTGCGTGTATGTGATTGTGAGAGAGTGTGTGTGTGTGTGTGTGTGTGCGGCGCCTATTCACCTTGACATGTCAAAGCGGTGGGCTTATTAAATCCATTAACACAACATAACAATAACAATAACAAATAAGTAGCTAATAGCAAACACGCAAATTATAACAATTATTTATATTTGTTATTAAAAATACAACAACAACAACAACAACAATAACAGCAACAGCAACAAAAGCAATGCAAAACGAAAGTGAATTTCAAGCATTGCAAAAAGGGTAAACGCCGCCGTTAGGCCAACGAGTGCGAGCGAAACGGATGCAATGTAAATGTAAATGTATGAGCAATGCTGAAGCTTATGTTCAGTTCAGTCAAAGTTGAACTGCGCGTGCCAGAGCGAGAGCAACAGATCGTGTAGGAGTGCAGTGCAAGCAAGCATGTGCATGTGCTTGTGTCTATGTGTGTGTGTGTGAGTTTGAGAGAGAGCTCTGCTGCTATTGCTGCTGCTGCCATTTGTTTTATGCAAAGTTAAATGCTGACTAAATGCTGGCAATTAAATGTTAATGTCGCGCGCTTCTGTTACTGTTATAATTATATACGTGCATGTGTCTCTCTCTCTCTCTCTCTCTCTCATTGTGTATGTTTGTGGACTGTTTACTGTTATTGTTGCCTGCTCATTATCACTTTCGGTCTCATTGAATGCCGTTGCCGCCGCCGCCGCTGCCGTCACAATTGAAAAACGAAATGGAAACCGTTTCTCAGCTGTTCGCATAAACAAAAAACGAAAAAAAGTACGAAAAACAAAATGCAAAAGCAACAACAAAAATTGCAATATGCTGTTTCTGTTGCTGCTTTTAATGTTTATTTAACACGCATTGCCACACGCGCTGTGGCCGTTACTATTGTTGTTGCTTTTGCTGCTATTGTTGTTGCTCCCGCTGCTCTTGCCGTTGTTGTTGTTGTTGTTGTTGTTGTTGTTGTTGTTGTGGAGGCGTGCGTCTTGCACAGTGCTGCGTGCGCTGCTTAAAGTGTTGCGGCGGCTGCTTAACAAATCGCTTAACATTTCTAGCCATTGTGCACCACGGTGCAAATGCACACACTTACGTGTATTTCAAGTTCATTATAAATAAAACGTCAATATTATTAAATTTATACAAACAGTCGCTGCTGCTGCTGTTGTTGTTGTTGTTGTTATTGTTATTGTTGTAGTTGTTGCACGTGTATTTCGCTGTCTGCTTTTTTCTTTCCCGATATGTGTGGGCGTGTGGGTGAGTGCGTGAGTGTGCGACTGTGTACGTGTGTGTGTGTGTGCGTTAAAGCGCGCGTGTCGCATGCGTGTGCGTATGTGTGTGTGGGCCGAGTGTATTGAACTCTTGCTGCATTTTTTGCACAATATCTTTTTGCTCATGTGCATGTGTGCGTGTGCATGTGTACCTACATATGTGTATGTATTTATTACAAATATGCTCGACTTTTTTTGCTGGCTGCTGCTTCTTTTGTTTTTGCAATTGTGTTTTCTTGTTTTCATTGTGTTTTGTTTTGTTTTGTTTTCTTATTTTATTTATTTTATTTCTTACCCTGTCTTAATCAGTTTGTGTCGTCGCTGCTGCTGTAATTTATCGGTCAACCTGCAATCGATGGTCAAGCGCCGATGCGTTCTATCGATAAATGTCTCAAGTAGTCCCTTTGAACTGTGCGAAAGCATTAGAGATGGACCAGCATCACACAAAACCTAAGCTAGAGATGGACTAGCACGCAGACTTGCACAGTGTCACAAATAGTTACTACAAATAATTAATCTTTTTAAATTGTAAAATATAAATTATTTATTTAAAATTAAAATATATTTTGAGCAGAAAATGCATATATTTAATTTTGTTATCATATATTTGTATTCTTATCTTACATTTTGGTACATTTTCGATTGTTGTTAATTTTCTTTTTGGGCACAAATTAATTATTTAAAGTGAGAATCTCCTTTTAATTCATTTGCATTTCTTGGCAGCTGACACTCATCTTCACCCTATGTCTCGTTTGTCAATGTGTGTGTAGGGATGTGTGTGTATGTGTGTGTGTTTGCTGCACACCTTTTCGAGGCGGTCAACTGTGACGACAAAAAGTCAGCTCACAACGTCTTTTACTTCCGTTTTTGATGAGTTTTTTTTTCAAGTTTGAGGTGAAGGTTGAGGGAATCGCATTGTGGCCAACGGGCAGCAGGCACGGGGTCGGGGTCGTGGTCGGGGAACGGGTAGAAGGGTAGAAGGGTCGGGGGAAGAAGGTGGGTCGGAGTGCATTCGTTTTATGATTGATCACGCACGTGTGTGGATGGAGCTGTTAAAACCAACGGTCGATAGTATCGATGGTTAAAACCATCAATGCGAGAGGCCATCGTACGGAGCGGGTGCGCACTATAGCTAACGCATTCGACTGAAATGGGATAACTTCATAGTATATCAGATGATTATCTAAATATAGTTATATACATATGTAAGTATATATACAGTATTATATATGTATATTTACATACTTATATAATGATAAGTGTACGTGCAAGAGTCTTTTATTTTTATTGACCAACTGGTTCATGTTTAAACGGTTCTATAGGTAGTACAAGAAGTTAAGTAACTGTATAGCTATATAAGGGTACAACAGATTTTCAGTGTAATTGAGTAATTGATGATGAAAATTAGTAATCTCAATTCATCTTTCTTCATCTTATCTTCATATTAAAGCGAATTTATACTACATCATGTTTTATTGTACAATTAACAATATGTTCAGAACCTGTAAACTTGTCTGCCTGCTTAAGGGAGCTTTGACTGTATATAGAAACATAACAGTGAAGTAGCCAATGGCAACAAGATTTACTGTATTCCCAAATACACACGCTGTACACACTACACATAGCAGCAGCAAATATCTGCTATATATGTGTGCGTGTGTGTATATACTCCAAAAGGAGATACACTGTACCAAGTTCTTCATATAAAGCGCGCATTTACATAAGCGCGCACATACACACTCACATATGGACACACAGATACAGCCAGTTACAAGCATGTGGAGAGTAGAGCACGTCAGCTCCTGGTGGCTGGGCCGTACACATGCATACATTTATAACATGAGAGTATATATGTGTGCATGCTTGCATGTGTGCTACATAGCGCGCGCTCGCTCTAGCACATACGCACCCACAGCGCACGCAAACAGCATGCGTGCACACACACACACACACACACTGGCACACCAAATGTAATCCTATTTGCGTCCAAAAATAAAATGGAACGAAAGAAAAATCCAACAAAGAAGCGGCAAAGCTGCTGCTGCTGCCGCTGCCGCCGTTGTTGCTGCTGCTGCTGCTGTTTCCTTTGCGCTAAAGATTTAACTACTCGTTAAATCGACGACGACGACGACGACAGCGCCGTCAGCGCCAGCTGAGCTACTCTGCAGTTTTATCTAACCAATACCAATGCCAGTTCATCCACCAACACACAGCAACAGCAGCCACAGCCACAGGCAGCCGCAGCCACAGCCACAGTCGCAGCCGCAGCGCGCAGCGAGCACAGCTCTCACACTCACACACACAAGCACGCATACTCTGAGCAGAGACAGAGGCAGAGGCAGCCATTGCGTTCTCTCTCACTGCCTTCGTAGCGGTGCTCAGATGTCGATGTCGGAGTCAGCTGCTGCTCAGGTGCTGTCGCTGCCGCCGCTGCTGCTGCTGCTGCTGCTGCTGCCGCAGCCAGTGTCGCTGCTCTGACGCTGGCTCTTGGCGCTGCTCTGCGCTTTTATAAATACAATTTTATAGATGCGTTCAAATACAATTCAGAAGTCGAACCGAAAAGACGTCTTGAATTTGTTATTTAATTTTATACCACATACATTTTTTTTCTGTTATTGCTGCTTCATACACCTCTTCGAGTAATTCGTCTGCATTCTTCTCAGTACACACACACACACACACACACACACACACAGTGGAAGACAGAGAGCGAGAGCGAGCGAGAGAGAGCAATACAGACACGCACAGACATTAGATAAAGTTGCCAGCGAGGCTCTGTCGAACGGTTGCGCCGCGGCTGCGCTCAGAACTCGTGTGCGCGTCAACGTGAAAGCATCTGCCGGCGCGCTGCGACAATATAACGGGATAAAGCAAAGCAGTAATTCACATAATAAAAGAGTGATACACAACGAGAAAACTAAGAAGCAGAAACATTTCATTCAATTAAATTATAATATTTTATTTTATTTTACTTTTTTTTTTAAACAAAAAATTAAACCAAAGAAACGTGCTACAAATTAATTATTTTTAATTATAATAATTGAGTGCAACGAAAAAATTCAAATTCAAAATAAATACAAACAAATAAGCAAACGTGAAACCTAGTGAAAAACTTAAACCAAAAACAAACAAAAGCAAAAACTAACAAGCAAAGATTTATGAATAAAAAACAAACAAATTTCGAATGCCGCCGCCAAATTGTACGAAAAACCAAAACAAAACAAAGGTAACAAATTGTTAACTGAAAAAATTACAAAAATTTTGTAAACATATTTTTTTCTTGTGGTAATTTTCAAGTGCGAAAAGTGTGAAAAGCATTTATCCTGGATTACAAACTATATATGTATTTATTTACATATATATATATATATACATATATAACATATGCCTTGGATTATAGCGACTTAGTTTATTTAGATTTATCATTATTATTTTATAAATATGTATAAATATTTTATATTTTTTAATCGAAGTTTGTTCACAAGTACATATATCATTCATTCATTTCTGATATTCGAACTTGACTTATAATTTTAAACACTTTTAAATTGAAGTTTAAAAAAGGAATGTCGAATCTTTTAAGAATTGTTTTGCTAAAGACTGCAATATCTTCTTCAAAAACATTTATTAAAAATCTCAGTAAACATTTGATGCGAAAATCATGGAAATAGAAGTTTGATAATGTTTACTCAATTCATATCCAAGTCTCAACCAAGTATTCCAATATATATATATATTTATATATATACATTTTCAAATGTATAAAAAAGCAAATCTCAAAACCTTGTGCAGATTTCTTAAAAAGAAAAACTTTGTAGACTATAAACAAAACAAAGTATTGAAATTTTAAAATACTTTAGAAATATTTTTACAGCGACACTAAAACTCTACATTAAATGCATTTCCTTTTCGAATAATATTACAGTCTACTCTCCAAAACATGCATACAATTGCTACACTTGCAGTTTGAACGAAGCTTAAGTGTTTCCATAATAAAACGAATTATTTACTATCGATAATTATCGATTTCCTAATCAAATGTCCACTTTCGAATAGCTTTAATATACAAAATTATAGCTAGACGTCCCATAGTACACACATGTCGTCAAACTTAATCATTCTCCATTATTTAGTCAAGTCTCCAAAATATGCACATAAATGTCTCCACTTCCAACTCAAACTAGTACTCAAAACAGCAGCTATTCTCCACTTAATATAAATATTTCTACATCTAAAAACATTCTCCATTGCCTAGTATAGTCTCCAAAGTATACGCAGATCTCTACATTTCTAACTCCAATTAAAGTTAGATTAGAAGAATCTCCATATAATGCAAATTTCACCCCATCATACATTTTACCTGTAAATGCTCCAAAAATATGAAATTATTTCTTCACTTTCAACTGTCGGAGAGACACACACACAGAGAGAAAGAGTGAGTGAGAGAGAGGGCGAACAAGAGTGTGGCGGCAGGGAAGGGGGCGGCTAGGGGCGTGCCTTTATCTCTAATGATTTAGCATGCGGCTGAGTCACGAGCGAAATCGAATTCGAAATCGACCAACCAAAATCGAAGACCAAAGCCTAAAAAAACAACAACAATAACAAAAGCAAAATCAGAAAAAAACAAATAAGCAACAAAAACGTTATCGCTTCAAAGTTTTCTTTCAAAAATTGTCAACTTGTTGTTGTTGTTGTTGTTGTAGCTGTTGCTGCTGCTGCTGCTGCTGTTGGATCGTTCGTTGCTCGTCGCCAATTGGAAATCCTAAGCAGCGGCAGCAAAGCCAATTGATAACGGTAAATGTTAATGGGGAAATATGAACAGCGAATGGAAATGCAACAAATACAAAGCGCAAAGCGCACGAACCGATAACAAATCAATACACAGCGTGAGCGGGACAGAGAGAGAGAGAGAGAGAGACATAGAGCGCGAAAGAGAGAGCGCGAGAGAGCGCACGGCTATAATCATATTAGAGATGAGAGCAGTTCTCTCTCACAGCTCCATTACTCATCTGCTGCGATTGGAATTTCTGGCGAAATGCATCCGTTTCCAGTTCCCAGCACAGGAAAACAGAAACAGCAAGAAAATCAACAACATTTCAACTGTTTTAACAGCGTCTCATTTAACCAATTCGCCGTAGCTTCTGTCCGCCTCCTCTCTGATAATCGATCGTTTAGTCAGCTGTTAAGCTGAAATTGAGATCCGATCTGTGTCCAGATTTCATATTGAATTACGCGTAATCCAATCAGCATAGAGCACGCAGCAAGCACTTGGAGTCTCAGTATACAAGAAATTGATGTTTAGTTCAATTTTCCAATTGGCCCGCATTGCAAAATGTCGAGAATCCAATAAGACTTTGAGCAATAGCTAAAGTCTTACTCAAGCGAAGTCTGTGGAGAAAAATCTCAACAAAATTAAGGCTCAGTGAGGGCATAGTCTCCAGATTTGAGTTGAAGGCACATGCTCGGGAATTGTCAAAGTAAAACCTGATTGTTAAAGCTAATCCTCATGATTCAATTTAACATGAGGATTAACATTAATTGAATCTTATGCTAGTGATAAATGAGATTTGCATAGGTTTATTTCCTAAAACAAAAAAGATAAATCTACACAAAACTGTAAATTCATTGATATTACTAATATTTATCCTCATGTTAAAGCTCATGTCAAATTCAAATGTGATCTGTCTACTGTCTTTCACTTCTCTTTAAGCAAACATGCAATGTTTAATGTCATATTTATGTTAATGTCAAGCTGAAACTTCCTGGTAAACCTCATGATAAAACTTGTATTAAAATTGTCTGCTCCTAGCTTATATCTTTTCAATTTACATTTAATTACAATGAGCTTGTTTCGGCGCATGTTGCATCTAATCTCTATGTTAAGCCCTATGACAAACCTAATGTTAACGATTTGCCGTTATTAATATACTACCTTATAGTAA